>QZGG01000029.1:0-391066 GCA_006409495.1 Sedum album
GTACTTTTTGCAATGATGTTTAGTATGTAGCTAATCTTCTCAGTTTGAGATTATCGGGAATATAGTGTTTGCATATAATTTCTTTTTTGGATTTCGTGGTACTGTTTAGATTCTGATTCAGTTCACTTATGCAACCAATGAGGAATGTGCCAAATTGTCGGAAAATTTTGATGTTTGTTTGGGCAACGGTACTCTTACCCAAACCACACATAGGGTTAGACAATGTTGTGGTTTTGGGTAAAGCATTGTCCCTAGGTTACAACAAGAGTGCACCATTTATGCCTTAAGGTCATGCCCGCATAAATCCCGGCATGAATCAAAACCAATTTGGTGAGAAATCAGCTGAAAAGCAAGCCTATCCTCAGAGATGACAGAATTTCTTGGCCTCTCCCAGAAAACTGATACCTGTGGCTGCCGGTGGGGTATCTCAGTAGCATTAAGAAATAGCAAATCACAGCTTTCTTGTAAATAACTGAAACTATCACTTCTTCAAGTAACTGGTCATCCGCAAAGATTGTCAACAATGAGCATATTTGCGAACTCTGGCAAACTCCAACATGGTTTTTTGTTTATAATTCTTAATTTATTTAAAATGGGATAATAATCCAAAATTATGATAAGCAAAATTTCAAGTGGGAAAGTTCGAAAGTTGTCCGCTTTCCATGAAGCGCGCCTCCATCTTCTTCAACGTCCGCTGCTACACTTCCGCCGCACTCCAACAACCCAACCTCAACTTATCCAACGACACTCAAATCCTCACTCTCTGCAGAGCCGGATCACTCTCACAAGCCATTCTTTTAAACGCAGCACCTCCATCTCAAATCGTCATCAAACCCCTCGTCTACGCTTCCCCATTCAAACATCAACTAAAACTACTCCTTCACACACGGACTCCAATTCCACGCACATTCTCTCAAAACCGGATAACGATCGGTTTGTGGGTAACAGTTTGCTAGCGGTTTATTTTAAGCTAGGGAGTGATTTTGATGAAACAAGGAGGTTTTTTGATGGGTTGATTTGCCGAGATGTGATTTCTTGGACGTCGATGATGACTGGGTATGTTCGATTGGGACAGGGGATGAAGGCGATTGAGGTTTTTAAGGAGATGTTGGAGGTTGGGATTGAGCCGAATGCGTTTAGTTTGAGCTGTGTGATTAAGGCGTGTGGTGAGATTGAGGGGTTGAAGATTGGGGAATGTTTTCATGGTGTGGTTGTGAAGAATGGGTTTGGATGGAATTGTGTGGTAAAGAGTTCGTTGATTGATTTTTATGGGAGGAATGGTGTGTTGAAAGATGCACTTAAGATGTTTGATGAAATTACTGAACCGGATGCAGTTTGTTGGACTTGTGTTGTTTCTGCATGTGTTAAAGAGTGATATGTTTGAGAAAGGGTTGTGGTTGTTTTATGCGATGCAGAGGGAATATGGTTGTGTTGTGAGACATTTATGTTCGGGCCGGTGTTGACTGCTTGTGGGAATTTGGGGAGATTGAAGCACGGTAAGGAAGTGCATGGTAAAGCGATTACGACTGGGATATGTGATAATGTTGTGTGTTGAGAGTAGTCTTGTTGATATGTATGGGAAATGTGGTTTAGTTGGTAAGGCTCGCCGTGTATTTGATAACATGAAAGTAAAGAATCTGTTTCATGGAGTGCATTGTTAGGTGGCTATTGTCAAAATGGTGATTTTAAGTCTGTGATTGATCTATCTCGGTTATGGATGTGGTGGATCCTCACTCGTTTGGAACTATTCTCCGAGCGTGTGCAGGCCTTACAGCTCTGCGTCAAGGGAAGGAAGTTCACTGTCAGCATGTTAAGAAAAGGCAATTGGACTGATGTGGTGGTAGAATCGGCATTGGTTGATTTGTATGCCAAGTGTGGTCGTATTGAACAAGCGCAGATAATAAATATGACAGCTAAAAACACTATAACTTGGAACTCAATGATATGCACAAAATGGGAAGGCAGAAGAAGCTGTGCAAATGTTTAACGAGATGATAGCACAAGGCATGAAGCCTAACACTATTAGCTTTATTGGAGTTCTTTTCGCCTGTAGTCATACTGGTTTGTTTGAACAAGGTCAGGAATATTTTAGGACAATGACAGAGAAGTATGGTGTTCGACCTGAGGCTGAGCATTACAATTGCATGATTGATCTTCTGGGTCGTGCTGGATTAGTTGAAGAGGCGGAAAGGTTATTGATGGATTCCGAATATAAAGATGATTCATCTCTTTGGGCAGTTCTCCTTGGTGCCTGCACAATGTGTACGAATTCCGTCACTGCATTACGAATAGCAGAGAGAATGATGGAATTGGACCCATCATATCACCTCACTTATGTTTACTTAGCTAATATCTACAAAGCTACAGGCCAGTGGAATAAAGCATCAAACATAATCAATTTGATGAAACAGAGAAAAGTAAATAAAACCCGTGGGCTGAGCTGGGTTGACACGGACCAAAGTAGTTTGAATGTTGGCTCAAATGGCAATTTAGTAAGTGTGGGAGCATGAACAAATCACCAGGTCATACTAGGAAGTGGACAGCTCTTGTACGGGGTGGAATCTACTAACCGTGTGTGTGAAGCAATCACTCTGTGGCATGCCAAATATCAATCTGAACTTGCATTTTATGGTGGCTCACATGAAAAGAGTGTACAAGCACAAGTCGGTTTCCTGCCAATTTTTAAGCTGTCACAGGCACAACTGTTGCTCATCTTGAGAAAAAAAAAAGAGAAATTTTCACCAAATGCTGATGCATGAGTATCTTTTATTTTAGACTTGTCTACAAGTGTGGCCAAGTAAAAAGCCATTTTTTGATGGCCAAGTAAAAAGCCATTTTTTGATGGCCAAGGCATTGATTGAGCCTGGATCTTGGAAATTAGTGACACATTGTCCTCCACATTGAAGCCAAGGACTGTCAAAGATGTTAGGAGTCGGTGGATGGCATATTTGAATGTCACTGAGAGTAGAATGTCAAGAAAACGAGCAAAACCAGAAAGCTAAGCAATTAAATTGCGAGAGCCCAGTTGAATTTTCCATCTGCAGGGAGCTATTGGCACTGCCTGATGAAGGAAAATAATTTGCAGTCATGGGATGATCACATCCATGAACTATTCCTGTTAAATAATGGCTTTATAAAAACATTTATACTTTATTTCTAGGAAGGTAAGGATTACAATTTGCATACTCTAGTGCTTAATGCACAATATCTATATCTTGGGCTAATTGCATTTAATGTTTATAATATAGGGTAAATTCCAGAAAACCATCCCTATAATAGGGGTAATTACAGAAAACCACCCCTACAATATGTATTTACAGAAAATCACCTCTATAAATAGCTCCGTTAGCATTTCACCACCTCGTTACTATTCCGTTAGATAAATTATTAAAAAAACTAAACATATTATAATAATTTTAAATAAATTTATTTTTAAAAAATAAAATAAATAAATTAAATTTCAGTATATTTAATTAAAATTCACAGTATTTAATTAAGAATCATTATGTATATTTAATAAGAAAAAATTTATAAAAAATTGAAAACCTTCAAATATTATACTTTTAATTTAAATAATAACATTATACTTAGAAAAAAAATCAAATATTATACTTATGAAATTATTAATATTAAAAATATATTCATCATTAGTTCATGAAATGATGTAATTAATGTGTTATTTCTTAAATCAAAATATTCAAATCATATGGTTTATGAAATTATATTATGTTTCATCAAATTAGTGTATTATTTCATAAATCATATAATATAAATATTTTGGTTCATGAAATAGTGTATTATGGTTCATGGACTTTAAATTTGTTATATCCTGAAATAATATTTAATATCATTAATTCATGAAATAATGTAATATATTTCATGAAATATAATTTTAGGGTTTAGGGATTAAAATTAAAAGTCAATAGAGTATATAATATTAAAATAATTAATATACGATTACATGTTTTTTGATAGGGATTACATGTTTTTTCTTGATAGCGATTACATGTTTGAATAGATCCTATATTATGTTGCATAAATGATTCTTAAATAAACCCTTCAATTTTTTATAAATTTTTTCTTATTAAATATACATAAATGATTCTTAAATTAAATACTGTGAATTTTAATTAAATATACTGAAATTTAATTTATTTATTTTAAAAAATAAATTTATTTAAATTTATTATAATATGTTTAGTTTTTTTAATAATTTATCTAACGGAATAGTAACGGGAGGTGGTGAAATGCTAACGGAGCTATTTATAGAGGTTATTTTCTGTGAATACGTATTATAAGGGTGATTTTCTGTAATTACCCATATTATAGGGATGATTTTCTGAAATTTACCCTATAATATATTTCCTGGGAGCTAAATACCCTAATAGCATTTCCATACACAGGAAATGCTAAAACAGACTCATGTAACCCTAAACGCCACCTTTTTGTACACTGATGCAAAATCCTAGGAATTTTTTACGTAAAATTAAAAAGACACGCTCCTTTTGCTGTCAGCCGTAGAAGCTGTCTTCTGTATAATCAGAACACCAAATCCTGCTGGCTGCACAGGTATGCAAGACCTTTGATTTTTGTGGTTGAACAATTTTCTCATTACTAGCAGCTGAGTGAACGAACTTGGTTACTCATCTTAGTTATGCACCTTGAAGTGTATAATTAAGCTGGAGAATCTGAGGTCAAGCTCGACTGATTTTTATAGTGCCTTTTCCCGCTGTATCATTTTTAGCAGATCTTGAACGATTTCAGACATTTGTGGCCTATATTCTGGTATGTCCTGGAAACACAGAATCATAACTAGTTCAAACATATGCTGGGAATTATTCATTAAAATGAGTGTGCACTTTAGTATTTACTAGGAAACCGGTCTTAAAAATTACCTGTACACATCGTGACACGATATCAGCAAAGTGTGATAAAGATTTTGCAGGGTACTCTCCTTTGAGAGAAGGTTTACCATTCTTGAAAGAGCATTTAATGTCGTGGAGCTTGAGGTATTGCCCATCTAACTAAATTTTGTTCTGCTCGACCCTTTGACCTGGTACATAGGAAACAAACTACTATAAACACTAACGTACTTAACAAACTTCGGTGCCTGAAAAACATAACATGCTAAACGGTTTCCTACTGAAAGAAGATGGAAAATGGTCATACCTGTCGTAGGCCTTCCGGCCAGTTAATAACTCTAGTAAAACTACTCCAAAGCTGTAAACATCGCTTTTCAGTGTGTAGATTCCTGACTCAAACTCTGGAGCCCCATATCCATATGTTGCTTCTAATTGTCCTGACAGCTAACAGAAAGTGCAACAAGTCATTTACACCCTACGGCTGCAGTACTTCACCACAGTTCTTATAAATGGCGATAATCTATGTAATCCTACCAACCATCAAGTGCTTGCATTATAAATGGCGATAAGGTTTAGTATGAATCCTTGACTTACCTGACTAACAGATCCTGATATTATCAGCGGAGCTAGACCACAGTCAGAGACTCGCACAGCCAGTCTATCATCAAGCAGAATATTGGCAGACTTGAAGTTTCGATGCATGATTGGCGGGTGACAATCCTCATGGAGATACCTTTATTGTATATGCAAATATAAGTATAACAATTTATAACAAATGGAGAAGGCTAGAGATTAATTTGGAGCATAATATCTTTTGAACTTACTTTAAAGCTTTTGCAGCTTCAAGTGCCATACGGACACGTATGTTCCACGAAAGTTTCAAACCATCTTCAGAGTGTATTGCTTCCTTAACTGATCTATTGCTACAATACTCGTAGATAAGAAGCCTTTGTCCGTGCTCCACACAGTAGCCCATAAGTTTTACTATATTAGCATGATGAATTTTTTCGATTCTGAGCAACATTCGCATGAACTCATCATCCTTTAGCTTTGAACCCTTCTTATCAAATTTCTTCACTGCTAAAATCTGTATAAAAATAGATATGATTTAAACGTGTTTGATGCTATAAATTTGATGGATAAGAAATATGCCCAAGTCTTGATACTCTGACATCAACTATGGTCTGAAGAGTCATACCTTGCCGTCAGGAAATTTTGCTCTATAAACCCTTCCAAGCATACCCACCTCGATTAAGTTATCTTCAGAAAAACTATTTGTATACTGCTGTAATGATGCAATCGTGAAGGAAGTCACAGACGGGAGTACATTTCGCCCTTTGGTGGAAGGTTCAGCTGCAGACACTTTAGCGGGTAAAATAGGATCTACAAGAACTTTACCAATAGGAAGCAGGGGCGGGGATGGAGGAGGATATGACGGAGGTGGAACAAGATTCGGTAGAGGAGGCAGAAATATTGTGCCTCTATGGCTCCTATTGATATCCTGATCTCTTTGTGCTCGCCTTTCAGCTGTTTGAATATACTCGTTCCGGCGTTTATTTTCAAATCATTTGGTATCACAACCCTTCCATTGTTAACTGTTCAAAACATTTAAAAAGAAAATACATAATTAGAGAAGAATAATAACAACATTTTATCCGAAAGGTGAAATTTTTAGTTTACCTTTGCTCATTTCATTGCTTGACTGGACCCGAGCCATGGAATTTCTGGGGGTTCGCTGCTCTTTTTTGCAAAGCCTCGGTATAAATAGTACACATCCTACTGCCAATATTAGAAGCACGAAAGCTGCCATGACAAAAATTATTACTAATTTTTTTGTAGTTGCTGGTTTTTTTTGCGCTTTGATCAGAATTTGATTGTTGAGGTCCTTGTGGCGCTTTAGTCTGGTTTCCTGGTGGTTGATATGATGATGGAGGCTTAAAAAAAGGTGGTGCTGGTGGTGGCCTTGGCGATGGGGGTGTAGCTGGTGTGAGTGGTGGAGCTAACGGAGGTGCGGCTGGATCAAACAGGTTCCCATCTTTTCTGTCAAATCATTTAACTTTCAGTAAATTCCAGCATTTGAACCGATGCATAAATCAGGAGATATTTATACTCTAGCTTATATCCCATCCATTTTCACTATGTAATACATTTTAAAAACATCCTGAATTAGGCACTTACTTGAAGTTCCGAATGCTCAACATCTTATCAGGTATAATTCCAGTGAATCTGTTGTTTTCGATGTTCCTGTTCAGAAAATATATAGAAACCACGTTAGACAAAAGGCAGAAGGCGCATTTGCATGATCTATCAAGTAATGTGGTTTGGTTTAGGAACCCACAGCTCAGTTAGAGGAAGATCTTGCAAAACATCCAGGGTCCCGGAAATCTCATTGTTCTGCAATTGCCTGTAAATGATGTAAGGTTTATGTTATTTAGAGATTTCACGTATAAGCATTTAATCAAGAAAACTAGTGACTCACAATGTTTTCAGAGACAGTAAATTTCCAAGCGAGGAGGGGAGTTCGCCACTCAGGCTATTGTTAGACAAATCACTGCACAAGTTCATAAACTCAATTTAACAGCTGTTGGAAGGGAAGTTAAATACTTGAGAAGGTTACAAGAAGTAGAAGAGTTCATACAGGTTAGTTAAACTGGTCAGTGTCTGAAATGAGTCAGGTATAGAACCATTGAGAAGGTTCCCATTGAGGGACCTGATATTCAAGGTGAAAGATTGAAAATTCAAACCTTTAAAACCTTCATCAAAACACTGTTAAAAGCAAACAAGAATGCGGAAACTCACATTGCTGTTAGCTGACTAAGAGCGGATATGGTATCCGGGATGGATCCAGTGAATGCGTTAGATGAAAGAAACCTTCATATGAGAATAAAGACAAACGCGAGCAAGGATCTATTAATTGTCAATTGAATCCTAGCATTGACAGAATAAGTAAAAGTGGAGGATTTGGAATTACAGTGCCTGCAGCGTAGGAGGCAAGTTAGAAGGAATATCCCCTCCTATATGGTTATTGCTCAAATCTCTGCAGTCACAAGAATGGCGATCAGGACAGCATATCAATCACGTATTCCACTAAGAATCAAAATACCCTTTTAAACGAGAATACATTTATAGTGAAGAAAATCAAAGTGAAAAATAAATAAAGAATTTAGCTTACATTTGCTGAATGGAGGTGAAGCCGCCTAAACCATCCCCAGAGTTCCATCCAAACTAGCACCAGGGAGAATTCTGCAAAATCATGCGCATTATAAGCACAATGAAACACAGCAGCGCAGCCTATAGAACTTTATTCATGAGTATAAACATAGCTGAAAGAAGCGAAATCCTTACATTGCAAGTATGTAGGAAGTGTTACACTTTACACCCTGCCACGCATCACCGCAAGGATCTCCAGCGGACGAAGTCCATCCAGGGAGTTGAGGTGAATTAAGAGCAGCATGTAATTTATTAATCGCAAGAACTGCAACAATGTATCAAAATTCCCAATCATAAACATCCTCTTATAAGTCAAACATGAGCATAGCAATACGCAAACTCACCATCATCAAAATTAGTAAATGAATTGGTGACTCTTGCAGCAGAAATCAACAGCAGCCAAATACATAATGAAATGTTCTTCTGGAAACTCATCACTCCCAATTCAGCAGTCGATTCTTAAAACAGCAGATCTGTTACAAAACCTTGAAAAAGTGGAAAGATGAAAACGCAGAACAAATGTCAGAGATTCCCAAAACCAATTCTGGGAACAAATAAGAGCAGAGCATAGCTGCAGGAGGAAGCTTCAGAGAAATTGAATACTGAAATTCTGAGAAGAAGAGAAAATGAATAAAAATGCTCGATGTTTGAATAGAGTGGATTTAAATATTCGAAGAATGAAAATGTGATGTGAAGTTTACTTGCGTACGTGTGTTTTTGTCTTGTTGCGTGTGGATTAAGTCTTGAAGACTTTGAATGTTCGGTTGTTACTTGTTCGCGCGTGGTAAGAACGCGCGCGTTTTAAGGATGTGGTGTTTGTCGTTTTATTGCTGTTTTTAACTGATTCTGATGGAAGGATAAGAAATGAAAATGGTTAAATAGAAAATACTAATTTGACTTTGACTGCTCTAAAATTAGATTAAATTTTAATACAATATACGAAGTATGTACGCTAATTGACTGAAAGGGGGTTAGTAAAAAGCATAACATAAAGAAGGTAAGATGGATAATGTTTCTGATATTGTGACATGTTTATCTAATACATTTTACGACACATTTAGGCATTTAGGCATTTAGCAAGATAAACATCATGTAATATGTTACATTTCCCACCAACCGTAATTAGCATCGATTATGGAAGTTTCCTCATCAAAATGGAGACGGCCAGCTTACTAATGTATAATTTATGGTGTTTATATAACAATTAAAACCAATGTATAATTTATTTGATGGACACTTGTTGAACAAGTATATATCTTATCAACTTGGGTGTTATTTTTATTAATATTTGGACAAGAAGGACCATAATCATTGCTGGAATTTGCAGACAATTATTCTCATCTCATCGTATTATAAATTCTTGTAAATCAATTTCAGGCTTTTATTTTAATATTTTTATAAAAAAACAAAAAAAATTCCAACGTTGTAGGAAATTACGTTTAAAGAAAGGGAGGTGTGAAAGTTTGAAAAAGAAAATTAGAAGTCAGCGAAAGCTACTTTTTAACAGCAATAAAGGAAAAACACCTTCCCTTTACTAGTTTTCTCCCACTCTCTTGTACTAGGTTTTTCTAATTTTTTATGACTTTTGACAAGAATAAGTCTTTGTTGTATTCCATGAAGAAGAATAAGACACATGCTTATCGTAATCCAAGAAGTCACTATTGTTTAATAAAGATTTATCTACCTAGACATCATCCATTCACTTCGTTTAGTACATATCGTAACATGTATAAGTTTCTTATAATAAAAAAACATTTATGAATTATATAAATTGATCGAAGTTTTATTTATACTTCGTCCATTCAGTTTATATTATAAGTCACATGTCATGTGCTAAATTTTTAGTGGGGTTAAAACAACCGGAAATTAAGGGGTGAGTTAAAGAACTCTCAAAGCCGTTATTAATTGATATAATAGTTAAATTTTGAGTAAGAAATAATATATTTTCTTAAATTAGCTTCTCAAATAGACGAATACATTAAAAATAAGAGAGATTTAAGTCCTTAAATTTGTGATACAAAAGACCAAACTTAAATGTAATGCCTTATTAGCATCAAACAAGAACTGGTTTATTCAGGTTATTCGTCGTGAGGCTAATGCTATTGCGGATGTTTTGGCGAAGAAGGCTCTTCATCGAAATATTTGCTTTCGCGCCTTGAACTGTTGTCCTAGGATGTTAGGTCAATTAGTTTAGGTTTCTTTGTCCTCTGACTGCTTTGTTCTTGTACTAAATTGAAAAAAAAAGACCAGACTTTTTTTTGATTGAAAAAAAAAGACCAGACTTAAATGTCAAGAAAAGAATCATCGAATAAAATTATATTCAAAGTCTGGCCCAAGCGGCCTGTGTGACCTTTCTTTGTTCCTATGATTCGAAATTAATGCGGCAAGGCGAGGCCCATCGACGAATGCAGCCCATTTGACAGTCCAAGTGATTGTTTCAGACCAAGTTGTCCTGTCCCAAATCCAAATCATTTTTTTAGTTTATTTTTTTGACAGGTTAAACTTTGCAATCTGATACAACGAGTATAACTACGGACTCGGATCTAGTAATGCGCAGCTATTTGCTGCGAGGTTAAAAACGACGTCGTTTTGACGTTTTTTACTATTTCCCTACGTAGTTTTGAGTGAACCCTTTATTAAAACTACGTAGTTTTGGCTCGCATTAAATAGCTTTCGCTGCACTGGATCTTAATCCATAACTATAACCTGCGACTCTGATTTCGATTTTTTGTAATACTTATTTTCTTAAAAATTTAATTTTTTTATTGTTGGAGATATAATTTTTTAGTATAAATTATTGAAAAATTGTTTATTTCCTTAATTGAAGAAATTTTCGTCTCTTGTTCATCTTCAAGTATTCGTAATATATAAAAATGCACATTTACAAATGAAGTAAAATATCCTGTAAATTGCTATGTAAGTTGCAACAATAAAATGATATTATAAAAGAATAAATCGCATCGTTTACATTTTACAAAAGTTTCAAATCTCTATATTTTAGAATAAAGCAAATTAACTTTTTTTAAAGTACGATTTCTGAATCCTTCAAATTGGAATAAAACAAGCAATTTGTATCTTCTTTCTAAAAATAATATTAAATATTCTAAAAAAGAAAAGCAAAAAACATGATTACGATTTAGAATGAGAATTACGGAACGGCTACATCAACAACAACATCTAATTCAAAAACCACTTTCACTCCGTTTCACACGCTTTCCCCTGCTTTCACCGACCTCCATAAACACTCCAACTCTAACTTTACTCATTTCTCAATCTCCACTCCTCTGCTCCAATGGGTTGCTGTCTCAGCCGTTCTGCTAATCCAACCCAACAACCTTCCAAAAACCCTCTTCACCACCCCAACCCCAATTCCTCCCGTCGCAACACCAACCTTAGAAACCCACCTCCGCCGCCGCTAGAGGAGGAAACTGTCAAGGAAGTACTAACCGAAACACCCAATGTCAAAGCTACCGTTGAAAAGGATGAGGAGAAGAAGAGTTTACAGATTGAAGAATCCGTTGAATTGAAACAGAGCGCGGAAATCGAGGTGTCGGAAATTACAGTAGCGACCGAGAACAGAAGCGTCGCGACGGTGAGTGTGAGTGTCAGTGAAAGTGTTTCAGCAGCGACTGTTGGTGGTTTGGAGAAGAGAGGAGGAGGAGGAGGAGAGGAAGTGATGAGTAAAAGCAGAGACAGAGCTGACGTCAGCAGACGCCAGAGATCGACGGATCGATCTCCAGCCAAGGTGTTGAAAAGAAGGCCTTATTCAGGCGAGCAGACGATGACCGGGCCGAGAGACAAACGCCTCAGATCTCCGGCCAAGAGGGCTTTGCCGTCGCCGGAGAAGAAGACGAATGTCGCACCCAGAGCATCCCGAGGAAGATCTCAGAGTCCAGCAACTTCGAATCCTCGAAATGGGATAAACGCCGGCCCGGCTAGAATCAAGCGTGATTCCGGGGAGAGGTCAGGTCGTAGGTCGAGGTCACCTGCTAGTAACATTCCTCGTAACAGAGCAGGAACGTTGACCGAGGTCAACTCTAAAGTCAACACAGGACAACGTCAGCACGAAGAAGTCCGTAGAACAGAAGGGACGGTTGAAGAGGAAGAAGAAGCGTGTCGTCGTCCAGCTGACGAGTCGCTCGACAACCCTCTGGTTTCTCTCGAGTGCTTCATCTTCCTCTAGAGTAAAACGATTCAGTTCGTTCTTACTTTAATGCGTTTAAGACGAGAACGATGTCGTTTGATGTTATCAATGTCTTTAGCTTAATTTAACTGAAGGTTGATTTGTAGGGTCGTTTTATATTATGAAAAATGAGCGGTGGCTGATTTTGTTGTCGGGTTGTGTTTGACAAAAAGTGTTGTGTAATTGAACCGATCAATTTTTTGGACTTTGTTTTGTACCGTAGCACGTTTATAAAGGCATCAATTTAATGCGGATTAATTGATTAGTTTACGTAAGCATATGCCACAATATTTAGCCCTAAAGCTCGAAAATCTTAAGGCCGCCTTAAGACCGTTTGGTTAGAACATCGACTCTGCCCTTAATTCGGGTCTAAAAAGACCGATCCTAAAGATCAAATCCGGGCTATAGTGACAAAGCCCACCCCTGCCCACAAGCCCTAATGTGTTTCGATATATTTAAATAAAATATTTAGTATAAGCTTAATTTAATTTAAATGTGTAGTTTTATATTTTAGAAAAATAACATAAGTATTAACATAAGTATATTTTAGATATGTTAATCAATCTATAAACGGTTGATTATTCATGTATAAATTGTAATTTAAAAGAATAATATGTTAATAAAAAGAAATTAATGAGGCTTTAGAGCTGCCTTAAGGCCGGCTCGATCCTGTCCTTAAAAATATAGGGCTTAGGGCTTCAAATAGCTTTATAAATTAGACAAAGTTCAGCCCTAGCCGACCCTAATAAATAGTAAAGAGTACATAAAATTACGTCCGGCCCGACCCTAAGCCTCGTATATAGGGCTCGGGCCGGCCCTACCCGGCCTAATGTTGAGGCCTACGTAGGCATTGACATTTCAAGCCTTAGACCGGCCCGAAGCCCATAAAAGCCCAGCCCGTCTAAAGCCCTTCGCAAGCTGCATCGTGTAGGTTTGGGCTTCGTTTTGAGACCTTAGGTCCGGCCCACCGGTACGGTCCGTTCAAGCCTACTTGAAGCTCGACATAAGTTATGGATATATTTCAATAAATTAAGGATCAAGTAAAACAGACATCTTAGTTGTAACATAAAACTTAATTCAAACCATCCGATTCAAATAAATGAATGGGTATGATTTAAAACGAATTACTAAATAAAATTAGTATTTAATCATTAAAATATAAGAAATATATATAAAAGGGCAAATCGGTCACAAAAGGTTTATAAGATTTTGTCTGTTTCCTAAATATTAGGTAACACACGACTCAATTATCGGTGAATCAATTTCAATCTCCGTGTGTATTTATGCCTCTAATTTCGACTTAGAGGTGGTAATGTTTTATGCCTTGCTAACAATGTAAGTTATTATTCTTTCTACCTTTTATGCTTTATGCAGATGGTTTTCGGCAAATGTACTCATAGGACAAACCACAACTTGGTGAAAACAGGTAAGATTGATGGATCCTTGCACTTTCATGCTTGTTTTACGTATAATGAGCTTTCTAGGCGACGCTTGGATAGATGATGAAAAAAGACATTCGACCTAGATTAAGATTCTGTAATCTCGTTCACTGGAGATAATTTAAACGTTAATTATTTTAATATATCAACATGTCGGACAATTTTGAAGCGAAGACACGGCATAAGATTAAGCGATACTATGGTCAGTGTTTGTAGTTAGTTGATTACGTGTTTTGTTCATGAATCAAAGAATGTCAATGATGAATTATAGTCTGCGACTAATTTTGCTTATCATATTGGTTTTCAAATTGTGTTTGTCATGTTTGATTAGGGAACCAAACGGTGTCAAATGATGAACCATAGTGTGGAGATACTTTTACTTATCATATGGATATTCAATTTGTATTTATCGTGTTTGGTTCATGAACCAAACAGTGTCAAATGATGATCCATGTTGTGTGATTGTCAATTTTTGTTTCTTGTTCCTTGATACTGAGTTTTTCATGAACCAAACAGTGTCAAATGATGAATCATTGACTATATATCATGAGGTACAAACCAGATTTAAAATAAAAACTTAGAATCACTATGAACCACATGATCAAACAATTCAATGAATGTGATTAATGACATTATTAATACGGTAATTACTATCATCAATCAATATGAGGGGCACACTTGTCAATTCAATTTTTATAATTGATAATTAATTATAATTATTGAAAGTGCATTAATATATTTTTATAAAAAAGTGCATTATAATATTTTTTAAAAGTACGTTAAAAGTTTTTAAAAAAGTGCATTACAATATTTATAATAAAAAAATGCATTACAATGTCTTCATATTAAAAAATTTACTACAATTTTTTTAAATTTTGATGCATTTTTGAAGTTTCTAGTGATGCACTTTTTATTATAATTTTTTTAAAATTGATGCACTTTTAAAGTATTTAGTGATGCACTTTTTGTATCCAGTAATTTAAAATTTAAAATATATTATATAAACTAATTTTTTATGCAATTTAAAATAATCCATTTATTAACTATATTGATCTGAAATGACAATTGTGCACTTTCATTACTAAAAATGATTAATATGTAATTAATGAGGTCATCGATCCAAACCATTTAATTCTTAGATCTTAAGGCTCACATTAGTTCTAAGTTTTTATTTTAAAATAGGTTCTCATTTAAACCTTTTCCCCAAACACTATTATATCATGAACCAAATATTATTATATCATGAACCAAACATTATTATATTATAAACCAAAACATTGTTATATCATGAACCAGACATTATTATATCATAAACATAACATTATTATATCATAAACCAAACATTCTTATATCATGAACCAAAAACTATTATATCATTAACCAATATTATTATTAGGGATGCACATCCGGTCCGACCCGGATCGGACCAGATTAGGTCTGTCCGGGTCGACCCGATAACTCTGAAATCTCAAATATAATGGACCGAGGACTGGACCGGATTAAACCGGACCGTATAATTTCGGTCCGGGTCGAACCGAAATCCCGATTTCTATAATTCCTTTATATTTTAGTTTTAAATTTTAAGTATAATATTAATATTATATATTATCTACATAAAAATAAAATAGAGAAGTCAAATTAGCCTAGTGGAATGAAGGTATGATTAATAATCATTAGGTCATTGGTTTGATTTGGACTTAGTATACAATTTATTTTATTTAAATATATTTTTTATTAAACTTAATAAATAATCCGATCCAATTCGGACCGACCCGAATTAATCCGGTGTAGACCGGCATCGACCCGGAACCCGGAATTTTCAATATATATGACTCGATATCGGTCCGGTCTTGGATCAACCCGGGAAAAACCGGTCCGGGTGAACTATGTGCATCCATAATTGTTATATCATGAACCAAATATTGTTATATTATGAACCAAATATTTTTATGGGATAATTACGAAAAACCACCCTCATAATAGGGTATTTTTCACGAAACCACCCTTATAATATGATATTACAGTAAACCACCTCTTTTTATCATTCCGTTATCATTTAGCCACCTCGACACTATTCCGTCAAATATTCCGTTAAGTATTTTAAATTTTGAATATAATAGTATTATTTTTATTATAATACACCACCCGTACAATAAATAAATTTTCACGTGACCACCTCTACAATCATTTCCATTATCACTTCACCACCTCTGTTAACGGAGAGGTGGTTAAATGATAACGGAGTAGAGAAATAGGTGGTTTACTGTAATATTACATTATAAGGGTGGTGCCGTGAAAAACCCCCTATTATGAGGGTGGTTTTTCGTAATTAACCCTATTTTTATATTATGAACCAAATAATACTATATCATGAACCAAAACTATTATATCATGAACTAAACACTATTATATCATGAACCAAATGATATTTAGTGCAGAAAAGTAAATCTGAGTGTAGGTTAGTACAATTACTTCCTATCGCAAAACTTAATTTGTCACAGAAGCTCGCTAAAACGTAGCTAGAAAGATGATAACTCAATTAATGAAAACAACAATTAGTTACCAAATATTGAGGAGGAGATAATTATGTTACAACTAAAAATATATTATGATTTAAATTACAGATATACCCTTTTGTTATTAAATGTTACATATTTGGAAGATTAAATCTGGCCATTAAATTATACAAAACAAACGGTTTAGATTTTGTTTTACGTTTTAACCAAATCAACTTGTTTAATTTGATCCATTTTCATTTCAATATACTTAATATTTAGATCATATTTTTCTATCTGATAAGGTATTTTGCATTTATATCTAATTATTCTATATTTTATACACTCTACTTCCGTCTTTTTTCATTTAATTATGATATACTATCTACTATATTAAGAAAAAAACAATTTATTTTAAATACATTTTTAAGCATTTCTATTATTTTTAAATTATTAGTATGAGTTTGTGGGCCGAGCTCGGGTTTTGTGATTTTTATAAGGCCATACCCAACCCGGCTCGAAAAATAGTAATAGATTGCAATTATTATAGCCGGGCCGGGCTCGGACTTTAGCTTTGGGCTGGACGGAATGTCATTGCCTAATTTAAAGTGATCATACGGATCTAGGTTTCATTAAACAGTGTAATTATTGATGTAGTGGAGCTATTGCTTTTCAACATTTTTAAAAAGAAGTAAAACGAAGACGCTTCGGGATGTAAAATATAGCCGTTGAGTGGTTTATGGCGTATGTTTTTGGATAGAAGGGAGTAAATCTTAATCCAAAAGACAGTTGCAGTCTTTAGCTGTTGTTTGTCTGATAGTAAATAGATCCTCGTGTTCTAGAATCAATTCTTCATAGTGTTGTTTTTGGGTTTGCACTTATTCATTTTGTTCGATACGCATAAGTGATGCATTATTGAATCATCAACCATATGCTAAAAAATAATAATATGTTCATCATAACAAAACACACAACACAGCATCAACTGGGCATGGAAAAACATCATTATTACGTGTTAGCACTCATGTCATGCAAATCCCTTCACAAATTTATAACTTTAGTGCAACTAGCATTTTACCTTTATTTACGTGTCCACACCACACGCTAATTTAAAGTCCAAACATCTGTTCTATATTTAGTATTGAGGTCCATTTAGGCAAATTCAAATATATATGAGACAAAATTCAAAAGGGTATGTCAATTGTAGAACCGTGTTTAACGTAACCTAACTGCGCATTACTCCACATAACTTTCTAATAAATGAGATCCAACAAACTAAGTATCTTAGTATACCAATGTTCAACACACAAGTTTCTGATACATGGTCAACACCAAGCATTAGCCTCAACGTTTACAAACCAGTCTGAGTTACAGTGGATGGAGTTTGGACATGTCTACTATCAAGTTGTAGAGAAAGATGTGCAGTTATGAATTAAACGAAACTAATATTCATTGATAGTGTATATTGAAAAATCCAGTCTTCACATCTTTTAAGTTTCTGGTGTGTAAAAGTAGAGCTTATCCATTAGAGTTGCCTGTAAACATTAAGTAAAAATTGTTATAACAGTATAACTGTAAATCATATGTTATATATATAAAAAACCGCATACTAGCATATCAAAAGAAACTGCATATCAGAATATTTATAAAAAAACTAATTACCAGCATGTTTATCCTAAGAAACTACATAGCAGCATGGTTAATTGGTTATAGAAAAGTACATAGCAGCATGTTTATAAAAAAGTACATAGCAGCAAGTTTATCAAAAAAACTGCATACCAGCATGTTTATAAACAACATTATTGCACACCAGCATGTTTATAAACAGCATTACACACCAGCGTGTTTATAAACAGCATTACACACCAGCGTGTTTAAAAAACAGCATTACATACCTCCACGTCTTCTTTTGATCCTGGCTGGAAACTCAAGCCAATGGAAGCACAATCCCTTGCATCAGGGTGCTCCATCCATCCAATACGGCCACGGAAAAATCGTCGCAAGTACCTCAACCGCTGAAATCCCGTACATTATGATTAGTAAATGGTTAAATAAAAACTAATATAACTTCGTGTTATAATGTAATGTACCGAATATATGGCTATGTTGGGATCGGTATCAGCTGCTCGACCACAACAAGCAGGACAGACGACTGTTTTTACCTCAAGCTGCATATCTTGTCCATTCGGTAGCTCATCTTCTCTGAAAGTAGTGATCAAAGAGCCTTCGCACAACATTATCCAATGAACAAGACATGATACATGGAACACATGAAATATCTGCACAAAAATTACAAACCATTAATATTGATGGAATATGATAAATAGTAAATGACAATAACATCATAATATAATAAAGGTTACATAGTATTTACCCCAAATGCGTTTGTACCAGCACAAGCCATTTTACCAGTAGTAAAATTGAAAAGACCAGCTACCTCCTTTCCTGGTTGTAAGTGATGAAAGCAAAGTAAACATTCCAAATCCCTTGGTCTACGAGTTAGGCGCAATGCGCCCATTCTCGCTGCCCTCAAAATCCTTGGTAATTTCAACCGCTCAAGAGAAGAGGAAATATCAGCTACTTCTGTGTAGTGAAATTTGCAGTCACTTGAATCTTCTGGATCTGACCAATACTTACATTCCTTTTTAGGATTTTCCCAATAATGTCTGGACAAATCATCCGTATGAACAAACACTATCACTGCATAGCTAAGTTTTGAAGCTTGTGCATATTTCTTTAACATTAAACTCTTATTCCTTCCATGCCAAGCAGTCCAACATTTCCTCACTTTATCAAAACCCTGACCTTCCTCCTTTAGAGAGTATACTAAGCTGGCTATACCTAGTGGATTGGCCACTATATCTCTAACACTTCCTTCCCATAAGATGCTGGATATAATAATAGGAGACTCTTGTGAAGAGGGCATCAATGGCAAGTCTTCTTGGATGATATGTCCAAGGTGGCTGCACTTGTCTCGATTATTGTTGAAGAGCAACATGCCATCATTGAAGGGCCAAGGTGGATACCTGCCCTTCAAGAACAATTGAGCAGTGGAGATGGAGAGTGCATTAATGTGACCATTAATCTCGCAATGTTGCTTTATCAAAAGAAAGTTTGGGAACCCCTTGCGACAAATTAGGCACAAAAAACCAGTCTCCCATCTTTCTGGCGAATATCCAAATAATCGTGTCCCAAATTCTTCAACGCAAGTTCAGCACCAAGCAGTTTCAGTGTACCATCTACTGGCCTGGGCAAATCTATATCTCTTGTGACTCTGGCTACTGAAAAAAAGTCGTTAACAGTATCATCATTATACATTTAACATCAAAATGAAAGACAACATAAGGTTTTACAAATGATAAACAGCAATTGCAACAGAGTTGTGTATCATAGGCTCAGAGTCACTATGCATAAAAAAGAAAGACGCAGTAATACATCATTAAACTGCAATAAAATTAAGATCAAACAACAAAAATCTATGCATAACAGAGACAGAGTTCATTAATAATACTTATCATTGCAAACATCTAAAGAACCCTAGATTTCTGAATTACAGCAAAGAAAGATGCAATAATTCATATCGTTGAGCTGTAACTGAATAATCAAGCAACAACAATTGTTGTATAACAGAGTCCGTTAACATTGTTTATCATTCCAAATATCTAAAGAGTCCTAGATTTTCGAATTACAGCACAGGAAAGAAATAGGCTATAATCCATGTCATCAAGTTAAAATTAACCGTTCAAACAACAACTGATATATTATTGAGTCCATTAACATTGCTTATAATTGCAATCATCTACAGAACCCTAGATTTTTGAATTGAAGCAAAAAAAGATAGAGGCTATGATCCATATCATTAAGTTGCAATTAACCAATCAAACAACAACAACTGATGTATCGTTGAGTCCATTAAAATCGCTTACCATTGCAATCATCTAAAGAACCCTAGATTTTTGAATTACAGCAAAAAAGAAAGAGGCTATAATCCATATCATCAAGCTGTAATTAACCAGTCAAACAGCAACAGTCCATGTATCACGGAGTACATTAACAGTGCTTTATCATTGAAATCAGCAAAAGAACCCTAGATTTCCGAAATAACAACACATGTCCATACCTGAATCTTCTTCATCAGTGTAAGTATATAGAGGCATGTTCGATCGCACTTGCTGAAACTCCGAAGATGAAGTGGCACAAACTCCGAGCGGATTTGCAATGTGAAGATGAAGTCGCTCAGACTCCGAGCGGAATTGCAATGTGAAGATGAAGTTCGTTGCAGAGCGAAATTGAATTTGGCTGATGAAGTTTCCAGAAAGGATGTTGTTCGTTGCGTGAGCGGGAAATCTCGTCTCCCTAACCAATAATATCAGTACACGTGTATCCGCAATTGTCATGCTTTTCGTATTGTAAAATATAAATACGCGGGAATATTCAGACTGACATCACTTGACAAACTTGCAGATTTAAAATGTAATTAGATTTGTCCCTAATAAACTACTTAAAGGTAACTAAGCTTAAATTTTCGATCATCAAAAGTTACGCTTAGATAAAAATTAGAAAAAATTAATGGATAAGTGGAATTGTGGAAATAATTGAATAAGTAATAACAATTATAGTATTTGACAGTATAAAACTATTATGTTATGCAAATTAAATAAACTTATTATTATGTTAACTTAAATATAGCTAATGAATAGCATATGAATCAATATCAATACTAAAATAATATGGCAAATGAAAAGACATGTAATTTAGAATAAATAGGTTGTATGTTCAGCTTTGATATATAACTAAAATATTTTTCCAAATTACTACCTTCTCTCTTATTTTTTTCAAATAAAAATACTCAGTTTCATTTTCTAGAGACACAGTTGACACACCAAGATCTAGTAAGAACTACGTAAGACTTATCACCAACCAATGTATCACATACTAAAATTATACATAAATTAACTCAAATTAGACGGATCATTAAAAGGAAAATTAACAAATATTGTAGGTAGGTGTCACGACCCAAATCTAAGGTCGAGACCGGCGCTAGACCAATGGCCAAGCAAGCCTCAGAACATATCAGTCTTAACCCAACATTAAATAATCAACATGAAATCATAGAAAATAACACAAGTAGCGGAAGTGAATAATAAAGAAATAAAACTCTGAGTACAACGGAGCATACTAGTTAAGGAATAAAATAACTAAATGTAGCAGAACAGAAGACTACTGTGAGGGCACCGTACGTCAGAATGAACTCCTAAACTGTCGCCGATGTCGAAACGCGTACTAGCAGCTATCACTTATCTGAGAAGGGGTTAAAAACAACGAGATGAGTCGAATGACTCAATGAATACATAACATATCTTATTAACGTTTTGTACGTTGTTTAATTCATTTTCATCACAATCATAAATAACAGACAAACATACATTCATATGCAAAATGTAATGCAGAAATGTATGCAAAATGTATGCAAAATGATGCATGTATATGTCAGCAGACAGTCATCACTGCTTATGCCCCACACCACATCAAACCATCGCACACCATATCATATCACCCCACACCATATCATATCACCCCACACCATATCATATCACCCCACACCATATCTTATCATATTACCCCACACCATATCTTATCATATCATCCACATCATATCTTATCATATCATCCACACCATATCATAACCCCACACCATATCATAAGCCCACACCATATCATATCGAGGGTTGTACCTCGTTGTATCTGTACCCCTCTCTATATTCATAATCATGATGAATGAAAAATAATAAATAATAAATGATGCACGTCAAGTATGTCATGATGCACATATATAACATTCAAACAAATCAATCCCATTAATTTCATTTATTAACATATCGTTCTTCTTTCAGTTTTATATGACGTCTTATTTAGACGTGAAGGGGACAGTAATTAATAATTATATATTTTTGTTTAACAGGTAAGCGTCAATCACAATTTATTTAATTAGTCTAGAAAATAAAATACATTATATACTCACTGTCTATTTATTCGCAACTTGCAGTTTACTGTCCTTAGTTCGTCCGGTCATTAGATGTTTGTGCACCACCTATAATAGTAGACAATTACATATAGTGACTGACCAAATATAAAGTACTTAACCTAATTAAAGATCGTATCACTGTAATTAATGAAGTCCATACTCAAAGACACCGATCTCAAGTTACCACTTGAATACAAACATGACAAGATGCAGATGTTGTTATCCACAACGTCGCCGTCCAAAAGCTTTAAAATATTGATTAGTGGCATTGGTGGTGCGCTCTAAAATCCAACTTAGGCTATAATATCATGCTATTTCATTCTAACCTCATTCTAAATCTAAACTAAGCATCTGTGCATTCCACTTATAAGATTGATCCCTTTTTTTACCAGACATGAAGCATACTGTTACATACCTGATTCAATTATTAGCAGTACTTCTTCACCACGCAGCCGTTGTTCTTCTAAATTTATTTTTTAACCTATGTAAACATGTCGTATTTATACTACGATTTAATTAAAGATGGGCTGATTCTAATTCAATGGGCCAACTATCCGTCCCTAAAATAAAATGAATTATAACAGTAGGTGTTTAGAAAATGATCATTAAACAACATGTTCCTTTCTAGAAAACGTGATACGGAGTATTCTTCCGATGTAGCTACACACTCAATGACCATTGTTTAATAAAAGTTCGAAAAACAATATAGTAAGTATATTTTCGTTGGAATGTCGGACGGATCCATGATTAAAAATCTACTACATTGTTCACGAATCATGTAGTTTTTATTCATTTAACCCGTACGAAGGGATGTCGGACGGATCCATGATTAAAAATCATGTTATATGCTAATTTAACCTTATATTAGTCAAATACGGTTTGTTCAAAAATCAATAAAGTATGGTTCACATATATAGGAAATGTATCATGTGGATCCTCTCTATTTGGTGGACTCGTGGATCCCTTCTTGCATCCGTTGATTGCATTTTTTGGACGCACCAGATTGTGTCAACGCATTAATGAAGCATGTGACTTGCACGTGTGCATTTGTCATGTGCACACGTGATGTGCACATGATAAATGCACATACGTGGCGCAATCTGGTGCGTCCAAAAAATGCAATCGACGGATGCAAGAGAGGATCCACAAGTCTACCAAATTGGATGGATCCACAGGATAAAACCTCTCTATATATATATAGAAAATGTATCATGTGAATCCATCCAATTTGGTGGACTCGTGGATCCCCTCTTGCATCCGTTGATTGCATTTTTTGGACGCACCAGATTGTGTCAGCGCATTAATGAAGTATGTGACATGCAATCAACGGATGCAAATGGGATCCACGAGTCCTCCAAATTGAATGGATCCACAGGATATAAGCTCATATATATATATATATAGGAAATGGTTCAAGGAGGACCAATACATTTATGTGAAACGGAAGGATATCATTTCAACCGTTGATTTTCATCAATCCAACGGTTAATATTGATAACCGTCACTCACCAACCGCCCCGTGTCTTTTTCTAATTTATTATAAATTTAATTAAAAATCAATTTAATCTCAACCGCTAGATTAATCTAAACCAACGGTTGAGATTAAGTCTTTATGTCTCACAAAAATTTACTGTCCTTCTAGAACTCAACCCTATATATAGGACGTATCCGGTGGAACCGTCCTATTTCATGGACCCATGAATCCCTCTTAATCACCGTTCATCTCCTAATATATTCAATGAGAGATAGACACGTGGTTGGGTGAGAGAAAATTTAGTTTGATTTGATTTGGATGACTAGTTAGGTTAGTTTGTGTCTATAAGGGTATATGTGTTATTTTATAAACCCATCAAATCTGTCTATAATATTCAGACTTACAACCCATACCTATCTCTAATTCAAAACCCATTTTTCAAAGCTCTCACTCCTCTGCGGCGATTGACGACCGACTCACCTCCGTCAAAGCTCT
The DNA here is from genome assembly GCA_006409495.1 of Sedum album. NCBI lineage: Eukaryota > Viridiplantae > Streptophyta > Magnoliopsida > Saxifragales > Crassulaceae > Sedum > Sedum album. Next base: position 24,184 of record QZGG01000029.1, read on the forward strand.
CACTCCTCGTTGTCGACTTCTCCGACGCTGGACTCCTCCTTCCCCGCTTCTCCGTTGATTATGATGACTTCTCCGACGCCTCAGATCTGGTTGATTACGTCGTTGTCGACGGCCCTTGGGATGTGCATCCTAGGGTTTTACCGGACTCCGATGTTTCGGAGTGGGTTGAATTCGGAGATCGAGGAAGAGTGGGTTGGATTCGGAGTGGCCCTTGGGATGTGCATCCTAGGGAATGAGGTCGAGGAAGAGTGGGTTGGATTCGGAGTGGTTGGATTACGCCGCTCATCTTCCATCCTCCGATTCCCTCCGTCTGCTTCCTCGCTTCGCTGATACCCCTCGCTTTCTTCCATCTACATCCGCTCTCAAGGTACGCCGCTCAAGTTTGAGATGTACGTACTGTTTTCTTATGTTTCTTTGTTTAGTTTATGATGTCGAGTTTTTTTAGATTTTTCAGCTGAAGAGGCAATTTGGTGGAAACGCGGGATTGGTGTCATCCGTGAGATGCAGTGCTAGCGTGAGATGGTGACGTGTCGACGGCCTCAGATCTGGTTGATTTTGGTTTGGTGGATGAATCTAATTATTCTGATTTGGGGGTGGAATTAGGATTAGGGTTGAATTTTGGGGATTGTGATGATGAAGCCCTTTTTGGTAGTTGGAGGATGGATGGTGATGTGAGGTTATTTGAGAGCAGATTGGGGTCTAGGGAGGATGAATCGTTTGTGGACTTTGAAACAAGACTTAGAACCCCTAATATTCTAGTCTTGTATAATTATAGGCATTTGCCTTACTTGTATCACCTAATTACTATGAATAATATGTATTGGTTTCTTTGAGAATCTTAAGGCAGTATTTTGTATGTGCATTTTGTATGTACATTTGGTATGTGCATTTCGATATGCGCATTTGGTATGTGCATTTCTTATTTGCATTGTCTGTATTTCTCTTTGCACTTCCGAATTTAATGTTTTCATTCTGATTTATATTACAAAACATGTCGACTGAGTGGACTGGTAATTGTATGTTGTTTATTATTTTGGATCGTTTTATATTTTCGTATGTCTTGTTCAGTTTCGTTTACTTGTTTGAATTTTGTTTTTGCAATACGACTTTTCATTTTATGTTTGCATTTTATGTTTGCATTTTCATGTTTGCATTTTGTATTTGCATTTCATGTTTGAAGAGCGCATGTTTCCATTTTGTCTTTGCATTTTATGTTTTATGTAACGTGATTGCATTTTATTTTTAAATTTTAGATAATTAAATCTTTATTATTTATATGTAGTTCTTTTAATTTTCAATAAACGGTAATGGTGCACGTAATAAAAATATTTGTTTCGGTGAAACGGTAAACGGCGAAAAATGGTAAATTACCAAAGTTCTCTCCTATCCATTACCATCATCATCGAAATTCATAACTTGTAAGAAATTGTTTACAAATTGTAGTGATTGTGGGTGAGATTGAAATAGAATGAATCTTGGGTGTTGATGAGTTTAGTATGAAAATGAAAATTGATGAAAAAAGAATGAAAAAGTCACAAACATTAAAGAGATTACAAAATTAACTTTCATTCACATCACTTTAAATACAAAACAACATTTAACATCAAAGTACAATCAACATTAAGTGACTCATTATGCAATTAATGCTTTAAAGTTAATTCTAACTAGGACTAAATTGTCCTTGGTTGAACATTTATTAGTTGGTTAGGAAGTACATGTGTCATCTTCTAGTTCAATCTACCTCTATGATCCAACGGTAGATAAGGGAGATCCATGGGTCCATGAAATATGAAGGTTCCATGAGATACTTTCCCTATATATAGAGAGAGAGTTTGGTTCTAGAGGGACATTTATCTTTTGTAAGACATGAATTTGCAAAATACACATGCAGTTGAGATTGACGATTATCAATATCAACCGTTGGATGAATTATAATAAAGAATTGAGATGATGTTCCTTCGTCTTACAAAATTTTAGACGTCTCTCTAGAACCACGTCCTATCATATATATATTAAAAGGGATGTATGATTGGACACGTGTCGTCGTGTGAGCAATTTGGCCTATGTGTCAATTTTTTAGAATTTTGAATTCTTTTTCCCTTTTTCCTGATTGGCTGGCTTTTTTGAATAATAATATTTTTTAAACATGGAGGACTGAACTGTAAAAACTTTTAATTTCAATCCAGAAAAACAACCTAACGAGCGTTTTGATTTCAACCCTAACTCGCGATATGTAATTTACATGAAATATTTGACTTTAATCGTTTCTATAGTTGACAATAATATTAAATATTTAATGATGCTGCCAGAATATTTACACGAATTATTTTACATGTGTTAAATATTTTGATTCCAATTTCAATGATTCCCATTAAAATTATAATATGTTGATTGCCATAATCATGATATGTAATGTTTCATATAAATAATAACGCTGGTTATAGACAGACTCTTATACTCAACCAGAATAATTTTTCTTTCTCTTAATTGTCATACCCATGGCTGCTATGAACACCATTGCCGAACTAAAACCCTTCAAATCCATGTGGAGAATCAAAGCTAAGATTATTCGCCTCTGGAAGCAGTACTCTACATCCAGTTGCGAGACTATTGAAATGGTCTTCGTTGATTCTAACGTGAGTTTCTTTTCTGTTTTTACTTGAATCTTTTGTTCCTAATATTTATACCTGTTTCATTCTCGATCCATATTTCATTTAACAGAGTGACAGGATTCATGCCACTGTTAAAAAGGACTTGGTGACTAAGTTTGAACCCTTCTTGATTGAAGGGAAAACTAATATATTTACTAATTTCTCTTTGAGTGTCTCCATTGATACGTACCGAACCCAACCCGAGTTCAAAACTACCGAAGACCCCAATTGTATTTTCAATTAATTATATAGAAATACATTTTGTTAAATTCATCACCCCGCGCACAGCGCGGATCAATACTTAGTATATATATATTTATGGATCACTCATCATTTGATCATAGTTTATTAGATTTACGGTTGAAAAACCAATAAAGCATGGTTAGATGTACCATACACCATCTTATGATTGTGATTAGATGTTTGTTTTATAAATCAATTAAATGTATGGTTCAAAAGTTGATGACGATTATGAATGTGAATGATGCGTTATATTTGTAATTGTAAGTGAAAAGTGTTAGATGCATGTCGACTTAATTTTTTGGTCAATTTACTTTCAAATGAGAATTGCGAATTCACCGGATTCAATCGATTTTTTCAAAGATGGGGATTCGTTGGCTAGCCTGAGTAACCTCTCCTATGACGGTTCGACTAACTTGTCAGAAAGAACATAAATTCACGTCGTCCGGTTTGGTCGATCCGACTATGTTGTTGTGTTTAGATACGAGATGTTTGGGGAACGAAACATCACAATCCTGATTCGTGCCCTAATTCTCACTAATTGTTTTATTTAGATTATTTTGACTTTCCTAATATGTTCTTTTGTTTGATTTAAAATTAAATTTAATCATTATAATTATTTTTCAAATTAAAATTTGAACAAATTTTAAAATCGCCATGGATTGAATATAATGTTCACCTGATCTACAAATCCTTCAAAATTGATTAGTTGTTTTATACTAATTAGAGTAAAGATCATATTACAACTAATATTTCAAAATATATATACTATCAATATATATGGCTGTACATAAGGGCAGTTTTCAACTGATATCTACTCATAAATATTTATCGTATATCCGGAAAAATAGACGCATAAGATTATGATGTCAAATTAAATATTCAAAAATTGATTATCGATATTTCTATATGATTCTGCAATTTCAAACAGCGGGATCCCATAAAAATATAAAATTGCATCGTTTTGACGCAGACGTGTCACACGCCACACAGAATTAAAATGTCATGTCATCATTTTTCAAAGGGATCCCGAAAAACTCAAAACTCAAAGTTGACAAAAACGAAATAATATAACTCAAACCTTATATTTCTAATAATTTTTAAATCTCAGACTATCAAGTTCTTTGGTGTATAGTTGTAAGTATATCTTAGTTATGAGTTCGGATCTTAGAGGACATTAAAATTTTGTAAGACATAATGATATCATCTCAACCTTTTGTTTTGATTGATCTGTCGGTTAAAATTAAATTGATTTGTATAGAAATAGGTGTTTGAGTTAGCAAAATACAAGAACCGTTGAAAACAGTGGCGGAGCCAGCCAGCTTTTTTAACGGGGTCAAAATTAAATTATAAGTTATAATTTACATACTATAGGGGTCAAATATGAATAAAAGGGTTCCTGATGTAATTTTATGTGTATATATGTGTAATTGAGAGAATTTATGTGGGTCAATTGAACCCCATAAACTCTATGTGGCTCCGCCACTGGTTGAAAAAGATAGTTATCAAAATCAATTGTTGAATGAATAAAAATTAATAGTTAAAATTAATTCTTCTACCTCACAAAAACTTATTTATCATTCTAAAACTTAATCCTCTTAGTTACTAAACGTCAATACAAATATGAAAATGTTGTGGGATGACCTTACGTTGCAGACTTGCAGTCAGGTTAAGTTTAGACTAATACTAGTTTAATACCATGTCATCAAAGACTTTAGAACTAGACCTGAAATCGAATTTTGTCTTCTGACAAGTTTTGGAAAAATCTCTAATTTACCGATTAATTTTCAGTAAAAAAGTCGCAAATTGAATAGGTTTTGAGTCCCTATTTACCGACTAGATATTTATTAATTATTATAAAATATTAAAATATTAAAATTCTGTACAAATAATATTTACATTACTAGAGTTGGGTTCTAGAGGGACATGTAAATTTTGTGAGACATAAGGACGTAATCTTAGCCGTTGATTTGATTAATTTGACGGTTGAGATTAAAGTTGGTTTTTAATTAATTTGGCAGTTGGATTTGCAAAAAATATGTGTGGTTGGTGATTGACGGTTATCTGTATCAACCGTTGGATTGATAAAAATCAACGACTGAGATTATGTCATTTCGTCTCACTGAAGGATGGATGTCCTCCTAGAACCTTTCACTACATTACTATTATTGAAAGTAAATTTGGGGATTAACGTAACTGGCATAATTTTAAAGTAGATTCAAATTAGACACGATGAATTAATATTGTCACTAAATTAATGAATTTCGGGCTGGATCTTCAGTGATATATTCGCGTAGGGAAGGGATTCGATAACTCTTAGACAGTCATTTACCAAGTGCAAGACGATAAAAAGATAATATTAAATTAATTGGTTTGTTCAGCATTGTAAATATAAATGACACAAGGCATAAAAAGAGAAAACAAAATACCTAATTATATAACCTATTAGAGAGTGTGGCAATTTAGCTCTGAATGGGCATCGTAGCCTCAACTCGCTGGTCATCTACTTTCTCCCCATCTGAATTCTGGCGTGTTATGTAGACCTCCTCCTCATTCAGAAACTTAGCCACCACAACAGTGCGCATCACCTCCCGATTATCATTAGAATTATGCAACATCATCCCATTAAAAGACTTGGCCAGGTTAACAATGTCATTGTCACCAAGCTTCAGACCTAACTGCCCAACTAAGATATGGTGCAGTTGTATTTTGAGACAGGCAATGTCGTTGTATGTGGTAGGCTGAATGCAGCATGAAGTCTCAGGCCTACGTTTTTTGATCGAATAGGATCTGCCCGCTGACCTTCGCTCCCCATCACTGACAATTACTTTTTGTAGTCTCTTCACATAAACTTCCAGATTAGCACTTGTGTCATCATTGACTTCAACCTTCTTTGAGTAAGTACGGCCGACTGATGTCCTCAACACAACGATGTTGTCGCCCTTCATGTTTTTTTTGGTAGGCAGTAGCGCTTCTACTAGGGCTTGTTTTTTCGTTTGCTTTTATATACATTATTTGGGCTTTAAATTGGGCCGTCTTAATAAATATGGAAAGTCGAATATGTGCACGGCATATACCAATTTTCACTGTGATATTTTTTTTTTTTTTGATAGCGGTTACAATGGGTACAATTCGTCTAAGATCTCATACATGAGAATCCTATTCTAATCACTAGTAGCACAGGTCACAACGGACACCTTCACCCAATCATTGACAAACATGTTTAGCCAATCAAGCGCGTATGTCTCTCCGCTCTGCTTACACGACCACCACTTTCATGAACACCGACGCGAACAAGCCCCACGTCCAAAGGCAAGCAAGGAAGAAAGACTCCTGCACAACACACACACAACCTCCTCGCTCGCGCGGGAGGAAAGAAAGACCTCCTCGCACGTAGCGGGGGGAATGAAGCCCCAGAAAAAATCTGAGGTAAATTGGTGAGGCCAGGGTTCCTGAGGTTCCTTTGTCAGGTTCCTCAACCAACAGAGCACCACTCTGTTGGCCTAATTTTCACTGTGATATTTGATTGATTATTTTATATGTATTAAATTATAAATTAAAACAAGGTGAATTTAATGTATATAGTATACCAGGTAAAATATTTGATTTTTATAAAATATAGAAAGATTCAACTATTGATTCTCATCCGACGATTGATATTGGGAACCGTCAATCCATAATCGTCCCACATTTTTCACTAATACATTTCTAAATAAATTAATAACTATTTTAATCTCAATCGTTAAATTAGTCAAATCAAATGTTAAGATGTTATCTTAATGTCTCCCAACAAAATAACTATTCTCCTATAACATAACATACAAGATTTGGGTGAAATTATAAATATTAAAAAATTATTAGTTATATAAATATAATTAAATATTATTCATATATTAAGACAATTTTATGAAATTATGGGTGGTTAGCAACAATTTAGGAAAATTTTATTTCAACGTATTGGTAACCGTCAATCTCTAATCATTCGTATTTTTTGTAAATCCAACCGTAATTTTTTTTAAAAATCAATTTAATTTCAATTATCAACTTAATCAAACGAATGGTTGAGATTATGTCCTCTATTTTAAAAAACCTAACGTCCTCTCGGTGTATACCTATGATAGGATTCCTAATTTTATCTCTTTCAAAATCAAAATAATTACAACTTGAATTTATTCCAAAGATATATTCTAAATATTTGAAAATATATTTCATTATTTTTTGAATGATTGTCAATAAATTACTATCCAGAATGATTGTCAATTAATTACTATCCAGATTTATGTTATCTTCTTTCATAATATATATTATAGTGAACTCCTATTTTGGGAAAATCGATTCATTATTTTCTATGATTAATTTCCCTCACAGTGATGTTGTCTAGTATATTTACTATTTTAACATTTCGTTATTTACAATTGGACCCTAGATCATGGTCGTTCTATTTTAAAATTGTACTGAATGGATTTATTTGCATTTTACTTTTCACTCTATCCCATCTCATACCCTGTTGATATTTTATGTATTTAATTGAAACCATTCAATTTAATTTGATGAGTTGTAAGAAAGTAAAGGATCTAGGAGGATTTGTATATATTTGTAAGACAAAAAGATATGATCATAAGCATTGATTTTGATTGATCTAACGTTTATTATTGATAACCGTCAATCTCCAACCGCGGATGTTTTTTTGAAATTCAACCGCCTAATTAATTAAAATTCAACTTTTATCTCCACCTTCGAATTAATCAAATAAACAGCCAAGATTATGTCTCGATGTATTACAAAATACTAATGTCTCCCAAGATCCTAACTCGCCGTATGAATTGCTTACAATATATATCGAATTTATCACTTTATATATATGATCCATTACCATTTAAAAATGGTATTAACTTACTATTACTCGACACTCTAATATAACAATCTATTCGTACCTCTTAACTCTACGTCATACTATTTATTTTATAAAAATTTGACAATCTTTATCGATTTCCCCAACGACTGAGTAATTAAATATAAAGTAATTTTATGGATGGTTCCTAATAAAAATAAATAAGCTAACGAAACGTGATGAGAAATATAATTTTATAAGTGTTTATAGTAAAAAGTATGTTTTGAGGCAGTTAAACCATGTAACTCTGAAGATATATAAACACGTATCAATTGTCATATGTTGTACTGGAATGACAATTTAAACCGATCGATAGAAGAGTATTTGACTATTTGTAATTATTTTTAGTATTATTTGTCCAATAACATTTAGACGAATCATTAGCATAAATAAAGATGATTAATGCTTGTTTAATATTTTTTAAGGTGATCACTACTTTCCACTCCTTTCTTCACAACGTTGATTTATTGAACTTAGAGAAAATTAAGGCAAAATTAACTAAGTCTCTCACTACTTTTTCAATATATGATAGAGTCAAAGATTCAATTTTGATAGTCGGTTGTTATTTATCATCTACTACAACTACTTATTATTTAATAATTTTATATAATGTTATATTACTTAATATTATTTTGTATTATTATATATGTTATTACAAACATATTTTTTACTGATGATTCAAAATTTATAAAAATATATATCGATATAGCGTTCATTATATTCTAATATGTTTTGTTGTTACTTTATACTTAAGAATCACCAAAATCTTGTAAAACCAATAGTTGAAAAAAATACTTATAAAAATAAAATTTTAATAAACCTACAAAAGATTTAATTAAATCTTCATTTAGAGTACTAATTTCTTCACAATGTTGATTTATTGAACTTAGACAATGAATCATTTGTGACAAATAAGGCAAAATTAACTTAAGTCTCTCACTTCTTTTCAATATCTATCCTATATATAATTGGGGAAGTGCCTAATTAGCGGTTATTTTCATTGAAGCCACAATTCGTTTCCTATTCTACCCTTCCCTAAATTTAACCTAATTAATTCAAATTATCCCCTTAACTGCGCATCCTCAAAATCGCATCGTTCGCAATTCACCGAGCCGCACGAGCGAGTTGCGGTTTCGATTACCAGAAGGCCATCGATTTTGCTCACCGTGCTTCCGTTAACTCTCATTTTTCCGACTCAGCCGTCCGAGGCTCGGGAGAGGCGTTGTAGAAGTCGATTCCAATCGAAGAGTATCGTGACGACCTTAGTTGGTTACTTAACTTCAATTCCTTTTATTTGTCCATTTCAATTTTTGTGCCGTTGCTCAAATCTGGTGAGTGTAAAGGACGAGCGGGCGGCGTCTGGCTATACGAGGAGGCGTGAAGCGAAGCAGCGATCTGATCTATGAAGAGACTCGGCCGTGGATAGTGGAATGAGGGCTTTCAATTATGTTGCGTTTGCTGGGGAATGAGAATCTCCAAATTTTGATGTAAGAATATTTGATTAGATTTTGATATCAGGGGTTTTTGGATTTTGGTTCTGGGGTTGCTTTTGAGTTTTAGGGTTTGAAGGTAGGTTTGTTTGCTTTTGATTTTGATGTTGAAGTGCCCTGGATTTCAAGTTGTAAAATTTGATTGCTTGGATTCTTTTTCTTCAGCCGAATGGTACATTTGAAACTCAGGTAAAGATCCGTTTAAGCATAGCAAAGTACCATCCTGAGATTGGGAAGCAAGGATTGACGAAGAATCTGTTGAAGGTTAAGGATGGGACACTCCCAAAAGTTGCGATGCAGTTGAAGGTATGTGTAGTGCTGCTGATACCAATCTGGTTTAGTTTTCCATTTGGTTGTTTAAGCCTTTACGTTGTTGTAATTGGAACGGGGAACTGATTGTTTGAGTTTGATGTGGTATTTGCAGTTCACTGTACTGGAACGTTGCTTGACGGAACACGGTTTGATTCGAGTCGTTTCAGTACAGGAGGTTGTTTTTTCTGTGCATTTGTGATTTCTGTGTAGTGTTAATTTGCATTGAACTGGATGTGTTTGTTTTTTATGTCACGGCAGTAGTATAGATTTTAAATTAACCAACTATTGAACGGTGTTGGTAGTGCTTTGTAAAGATATTTTAAGTTTCAAAGCATCTTTCATATTTATTTACATCAGTATGTTGTATAGAATCAAGTTCAGTAAGTACTAGGATTGTTTACGTTTCTGATATTGATAATAGCGTAGATGATTTCATCTCTGTGTTTAGGGTTTGTTTTATCGATTAAACAACAAAGGCACAGGTTTGACTGTGCAGTAACTACTAGTATGATATAGTTAAAGATTCAATTTTAATAGTCGATTGTTATTTATCATCTACTACTACTACTTATTATTTAATAATTTTATATAATGTCATATTACTTAATATTATTTTGTATTGTTTTTATATGTTATTACAAACATATTTTTTTATTGATGAGTCAAAATATATAAAATATATATTGATATAGCATTCATTATATTCTAGTGTTTTTTGTCGTTACTATATAATGTTTAGACTAATCATTAGCATAAATAAAAAAAGTGATCATTGCTTAATTAATATTTTTTAAAGATGATCACTACTTTCTTCACAATGTTGCTTTATTGAACTTAGACAATGAATCCTTTGTGAAAAATATAGCAAAATTAACTAAGTCTCTCACTTGTTCGTGTCGTGATGGATGTTGATCATATCTTCTTATTCAATATATGATACAACCAAAGATTCAATTTTGATAGTCGATTGTTATTTATTATCTACTATTTATTGTTTTATAATTTTATATAATGTTATATTACTTATATTATTTTTATATTATTTTTATATTGTTATCACAAACATATTTATTTACGCATGAGTCAAAATATATGAAGTATATATCGATATAGCGTTTGTTATATTCTAATGTGTTTTGTCATTACTCTATACTTGAGCATCGCCACAATCTTGTAAAACTAATAGTTGATAAAATTACTTTGAAAAAATAAAATTTTATTAACCTATAAAAGGTTTAATCTTATCTTCATTTAGAGCACTCCCGATAGTTCCTATTTAATGAAACATATTCCTAATCAAAGAAATATAATTAACTTGATCTTACAACTACAATTCACCCTTGGAAAAACTCTAACCAAAATATCTTTTCAATCTTATCATGTATCCACTATTCTCTCCAAATTTTTTATCGTGCTTTGATTCTTCAAATGATGGTTTTCTGCTAAAATGCACTCATTGATTTGTAGAAACATGTTCAAACGACCATGTATCACCGTTTTCAAAATTATGTATCCACTATTCTCTGCAAAAAACATGTTCATTGATTTAAAAGAATGTAAATTTGGATTAGCCATTAATTCGTTTAGTACTCATTTTTATGCCTAGTATGGCCCGACTTGACAATATTTCTTATAAGGTTGTTTTGTATTTGATTATTGAGGTAAGGTTGTAACGAGCGATTATTCTGCGTAAACACAAAATAAAGTACAAATAATTTTATTACTTTGATTTCAGAAAATTTCGTATACAAATCTCTATTCTCCTCTGATTCTACTACGTAGCAGATGATTGCGTAAATTACGTTGACTTGATTGACACACGTACGTTTCTTGTTTGTTGCGTTGACGAGGGTCGCGTTGACTTGATCTCGTTTTGACGTTATAGACTTCTTTGCGTAGCTCTAGCAGGCAGTGCATTGTATGCACTTGTTGACTGCGTAAGCTAAGATACTTTGGGTAGCTTTGGCAGGCGGTACGTTTTGTGTACTTGTTGATTGCGCGTGCTGAGTTTGCTTTGCTGTAGCAGGCGGTGCGTTATGTGCATTTGCTGACTGCGTAAGCTGAGTTTGCTTTGTTGTAGCAGGCGGTGCGTTATGTGCCCTTGCTGGCTGCGTAAGCTTTCTTGTTTGTTGCGTTGGTGAGGGTCGCGTTGACTTGATCTCGCTTCTGCGTTGAGGATTCTTTTGAGTAGCTTTAGCAGGCTTGTAAATTTTGTATACTTGCCGTTTGCGTAGAGCTAGGGTTTCTTCAGAGAGTTCCTCTTCAATTTTTCTTGATTCCTTCAAATGAATGTGGAGTTCTCTATTATAGGGAGAAATCCCTACTTGGTTGGGCTCGTTTTGTGGGCTTAATTTGTGGCCCAATAGCCCAACGACCCATTTACTTTACTGGGCTGACCCAAAATAATTAAATTGAATTATAATCCAAAATAACTTCTTCTTTTTTCAGCACTAAATTTTTAGTGCCTACAAAGGTATATTGAGAAAATGAGAGGATCGATTATGTAATTACCAAAAGTCTGCAACAGTTATAACAGACTTTGTTCGTCACTTTCATTTCAATGAGAAACACGTTTTCTTTCAACTTGCTCTCGTCGAATCTCCAATCAGTCGGACGTGATTTTTATTTTCATATTTCTACATGGTAACAATGTAGGTATGATTTCTTTCCGCAATCTGCATCATTCTTACATCATTTGTGTCATACATTGTATTGAAAATGTCATCATCTGCTCTAATCACGATGAGCGTCAATCAAAAATCGAATTGAATCTGTTCATCAGCAAAGTGATCCTCTCTGTTCATCAGTTGCATAGAGAATGTTACTATATCTTTGGTTAGCGAACCACTGATTGGGATCAATAATTTTGTTTCTTGGAAGATGTCTATTGAAATAGCTCTTGGGTTTAAATCCAAACTCGGATTCTTTTGAGATGACATCCCCAGACATGTTGATCCATATAATTGATGAAATGAGAACGCTGCAACAGTGCAGTTCATGCTTGGATATTACACTATATTTCCAAAGAAATTAGTTCTACTTTGATCCATTCAAGAGATGGTGTACATGCAAGGCAAGTACTGGTGTTGCGGCCGAATGTTACTTGTCATAGCTTTTACCATATTTTCCTCACGTCTCTGAAGACTTATTCAATTTTTGGAGGCTTATTGCACTTTTATCTAGTTGCTAATATATGCTTTCTTCAATGGCTGAGATTTTTCGCTCCCCTCGTTAATTGTTGGTCCGAAACTTATTTTCAATTGTTATTTTTTTTTGATGGAAATCCCAAATACAACGACAACGAAGCAAGATAGGAAACAGGAAAACCACACGAGCAGCTAAGCCACTAAGCTGGAAAGATAGCGCGGAAGCGAGTCTATCGAAAACCACGAACATCTAGAAATCCTTGCGAAGCCAGCAACACGATCCGCTAGTACATTTTCCTCCCGAAGAACATGCGCAACCTTCCAATCTGGGTGGACCTTAAGTCTCTTCATACAGTCTTCGAGCCAGCCAGCGCACTGCCCATCGCTCAAACGGCCCATGCCAATAGCAAGAACAATCTCCACCGAATCTGAGAGAAACGTTACACTGTCCAAATTTAGCCTATCCGCCATCTGCATACCCGCCAATAGCGCCACGCCTTCCGCGTCTCTCGAGCATAAAACAGAGCGACTCCATCCTAAATTCACTGCACACATAGCATCTTCATTCAACCATATGGCAGCATACCCGCTCATTCCATCCCGACTCCACGATCCATCACAGTGAATGGAGGCCAGCGATAATGGGACTTGATCTTGCCAGGAGCAATGCCTCATCCTGGTATCACATTGGAACAGTAGAGCAGACACCCTCCGACAAGTGTCTTCAATGCGAAGGTCAGCGGCTCCATGTCTAAGTGTATTCCTGGCATCCCAAGTAACCCAAGCAGTGCATAATAATAGCCTAAAATCTGATTTGGACCCGGATCTGTAACACGCAAACAACCAATCTGCAGGTGAGGAGCACGAGAAAAGGAGGAGAGCTTCGGGCAGCCCAAGCTTCTGACAGACTGCTCTCGTTCTCCAACAGTCCTTGAATAAGTGAAGGGGAGTTTCCAGCTTGTAGTCACAGAAAATACAGTTCGGGAACACATCACAGTGCCGCTTTCGCAGGTTGACTACATCTGGCAGGCCCTCATGGAATAGCCTCCACCCGAAAATTTTAACCCTCCCAGGCAAGTTCAGCCCCCACAAGCATTTCCAAAACTTCGCAACTAGACTGGGATCAGATTGCTCGCCTCCCTCGTCTTGCCCAGCAGCCTGCAGCAACCCATAAGCCGATTTGGTAAAGAATTCCCCAGAGCTAGATTGCGTCCAAGATAATCTGCCTCCCTCCTCTCGAATTCCTTCCAGCATTCTACATTTTATCTTACAAATTACCCGCCAGGCATGCGACGGTCGAGAGCATGTTCCTGCCGTCAGGAGGTCGGCTTGAGGGAAATATCTGGCTTTATATACCTGACTCAGCAGGAGGTCCGGTTTGGTAATTATACGCCAAGCCTGTTTCATCAGTAACGCGTCATTGAAGGTTGACAGCTTCCTAAAACCCAGCCCCCCTCTCTGTTTTTCACGAAGCAAAGTGGACTTCGCTACCCAGTGTGCCGGCCTAGAATTTCCATCAGAAGACCACCAAAACTTAAGAAGCTTTTTTTGGATTCTATCACAAAACGAAATGGGCAGTTTGTAGCATTGCATAGCATAAATTGGGATTGCTTTCCCAATTGATTTGATCAGAATCTCTTTTCCTGCCCGGGATAGTAGCTTAGAACTCCAATCACTTAGCCGCTTTTCAATTGTTATTAATTTGAAAAGATTGTATCAATTGAAACTGAAAGTCGAAACGAGTATACATAATTCTCATTGATTTATGAAAATATTCCGTGTAATGTGACAACAGATCAATCAATATATTATCAGTGAGCGATAAAATACTTGAATGAAAGGAACATGAGATAAAATTGCACTTAGCTAGCCATTTTCTTGACCTTTTTCCATCCCATCTTACATGTCATGCCAACAATTTTGGCTCCTTTCTTCAGCAGAATCTTCAGCTCTTTCGCCTTTTCTTTCAAATGCAGTTCCTTCGCCTTTTCCTTCAACCGATCCTGAAATTTAGCCATTTCTCTCCCAAACCTGAATCTTCAAGAGGAGAGGAGGCGAAGAAGATGCTAGCGAAACTGCAATAGAGATTCTGCTTGTAATTTTTTCTCCTCGGATCAGAATATATGGAGATGAGAAATTTCTTAGCATATTTGTTCTGTACTTTAATTTTAGAATGCTAAATTTAGCTGAATTGGGTTTGCTTTTTTTAATGGATGAGAATGAATTTGACTCCTTCAATTTCTTCTAAATGGCATGACTCTTTGATAAACATAAACTAACATGTTGTCTTGAATTTATGTGCATTGTTGACACATTGACTGATAAACCACTTGTTTATTTCTACAAAAGGAAGCATCTTTCAATGGCCATAAAAGTCTGCCACTTGATAGTGTCTAACCTTGGCACCAGATCAATCTGTGCTGGTAGTTGTTCACTCATTAATGGTGACAAAAGAAAAAATCCACCGCAACTGCAAGACCCTTTTTTCTTTATACCTACAAAATATTGAATTCAGATTTTTCTAGGCTATCTCGAATCATTTACATTAAGAAAGACAACATAGAAATCTGTCTGTTGACGAAAAGATCAGAAAGTTAATTCTTAGGTTCATCAAGTTGTAGAGTTCATGGGGTCAGGTATTAAACATAAGCTGCCAGATAATCCAGGTAAATGGTGTATCAAGTTGGATTTCAATCATTTTCGCCTTTCTGATAGCATTAAATTCCGCATCCATAACTCAAAATGTTAGTATGTTTATACAAGCTTACATAGCAGATCCTACACTACATGAAATCTGACATAAACATGACTGGAAACACAAATAGTCCATTGCAGTATCAACCACTTCTCGCTGCGGTTATCTTCATGAATCTTGTTATTTGTTCTTGGGGCTTGGATACTATCTTACCGGGTCAGTCTCTGTCAGGTAACCAAACTATTTGTTCGAAAAACGGGATTTTTGAACTTGGGTTCTTCAAGCCTGGTAAGTCCAATAGCTACTATGTTGGTATTTGGTACAAAAATCAATCTGTTTTGACCACTGTTTGGGAGGCTAACCGAAAAAGTCCCGTAAAAAATCCATTTTTTGCATCCCTGAAGATTTCCAGGTATGGGGATTTGGAACTGAGAAATGAATCCAGTTATGAAATATGGTCTACCAATTTATCAACAAAAAATTACGGTGACACTTTAGTTAGACTATTAGACAGTGGAAATTTAGTGTTGACGAATGCGAATTCGTCATTAAATGTTTTATGGCAGAGTTTTGATCACCCAACAAGTACATGGCTTCCTGGAGGCAAGATTGGTTACAAGAAACATAAGCAAGAAATTCAAAGGCTAGTTGCTTGGAAAAATTCGGAAAATCCTTCCCCTGGTCGTTACTCCATTCAAGTCGAAAGAAACAGTTCTAGACATTTACTGTACTGGAATGAGTCTAAAGTGGTATGGTCTAGCGGACCGTGGAATGGGAAATTTTTTACCAAGTTCCGGAAATTCTTCTAGACTATTATGTTAAAAACATGACTTACATTATCTCGGACGACGAGAATTATTTCACATATGAAGCTGCAGTCAGCTCTACTTTAACAAGGTTTATAATAGATGCAACCGGACAGCTTAGGCAGTTTGTATTGCCTGCAGGGTTAGATAAATGGATTTTGTTCTGGTCGAAACCCGAAGAACAATGCCAAGTTTATGCATTTTGCGGAGCTTATGCTATTTGCAGTCAGAGTGAAATAGCTCCATGTAAATGTTTACAAGGATTTGAGCCGGCGAACAGATATGATTGGGAACTAGGAGATCACTCGGATGGATGCATTAGGAGATATTCACTGCAATGTGAAAAAAATGGAACTCGAGATGGATTTTATACAATGAGTGATATAAGCCTCCCTGATAATCAAGAGATTTTGTCAGTTGATTCGGCCAAGGAGTGCGAACAGGCCTGCGGAAAAAAATGTTCTTGCACAGCTTACGCTATTGAGAACAGTGTATGCTCTTTTTGGAATGGTGCCTTGTTAAATTTGCAGCAGTTGAGTAAAGATGACACAAGTTCTAAAAGCTTGCATATTCGCTTATCCGCATCCGATGCGGCTTTAATGGAAAATGCTGCGCCAAAAAGTACTAAAGGCAAGAAAACACTCCAGAGAATTATTATCATTGGCTCAGTTCTTGGTATTCTATTTCTCGGAGGAGTTGCGAGTTTAGCCATTTTTTTGAGGAGAAGAAAATATACTAATGAAGTTATGACTGGTGCCGGCTTGTTGCTAGTGGTTTTTAAGTTCAGTGAGCTAAAAAGAGCTACTAAAAACTTCTCTGAGAAACTCGGTGAAGGAGCATTTGGTTCAGTTTTCAGAGGTGCATTGGCGAATAACTCGACGCTTATAGCCGTTAAGGAGCTCAAGTGTGTGTCAAAATGCGGTGAAAAGCAGTTTTGTGCTGAAGTGAGCACAATAGGTGCCATCCAACATGTGAATCTTGTTCGTCTGCACGGATTTTGCGCAGAGGGAACAAAAAGGTATTTAGTGTATGAATATGTTGCAAAGGGTTCTCTAAACACAGTCTTATTCAGAAATACTTGTAATACCGATTTGCTCGATTGGAACGCAAGATATCACATTGCGATAGGTATTGCTAAAGGCCTAACGTACCTTCACGAAGATTGCAGTAAAAGATTGTGCATTGTGACATAAAGCCAGAGAACATATTACTAGACAGTGATTATAATGCTAAAGTTGCGGACTTTGGATTGGCTAAGCTGATAGACCGATTACAGTCGTGCATGGACAACTATCCGTGGCACGAAAGGCTACCTTGCTCCGGAATGGATATCAGGTGAGGCCATTACTCCAAAAGCTGATGTGTTTAGCTATGGTATGTTACTGTTTGAGCTTGTATCAGGTAGAAGGAATCGAGAAACTGCGGAAAATGAGTTGGATCATTATTTTCCAAAAAGGGTACTTGATGTGGTTGCTAAACAGGATTCGGAGGTCTTAGCTCTGTTGGATGAGAGGCTTGAAGGAAATGCTGAGTTAGACGAGGTTGTCAGGGCGTGTAGAGTGGCTTGTTGGTGCATTCAGGATGAGGAAAAGGATCGGCCGACGATGGGAAAGGTTGTGCAGATATTGGAGGGAGTTTCAGAGATTGGCATCCCGCCAGTTCCTCGGTTCATTCAGTGTCTGTCTGGTGATGATCAAGATAAGGAGAAGAATGGTTTTTTGACAAGCTTTCAGTTGGGATTAAGTAGCACTGTCTGAATTCAACTGTTTTGGTTTTAGACTGTTAGGTTAAAAACTGGGACTAGGAGTACCACAAAAATGGCGAATGTATTAGTCTTATTGGGATTAGGGGGTTCAAAAGTATAAAAATAACGCTTAAGAGTTGTCTCCACAACTCAGAGAGCAGAACAGGGCTGATTTACTTCTCTCAACCCAATTGATCTTTTGTTAAGAAAACTCTTGTGTTTCTGGGTATAAGAAAGAGTGTGAGATAAATCTTAGGAAACCTTCTGCCCCAGTTTCTATCTTTTTTTTGATTCTTTCTTGAGTTAATAATGAGAAAGCTGAATGGAACCAATTAGGTTAGTGCCCTGCATTTTCATATATTTGCAGCTACATCTGCTGAGGAATTTTTCTTTGCGGGAACAGCTACATGCCAAATTTGTTTGGGATACCATTAAGTTTACATGGACAATACCTGTCACGAGTCGAAAACAGGTTCTTCATAAATAACGAAAGGAAGAAACATGAACACATATTCTAGCTAACAGCAAGTGTTTTCACTAAGTCCTTTCCCTTGGCGACTTGATCGAAACTAAATTAGTTGTCTTCTCTGTAGTCAGGGTTTTCCTTCAAAATAACAAATCCCTCTAGGATGGGGGATAGAGGAATGTACCTGAAAGGAACATATCACACATTGCTTCAGTCACATGAGATAAACATATGACAAGGCAACACAATCATGTAGAGGAGACTCACTTTTCTGTAGCAAGCTCTGCTCTGTCCCCAGCAGCAAGGAGGACTGGCGTAGTGTGAGTTTGAAACCCTGTAATGGTCTTTGGTCGTCCTGCCTGTCCAACAACATCCACTGCTTGACCAACTCTGACGGGCACAGGCAACGGTTTAAGGTTCTCATCTACTGTCAACAGCATCCTTGGCTGCCAATATTACAAATGGTACTTTAAGATTTGAGGATATAACCGTTTACAGCAACAGGTATGAACACTGAGGTTCAAGCACAAACACCAATGGAATAAATTAATATCAGCAAGCGGACCTGCATTGCTAGAACAAGTAGGTAGAGAACATAATGATATTTCCCCAGGATGATGGCCTTCATGTCAAGACATGCATGTAGCACAGCCACTAAACCAGCTAGCGCAGTCCTGAATATCAAAACAGGTGATGCTTAGGAAAATACAAGTGAACCCTCCACAAAGATAATACAGCCAAGTTGACAAATATTTTACGGGGTGAAGTAAATTAATAAAGGCATGCAACCAAGTTGACAACACTTTGCACAATACAAAAACATAAATAAGAACGACAACCAAAGCAAGATCAAGTGTATTAAACTGGTAAAAGAAAGGATGATTGTTAGGAGGTATTTAAGAAACATCTGTAGCATATTTTCAAATATCTAAAGGCACAGGACTTACGGAGATAATAAGAGCCGATCAGAATGGTATGGGATAAGAGTCAGCAGACCTTTCCCCAAATGCACAAGACCTTGAGCAATACGCACCTGCATAAGACAATTGAATATCAATCCCCTCAAATAGAAACCATGAATGTCAAAAATTCAGGTGCAAAAGGTAGAAAAGATTCTCCATTGCTTTAAGATTAAAAATTAACATGGCCAGGAGCCGTTACCCAAAAGAGGAGGTTGGGATCTTTATAGTAATAACTAGAAAGATTCCGTAACATGCTAGCAATCCGTGCATTGTTTGTTCCGGCACCAATAAAACCTAATGAGAGGACAGCCGCCTGCAGAAATTGATGAGTCATTGCATGCACATAAAAAATAGCACCTAAAATACTCAGTTATCGTCAGTACCATGGCGACTTCAGAATCTGCATCATGACTGAGTCGGCTTAATGTATCCATAACATTGACCTGAAGGGAAAAAATTCAGTAAGCAGCTTCCAGTAATGCAAGAATCGCTTTAGCCCACTAGTTTTTTTGTACTCTCCAAAATCATTAGCAATCAAATGTCACACCTTGGGATTCGATATACAGAGAAGCGCAAGGGCCAAGGGCACGGCACGCCGAATGTTTTGTTCTCCATACTGCAAAAGGTGCTCCAAGGAACGAATGGACATTTCAAGTCCCAGTTCCTCAGCCATTGATATCATGGCAATTCCAAGTACAGCCGGTCCCTGATGGGTTTCACTCTTCTCAAGGTGTTGTGCACAATGACCTAAGAGGTTTTGTACCTACTCAACAAAAATGAGAACAATGTTAGCTGTAGCATACAATACTAGAAATATAAGCCTGCAGCAAACATGTTATCAGTACAATAGAATGCATACATCAAGTGTTTAAAAAATACCTTGAGGACATTCCCTGTCCCAGCATATGCACAAGAAAGCAAAGTCATGTCGCAATATTTTCTGATTTTTTCATGAAATGTCTTGGAGACTTCAGCTGTGGCCTCCACATTTTCCTGAAGATAAAGTTTCAAATCACAGAATATAAGCCTAAAGGTCCACTTCTTTCTATTCACAATCAGAATCACAAAGGCTGTAGAAAAGAATGGCAAGTTTGTCTACACAAACAACAGGTACCTGTTTCCCAAGATATAGAAGGCCAAGGCCGAGAGGCAAGAGGCGTGTAAGGGGGTCACTCAACTCGGACTCACTTCTATCCATCAATGCAAATATGATGGCTTGAGCAACCTCTTCATTGCATGATCCAACATAGATCAAGCCCAGCGAGATGGCAGTAAATGCAATAATATCCAGTGTTGCTTTCGGGTCATTGAGAATAGGGGTCAATGTTTGACGTATCTGTATGAAATAGATGGAAATTGTTGAACTTCAATTTTAAATTGGTCTAAATATAAATTAATATTATTTAGAATATAAGACAAAATAGCACATTCTTACATGATGTAGCAAGAAAAAAATAACATGAACTGCGACTTTACTGATAGAGAACCAGTGACAAATCTAGTGTGCTAGCGAGATATGCATGTAGCAAATAAATTACCAGATCATGTTGGGCACCAGCATACGCAATGCCAAGGCCTAAGATTGCACCAATCCGAATAGATGCATCTTCTTTTCCAATATAATCCGAGAGAAGTGCTAATGCCTACACAATAAAATGTCAGAATTCAAGTTTTGAAGCCACTCACAAAAGGTCCCGCAGTTCCTTTTTGAAAAAATATTTTTTAATAAAATAACTAACAGGATCACAGTCACTTCGGACTCCACAGTTGACAATGCCAACTCCCAACAATGCTCCAGCGATTGCATGATTATCGGTACTATGGAAGTACTTATCCAGTTGAGCCAGTCCAGCATCAACATCCCATAACGAAATCATTCCCTTAAATATGAAAAATATACTATGAAAAATGTGAACATGTTCAGTCTGACAAATCACATTACAGACAGTTTCTCATACCAGACTTGCAGCAGCACTAATTTTCCCGTGTTCCTTGTTCTTAAAAAGCCAGTTACCAGTGGAACTTCCACTTGAGGACTCTGCTGAAACTGTCATTAACTTATCCTGTAATAAGAAAAATTTCACGATCCACCACAATCATAACATGCTACCGCCAATGTGTTTAGAAGTTATAATCAAGCCTACCTGACCAAAACCAGCATTCACAAATGCATTTACAAATGTGGCAGCCAAATTCTGTCTAGCTGAATCAACACTAGCCCCAGCACTTGCCCGACCATCAAGAAGGTGAGCCTAATGATGAGTATTGTTAATATCAGTTAAGAATAATAAAAAAGAGAAACTCATCATTGTAGGAATAAAGTTGAACTTCATAAAGTACTGAGCAAGCCGCTGACTATGTTAAGTTTGATTAAAAAGCACATTCAGCTGTATACATTATACAAGCCACATAGTTTCAAATGAATCACTAATATCAAAATACTCCAGATAATACTTGT
This sequence comes from Sedum album, assembly GCA_006409495.1. NCBI lineage: Eukaryota > Viridiplantae > Streptophyta > Magnoliopsida > Saxifragales > Crassulaceae > Sedum > Sedum album. Next base: position 46,045 of record QZGG01000029.1, read on the forward strand.
AAATCATGTGAGGAAATTAGAGCTAGCCCCCAGTGTACTTGACAGGATAACTGAACTGAGACCATTCTGATTTCAATATGCTTAACTCTATGACTTGTCTATTTTAAATATAACACTGCGAAGATTTTATGCTTTCTCATCATCACCAGGTTGATGCAAAGAGATCTTATGTCAGCTTGCACAATGAACCTAGCACCTTATATGCAATGAGATTCACAAAGAAATTCTAAATGTCGCTTTCACTTATACAAGTTTAATCAGATTAAATTAATTCTGTGCATGTGCAATGTTCCAGTGTATTAACAGATTACAATTTCCCTAACCTTGTAGATATCTTCAGGAGATTTAGGCTCCATTACTTCTATATCTCTTGCAAGATTAAGATAACCTTCACTCAATTTATTGTTGTTGATTATGTCTTGCAAAGTCTCCCTGTCATCACTGTCTCCGACCATCTCATCGTCAAGTTCAAATGGAAGACCCTGATAAAAAGCAAGAAATTAATAATAACCAAACTTTAAGTTTTCCATTCACGAATCTGTTCAGTAAGTAATGATAAAAATATAAAAAACTGAGCAAACAGACTACCATGAGGCATACATGCAATTTTAATTCTATTATTCATATACATTATGAGTACCCTGTAGAGGAAAAGAAGATATTACAACTTACATGCCGGCCTAGAATGTAGCAGAACTGTTTCTTCTTCAGCGAATCATTGCAAGTTGTGAAAATCTGTTTCACATACTGCAAGAAATAATGATACACTGTTACTTTCCCGAAAATATAAACATGCACGCAAATAAGAGACTCTATCTTTTCAAGTCAGCTAAGCTTAAGTCGAGACATTAGACAAACGTAACCTGCATGTTATCAAGGGATAATGCAATCTGAAGCGCATTTGGGTACTCTTCAAACTTAAGGTAGATAGTGTATGCAATTTCAAGTACAAGCACATCATCTGGCCCGGGAAGGTATCTGCAAGACATGATGAGCAAACAACATCAGTTTTCCATTCCAATCCCAGGAATTTTTTATTGAAAATAGAGTATAAGAATCATGTCCTTAGAAAGATTACTTATACGACTTTATTAAATACAAATGAATGGATATAATTTCAACAATATTCAGCATCCAAAAGAAAAAAGTTATACTTATACCTAGCCGAGCTTGTTAAATATAAGCAAGTCCTTTTAAAGTTAGCTTTGTCCACATGCTCAACCAGTAAATCAAGGTCTTCAACCTAAAAATAATAAAATTTTCAGATTTCACATACACACTAAACCATCATTTTTTGAAATATATGTAACAAATGGTACCTCCATTAAAAGATCAACAGCTTCAGGCTCTGCATTGTGCTGCAATTCAAAGTTACATTGATAAAATTGAGAATGTAGTAAAGAGCACGAATAGTAGAAATACATATATTAAGGAAAATAAAATTATTATGCAAAAAAGTTCCATGCGTTGGGAAAATTAAAGAGCACTGAAAATACAGAGCAAATAACCTTCATATGAAAAGCAACTATCTGTTGCACAAGCCCCATAAGATCATCAATTGGAGCTTCCTCACCCTGAATAACCAATTGCACATAAGTTAGCAGTTAAACAAACCAAAAAAAATTCAGTAGAAAGAATTATTAAAAATTGAAGGGTGTCAACAATCCAATTAAAGCTCACGATGCAACATAGGGGTACAGACAAAAGCTTATGGAATACAAAATCAAGAGGCTTCCCAAAAAGTGATTGGCGATGCAACAAAAAGAAAACTTTCATATTCACGCAAGGCAGCACTGATATAAGATTATATTATATAGATAGTAAATGTACAAATAAATAGGGTAAAAGGATGTAGTCACCTGTCGCTTAGCATATTCTTGAGCAATCTCACCAGCTAAGTTCCTGAAAATGAAAAGAGTATGAAACATATATGGGCTAAATAATATAATACCTATGAAATCAGAACCAGGAGAAATACAAATTAAATACAGAATTTAATTTTTTACATAATCTTTGATACTATTTTAACAAATAGAACTTGAATAAGAATCTTTCGGTGAAGAAGAAAACTTTGCATAAATATAACTGAATGTGGAATGGGAAAGGTAATCCGTAATGAAAACTATTAATCTTGTGTAGACAGTGTAAGATACTATTACTGCCTTCGTGTAAATATTATCTAGGGTCAAGCTGACAGGCAAGAAGAAAAGAGGGTTATGATGATGTCTCCATTTCAAAATGAAAGGGTATCTTAAACGTGATTTCTCCATAACAATAAATATGGTACTCAAATTCAAATCAACATTTTACACTCTACAAGGAGTTAAAGATATGTTAAGCGACTCATTACATGCATGGATTTTTTTGATAAAACATTAAATTGATTGCCAATTTTACATGTTCATTTACAAAGTGCACATTAGCAATAATGGAAAAGAATGCTTTTAGGCTCATACAATCCGGAAAAGAATGCTTTTAGGCTCATATCCTCTGCTAAGTGAGGGATGAATACAAGAATGTAAACTCAACTAAAACCACCCCAGGTTGCATTACAAGGAATAATAACAACTGCATAACGTGTAGATTCAGCCACTAAGCAAGTTCATACTGCCGGGTGTGATGAGGACCAGATGAAAACCATAAGGGCTACATTCTGATTTTTTACCAGGTGAAACTTGTTATTTACTCACCTCAAATAAAAACATCTATAGTATCTGTGCTTTACGAAATTAAAATGTACAGGTGTGATGAGGACCATCGAGGAATATGAAAATACTACCTTATTGACAATGTTTACTATTATTTGCCTAAGACAACATTAGAATAGAACACAAATGCCAGAAGCATCCAGCAGACAAAGAAGTCAACTTCTACATGCAGCACTATGCATGGCTGTTGCAGAAAACAACAATTTAAATACCTGACATATTCATGTCCCCATGAGCCAATATCACCATCCGATCCAAGCAGTCTAAACTTCAAGCTTTCCTGAAGGAGACAAATGGCTAATGAATCAGCCAGTAGTGAGCTAGAGCTACAGTGGTCATACATCAAAGAGGAACGATATACATCCGAGGACAGCAAAGATAGTCAATTTGGGTCAATATTCAGATTTAAAAATGAAACTTAACTCGATTTTAGATAAAATTGATCCGATCAATGCATACACAACAATATAATAATTAAAGAAATGACAATTGATGGCTACGTGCTAAAATAGTCTTTATTTGGTAAAAGCAGAAAAAGCACTACGTGCTAATAGTCTTTATTTATATCACCAGAAATGCAAGAAGCGAAAAAAGGTAGCTCAAATAAATGTTAAACAGTTCATAGAAGATGTGCATACCCGCTCTCCTTCAGCAGACATGGTCAAGGCAAGTACTGATAATATGTCCGCTAAGAGTTTCTGCAATACAGAGACGAACTGTCAGGGTTACCCAAAGAGGAATCATAAATAAAAATAACATTCAAAAGAATACCTTTTCATTTGAATCAGCCATGGTCTCATAAAATGCTTTAAGAGTTCCATAATGTGGACGGAGAAACTTTAGAGGCTTAGGAACCGAAGTCATTGAACTTGTTGATGTCCTGATTTCCTGTCTATAATTCAAAAAAAAGTAGCTTGTTGAGACTCAGGTACTGAAAATACAAGTTATAACTTATAAGTAACTGCAGGTACAGTCGATTTCATTAATACCTCATGCTCTCCAGAGCAACCTTCTGTAGTTCGGGACTGGGATCCTGCGCCCTTTCCACATACAGCTCCAGTTGCTGCTTCAGAGCCAAATCCTCCTCAGACTGCATAATAACACATGCAAATTAGGGTTTGCTGAAACCGTTACTAAATTAGAAACAGTGAGAATCGACGAAAAGGTGCAGTACCAGATCGTCATCCTTTTTCTCATCTTTCTTCTTGAGGTCTTTCGCCGACGGCGCCTTGATCGAGGCATCGGGCGTACTGTCATGAGGCGGCGCCATATTTTAGATACTCAATTGAGATCACAACGAGATTGGAAGTGTGGATTCAACGAAAAGCTCGGATTTGAAGAGCGAAGAGCGATTGGAGAGAGGGGTTTCCTGCTGTTCAAGTCAGCGAGCCTGACGAGAGTACTTTTGGGTTTTGTTAAGGCTTTGTGTTAGTGGGCTTCATCTTGGCCTGGATTTGAAGTGTTGGGCTTTTCTTGGATTTGATAAAAGCCATCCCAATTTAAAAAACGAGGTCAAGTCAGAAGAAAACTGCTGCCGCGTGGGATCGTGCCTACGCAATAGCACCGAAACCTCCAACATCCAAATACCGAAAACACCCCGCACCCAATCAAGACATTCCAGTCAACATCCACATCCCATAAGGGCATTTTCGTCACACACCGATTCCCAAGTCAAAATCCGAAACTTTCTTACTTATCTAGTTTCCGCGTTGGTTTAGACTTTTGAATCACGCAAATCGATTTAAAAGCGGCGCAACTCTCAACGACTCAAACACATTCCGTAAACCAAATCAAATCGAGAAATGGGAGATTGCCGTCCGTTAGGGTTTCTGATCGGCTTGCCATTCGCATTGGTTGCGCTCGTGCTCTCCGTCATCGGCGCCGTAATCTGGGTCATCGGGTAAACTAATCAGATCGGTTTTATAAATGTCTAAAATTAGGGATTTAGGGTTTGGAATTTGAATGTGTTTTGGTTTTGGTTTTCTGTGCAGAACGGTGGTGAGTTGTATATGTCCGTGTTGTATATGCTGTGCCGGACTAGCGAATCTTGCGGTTTCGCTGGTGAAGCTTCCGTTTAATATCATCCGATGGTTTACTGATCAAATCCCATGCTGATCGATGCTTCTTTGTGATCTTACAGCGTCAGATCTTATTGCTCTTATTATTAACTCATTCTTTATTTACATACTTAAATCTGAATACTTTTCATTGATTCGCCATTTATGTAGTTTCCTGAGATACTTTCTCGCATATTCAGTTTGGATCTTTGTATAAATTTTAAGAAGTACTAATGAGATTGAATAAATTGATTGTCCAATTTCCTTGATATATATTAATTCGAGCGATCTTCTTTGGCATATGATGTTGCGGATTTTTGTAGTATAGACTATTCTTTTGAACTAGAGGTCTAGGAACAAAGAAGATGAAGAACCTTGGAAGTCAATGCGGAGATTATAGAGTTGTTGATCTTGCACATGCTTTTCTTCAATTTCTTTGTAAATATTGTCAATGTTGATTAGTTTTTTTTAAGGGACTAATGCCGAAAATAGCTCAATGTGTATGGTGCAAGTCAGAAATGACAAAACATAACTGAAAGTCACCGTTCACCAGAAATGAATCACAATTTCGTTTACTGATATTTTGTGCCAAAAATACAATTTGGAATGAACATTTTGATTTGTGGATGTGCAAAAGTGACTCTAAAACAGAGTCTTCAATCTCCATTTTTGAATCACATCATTGTTTGATCAACGAGTCATCACTGGCGCGACAAGGGGAACCCAATTCCATGTCGTTTGCTCGGAAACCGAATGAATAACACGCTGGACGCAAGTCCAATAACTGTAGGCAAACCAATAAGCCACTGAGTCATCTCATCAGACGACAGTTCATAAAAACACTTGACAACATTCTGATCAAACAATGCCACTGCCCCGAACAAAGCACTGTTAAAATCGAATGAAAGAAATCAATGAACTTGACACGGTACTTTGCACCTTCTTCAGGAGCAAGTTCCATAGAGCCATCAATAATCCATAAACCACTAAAAGTCGCCAATCCGTATCTGACCTTCCCTCTCGCATCCCTAACACTATCCGTAAACGATAAGATAATGCAAGATAAGCTGCATAAGGCTAAAAGAGCCAATGTGAAACTCCTGTTGCGAGGCGTGGGACATTTTCCTTCATTTGTTAAAATAGGTGAGAGATATTGGAACACAAGGACAGTGCCTGTTGGGAGAAGATTTGCAAGATTCGCCGCGTTTTTGAATGTTTTTCTTATAGCTTTTTGCCCTGGTGTTTTCTTAGGCTTTTCAGGACTTTGCTGTGAGCTGACCTGTTCTGTTTCATCTCCTTGCTGCTGCGGCTCCTGATCTTCTAAAAGTGCTGTGCATAATGTGTCAACTGCAACTGATTTAATCAAATCCATGGGCGGATGATCGTGTAGATAAAAGAAATTGAGAATGCAGTAAGAAATTACAAGGCTAGTGATCTCAAATGATCGATAAATCAGAAAAAACCAGGTTTGTGAATTTATGATATCAGCTTTGAAATTTAAGGTACAAGTTTGTTTATTTTCATATTGTAACAGTCAGATTTGCAACTGTTGAGACATTAAATAAAGTAAATTCTTGGTATGCGAGTTTTTTCTTGCATGGATTATACAAGTCGGTTTTGGGCGGGTCGATCTGGCAGCAAGTGAAGCACAATAAACATAGCAGCTTCCAATAAGGCTTCCAATAATAGCAATTTTGTGAAATGAGTTCTGTAAATTTCAAGGAAACATAATGTTTCATTAGCAATTTTGGATTATGAAATATGATCTGTAAATCGGCTTTTGGTCACACTGTGATTGGTTCAATATGTACTTAATAATTTATCATAGAATTGAAAGAGTCGGGTTTGTCAGCTGAAGGGATTATGAACCATGAATGTACTTGGACTCTTGGAGGCAGAGGCCGCACTGTTTTTTGTTTTCGTATGCTATTGAGTGTTTATAAGACAACGTCTGATGTATTTATGAGAGTTGGGAGTTCAGGGGGATGCATGCTCTGCAAGACTGCAATTGCACTTCTCCGCACGTAAGTAAACAGTAATGAAGATTGCAAAAGTCAACGGATAAAACATGTAACGTATAGAGGTGTCAGTTTCATTTTCTGGGTTTCTTTATGTGTTGTGCTGTGCGTTTGTAGCTGTCGTTCTAAAGATTTTCCTGGCGTCGGAGGAAACCTGCGACTGCATTGTTTTTTAGAATCGGCAATTTCTGTCATTTCTCCAAATTCTTGTTCTTAACCTATGTCCTATTCAATTTACTGAGGTGTTCAAATTCAACCCCATTACAACTGAACGGCAAATTATAAATTATTGTGACTATTTCATTGATTCTCCGGTCAATGGAGACTATCAAAAGTCAGATCTCTACTGCTATAGCCTAGTGGAGGTTGTATTATAAAATACTGGAATGGATGTTTAAGCGGACTCGAATTCAGTACTACGTAAATTTGCTACGAATATCAAATGATGTTATTTAGACGTTTTATATTATAATCCTACATAGTTTTTTAGTGAACCATTTCTTAATTCGCAGCCAATAATTTTTACTACTCATAATCTAAATTCCTATTAAAGCAGTGGAACTTTAGAGGGTTGAATTTATAAAAAACTAAGATCTTTAACACAATTGTAAGATCATATCTTTGTAATTTTGAATCACTTAAAAAATAATTGTATCGCACATACACAACCTTCCTCTTCGAGTCCCACGCAATCAGTGCTCATTGAGAAATAATTATAATTGATGTCATTCGATATATTTGGTTATTTTGATATAGAAGGGTTTAGATGAGGTAAAGCAGTTTAGTTTTAGGATCACAAAATTTGAATGATTAATAAATAGTTTTTAAAGAATGAGAATAAAGCATATTCATTTTTATAGCTAAATTTAATCGATTACACATGAGAATATCAATAAAAAAATAGATTTTAATTAAATTGAGAAATTTAAGAGGTTGGATTTGATTTTACTTTAAATATTTTTAATCAACTATCGAAAGAGTATCTCACTTCTTAAAACAATATATTTCAAATTTATTCTTAAGAATCAGATAATATTTATTGATGATCAATATTCAAAGTTATCATTCTGAATGGATCGAAATATTGAAGGACAGTTATGAAGTGTAAATTTCGATTTATATTGATCTTCAAATGCCCATGTTATTGCTAATCCGTTATAATTCAAATAAAAAATCGAAATTAATCTAAATCAGCGATTAAAATCAAAAAATCTTATCGTTCATTTCCAAACAAAAAATAAAAAACCAATAGGAAAGTAACAATAATAATTACTAGTAGTAAAAAGACACGGAATTTGACACATGGAAAGAAACACAGGTTGTGACATGAGAAGTGTATGACAAATTGCATACCTTAATCTCTGAATCAGTCACATTTGTTACACACCATGCCGTGTTTCACTCACTCCCTTCCTTCCTTATTCCCAACAGTACTCAATACTTACCCTTTCCTTTATCTGCATTTAGAAATAAATTACTAACTTCCTGCTGCTTTCTGTCCCACCCACCCTTTCTCACATTTTATCACATGCACCTGTGTTATTTCTCATTCCCAAATTCCTCACATTTTTTCACATTCCATTCTTAACATTTCATACATAACATCCAAACCCAAAACCACTACATAAATCAAACAAGTGTTCAAGACTCTCTTATCAAATTGATCTTCTTGTATTGCATCCTTATGGAACTTGAGTCAGAATCTGTCCTTTGTTCAAAAAACATGTCTTCTTATGTTTTGAAGACATTAAGGTTGTCATGTAAGCTTCCTGTTAAGTGTAACATCTCATGCTTTACTTGGCTTCCCTTTGCTACCCATCAACCTGTTGATGATGATTCATGCAAGTATGTGTTAAAGGACGTGACTTGTGAAGCAAGGCCTGGAGAAGTCACGGCGATTGCTGGTCCGAGTGGAGCTGGGAAGACTACGCTACTCGAACTAATGGCTGGAATTGGGATTTCTAGTAAAAGAGTGACTGGAAAGATTTTAGTCAATGAGAGTCCAATGAATGCTGCTAGTTTTCGAAGAGTGGCGGGATATGTGACTCAAGATGAGGCTTTGTTTCCGCTTCTTACGGTTGAAGAAACCCTTACTTACAGCGCACGTCTAAGGCTTCGCGGCGATGGGAACAGAGCGAAAGGCAGAGTTGAGGAGTTGCTTAAGGAGCTTAAGCTTGACCATGTTGCTGGTACTAGAATTGGTGATTCGGGTTTGGGCCGTGGGATTTCTGGTGGCGAAAAGCGGAGGGTTTCGATTGGTGTGGATTTGGTGCATGATCCTGCTGTGCTTTTGATAGACGAACCGACTTCAGGGCTGGACTCTGCCTCTGCTCTGCATGTGATGATACTGCTTAAATCCATGGCTGTTAAACAAGGTAAGACTATTGTTTTGTGTATTCATCAGCCCGGTTTTCGGATTCTCGAGCTTCTTGATCAGGTTGTGTTGTTATCAAATGGGAGTGTTGTTCATCATGGGCCATTGCATTTGTTGGAAGAAAGGCTTAAATTTGTGGGTCATTCCATTCCTGACCATGTCAATGTGTTAGAATTCGCAATGGATGTTACTGATGATTTGGCTATTGATTTTGAAGAGCGTCAAGAGATCGAAGATGGATTGGAAAAAGTGTTAACACTTACACCTGATGATTTTGAACACCATAAGATGAAAGTTCATCTGAATTCGTTTATTGATGGTCAGAATCACATTTCTTATGCTAATTCGATGTTCCGCGAAATCTTGATTTTGGGTAAGAGATTTTGCAGGAACATTTTCAGAACTAAGCAGCTATTTGCTGCAAAAACTTTACAAGCTCTTGCTGTTGGGATTGTGCTTGGGACAATTTTCATGAATGCTGGGAGGCCTAAGCTCCAAACCCGAATCGGGTTTTTCGCCTTTAGTCTCACTTTCCTACTATCTGCCACAACCGAGGGATTGCCTATTTTCTTGAAAGAGAGGAAAATATTGATGAGGGAAACATCAAGAGGAGCTTACAGAATTTCTTCATACGTGATATCAAATGCATTAGTCTTCATTCCATTTCTCTTCGTCGTGTCAATGCTCTACGCTATCCCCGTTTACTGGCTCGTAGGATTAAGAAAAGGCTTCTTTGAATTTCTCTACTTTCTGCTAGTAGTTTGGATGGTTACACTAACATCCAACTCATTTGTCGCGTGCTTCAGCGCCCTTGTGCCGGATTTCATAATGGGAACATCGGTTATGGCCGGTGTTATGGGATCATACTTTTTATTTTCAGGGTATTTTATAACCAAAGGAGATATACCTTGGTACTGGAGTTTCATGCACTACATGAGTTTGTTCAAGTACCCGTTCGAATGCTTTATGATAAACGAGTTTGGAGGTGAAAATGGATGGAAGATTTGCGTAAAAAGCGTCGAAGGGGAATGCATTATGTATGGGAATGATTTCTTGAGGTACCGAGGTTTGAAAGAATCTCAAAAGTGGAGTAATTTGTGGGTTATGGTAGGCTTCATATTCCTGTATAGGTTTTTTTCATATCTTATTTTGTCATACAGGTCTTACAAAATCAGAGGATAAAAGTACTTATGTTATCCAGAAGCCGTGAGATTTGAAATTCGTCTAATATGAGTTTATTACTATTAATCAACGATCGAAATTTTCAGATGAAAATTGTTTCGTGCTCAGAACTTTGTATTTCCGTATCTATTTACGAATGAAACTTGAATTATACTGGACGGTTCTTGAAAATATAAAAAGGAAGCATTTTTTCCCATTTGATTGCAAAGTTCAAAAGGGTATTGATCATCAATTTTACTATAAAGGTTGCTGCTATCAGTTTTACTATAAACTTCAAAATGGTACATGTGAAACTGGGATTCAGTGTTTCCATTTTTGAAATATTTTCAGAAAGAAATGATAGAGAAAGACAATTGGACTGCAAGTCATGTCTTTTCAGAAATAGTTAACAGCATATCCTGATTGTTACACACCAAACTTTCAGAGGTATTAAATGCATTTTTATTTTTTGATAAACGTCATTTTTGATAAACGTCACAAGAGTACAACAAGAGGACTTAACACCAAATACAAGGTCCTAAAAATATAGGACATCGATCTAGGTCACTTGAACAAGATTAAAATGTAAAGATTTGTGAGCTATAAAGGCTGTCAAGTTATTTACCTCTCCCCTTAAATGCATTGACAGAAACTTTTACAAGAGTTTGCTGATTTTAAAAATGATCAGTTTGAATTTTGATTTCATATATGATCCATGTCGAAATGAAAATACCGCGTTCAATTGACTTATTTTTAATTAACATTTATACCATTCATTTGAATTTTTTTCTATTGAAAAGTACTCTTCATTCTAATTTTTTTTGCCTTGTTTTAGTTTTCCATACTAGAGTTAGGATCTAGAGAGACACATATATTTTGTGAAACCGAAGGACATAATCTTAGGCGTTGATTCGATAAATTTGACGGTTGAGATTAAAGTTAGTTTTTAATTATTTGGCGGTTGGATTTGCAAAAAACACGAGCGATTACGGATTGAAGGTTATCATTATCAACCGTTGGATTAATAAAAATGAATGGTTGAGATTATGTCATTCGGTCCTACTAAAAGATAATTGTCCCTTTAGAACCTATTCCTTCAATACTATTCTTTAACTAAAATAATTTTTATTATTATCTAATTAAAATAATTGTTTATTTGTCGATTAATATTAAAGTCAGTTACCAAATTTTTCATATCGACTACTTTATTGGTAATTTCTAAGTACATATTAAATCTTGAAATATAACCTTTAAACTATTTTTTAGGTCAAACTGAGGATTATTTCGATATGTATTCAGAAGATTAATGATGTTATGTTTGGATGGTTTTTAGTCAACATCATCTATGAAGGTGACTTTCATAAAAACATCCTATTATAAGGCTACCTGGTAATATGACTATTATTCTTGGCAATGATATTAATAAAAATGTGACTTTCATAACCTTTCTTATAAATATTATTGCCAACAATAGTTTATCATCAATCAAATGAAAAATCAAAGTCTTAGCATATAGTAAATGTTCTTAATTAAAACATATGCCAAGTCTACCTTCCCATCTGTAGATTGATATAACTTGCAATTGAACGTTCAACAAATTCCAAATTCAAAAAATTATATTCAGCACACGCAAAATAAATAAATATCTAATCTCTATACATAAGAATGGATCTCATCAAATATAATATTTGGTCACCTTTTTGATTTCCTATTTATACACCTCAACTTAAATGCTCAACACGTACAACAAGAAATGGCTAGAGGTTTTGTTGTGTTCACAGAAGGTAGAGAAGCTTTTGGTGGTGGGATATTAGTGTTTATATGCATGGTGATCATGTCAGTATCGATCGTTTCTATGATTGTAGCTGCTTGTGCACATCATTCTGGTAAGAAGAAAAAACGAAAAGGAGGAGATGATGGTGGTGGGGGTGGATGTTGTGGTGGTGGCGGTTGTGGAGGTGGTGGATGTGGTGGCGGTGGATGTGGCGGCGGCTAGTGTGTTGTTTGTTCCTAAGGCTCAAGTCCATCACCAAAAAAGAATTCATTTCTTCTTTGATACATGTTAATCACAGAATGTATATTCATGTAAACAGATTGATCTCAGTTTGACTTTTGTATTTTTCTTGAATGTTTCTTCACAAGTTTGACTCAGTATAAATACAAATATTTTTATCTTCCTGTAACAGTAAAATATAAATACAATAATTTACTAAAATACAACATTCTAAAATGATATATGATTAAAGGTTAGGTTCTAGGGAAACAAGTAATTTTTGTTAGATAGAGGGACTTCATCAAAACCGTTAATTTGATTGATTTAAAGGTTGAGATTAAAGTTGGTTGTTAATTAATTTAGGCGGTTGGATTTGCAAAATGTAGAGGCGGTTGAGAGTGGCGGTTATTAATATCAACCGTTAGATTCATGCAAATCAATGGTCGAGATGATGTCTCTCCGTCTCACGAATCTTTGATTGTCCTTCTCGAACCAATTCCTATGATTAAAATATCCAGCTTTATTTATGAAGATGTAATGATAAAAACATATAAATTCTAGTAATGCAGAGGTTTTTCGGACTTGTAAAAGTTTCTCATCTACATATTAAGCTACTTATTTTCCAACAAATACAGTCGATCATTTTCATAATTTTATATTTAAATAAAACAAGGAACCCTAATATACATCTCAGATTAACATGTATGCAGGTCAAAATTGAATAATCTAGTAAAGTTGATGATGCGTGTAGAACATATTTCATACTAATTTATCCCGGCCTCAAACATATTCTATCGCGCATAAGGGCATTTCAATATATGAATTTAACAAGGTCTTTGACCATAATGTTACAATTTAATAATGAAATTTAATTATCATTATCAATCGTGCGTGTATTTTGTTAATTCAACTATTTAATCATAATCTTGGATCAATCAAATTGCAACAGTTGATATAATATCATCATGCCTTACAAAAATTATGAATCTCCGAAGATACCAACTATTTAACAATATCTTTGAACATAATATTTTTGTTCACTACACATGAATACACGTTTTTCTAATTGTTGGCATCACACTCTTTTTTATAAAAAGAAGTGCTACAGTTACTAATATTCTGTATTCTGTATTCTGTACATACCGAACGTCAAAAAATAGAAATATCATCGCGTGAAGGTGCACACAAAATTTGAGGTGAGGGCAATTTTGAAAACGATAAAATCAGTTTACAACTATACCCTTGAACATTACTAAACTTTATATGAAGTGAGGGATATTTTGGTAATTCCGAAATTCCTCTTCTTTAAATCCTCCTTTTTCTTATTGATTGTAAGGGCATCCGCACCCATAGAGAACTTCCTATCTCTTAGAGGAAGTTCTCTAAGAGAACATTCTACCAAATAGTGGCAACATTTTAAGAGATTTGTGCAGCACAACATCCTATTAGAGGATGTCCTATTACTGTTCATAATAAAAATAATATATTTCAAACACTTTTTCACATTTTTAATACATCAATAATTGAGTCAGATTTCGGATAGATTTTTTTTCCCAGATAGATTTCGGATAGATTTCGGATAGATTTTGGTCCAATGAAAAAAGACATTTGAAATTGAATAAGATTTCATCAGATTAGATAGATGACTTCCAAACTTCTATATAAACAACATATCAATGAGAGCATCAAACATTCAGTTTCCTTTCATTTTCATAATGGATCCCATAGATATCAATGAGAGTTTTCGATTGTACCAACAAAGAAGGAGAGCAACAAATGCAAGAGCGAACTCTTTTCTTATGAATGCAGTTGTAGTAGCGACTACGGGTCCTGCTCCTGAAGCATCAACTCCTCGTCGACCAAATCGACAAAGAATGCGTGGTCCGAGGGGACAAAATCTTTTGGAAGATTATTTTGTCGACCGTCCAATTTTTCCAGAGGGGGAATTCAGACGGAGGTACCGAATGAGCAGCAATCTATTCAACCGAATCAAAACTAAACTTTGCACACACGATGATTATTGGCTTCAGCGGCCTGATGCAACCGGTAAGCTTGGTCTTCTTCCAGAGCAGAAAATGACTGGAGCTATACGAATGTTGGCATATGGTGCATGTGCTGATCAATGTGCCGAGATCACACGTATGGGTGAATCAACAACTCTAGAATGTATGAAGAAGTGGTGTTCTCAGGTGATATATCATTACAAAGATCAATATTTACGATCTCCAAATAGTGATGACTTGAATAGGCTCTTAGCAAGGGCCGAACAACGTGGATTTCCTGGCATGATAGGAAGTATCGATTGTATGCACTGGGAGTGGAAAAATTGTCCAACTGCTTGGCAAGGATCATATTCTGGTCGTAGTCGCCGTCCCACCATCATCTTGGAGGCTGTAGCTTCATATGATACATGGATATGGCATAGCTTCATTGGAGCTGGAGCACAAAATGATCTAAATATCTTGTACAGCTCGGACATATTTGATCCCTACCTTGAGGGAATCTCTCCTCAAGTAACGTACAAAGTGAATGGGAATACGTACGACAACACTTACTACCTAGCAGACGGTATCTACCCGAGGTACTCTTCTTTTGTAAAAACAATTTCTAATCCACAAGGTGATGCTGAAAAATTATTTTCAAAGAAACAAGAATCTTACCGGAAAGATGTTGAGAGGTGCTTTGGAATATTACAATCTCGTTGGGCGATAGTTCGTCATGCAGGTATGAGCCATAAATTAAGTGTTTTAAAAAAGATTATGCTTGCTTGTATTATAATGCACAATATGATTGTGGAAGACGAATTTGTGGAAGAAGAATTTGACGAATTTGAGGATTCGGATCCACATAACCCATATAGTGCCTTTACAATATATGATGGTCCGACAGATCAGAATGGTAATCGATTGCCTCATGACCCAATTCAAAGGGCCGAACGATCTCATGCATTTGGTGATCGCATTACGAACCTCCAATCTGCATATCTACACATGGAGCTACAAAGTGATCTTGTCAAGCACAATTGGCTGATTGAAACTGGTGAACAATTATGATGTAATAGTCATAATTTATTTATTATGTTTTAGTATTTTTTTTAATATTTTATGTATTTTTGAATTTATTTTTAATGTTTGAAATTGATGAACATGTTTAAAATACTTGAAAAAATAAATTAATAAACCATTGAAAGCTAAATGAATCTGTTTATTTGGTGTTGGGCCAACACAATTGGGCTGAAAATTAAATTAAATAAGCACGTGATTCATCACGTGCCAATCTAAACCCTAAATCGATCGTCCTCTCCTCCATCCTCGATCAGCACGCGACTTCGAACGTTCTCCGAACGTCCTCTCCTCCATCGTGTTGCTGCACGCTCAATTGCTGCCGGACGTCCCACAATCCCAGGTAGGATGTTCTATTATCTGTACCGCTGCAGATGCCCTAACAATTAGAATCTTGAGGATTTTGAAAGATAGGAGGGGCAAAGTTGTCAAAGACACACCTCGACATTCCACACGGTGTGGTCTACTGGTCAGTAAAGAAAGTCCTCCGCCAAGAACAAAATTACAAAATAAAAACATTATTTTTATTATCACTAATTTGTCTGTTTCTGCCTGTGAGTGAGCCTTAGTCAGTGAGTGACTCATACTGAGAATTAGTTGGCTTTCAATTTCCAACTCCACCCAAATGGCTTCCTTCCTCCATTAGGGTTTCCTGATTCAAGATCTGACCTGCCCACATGGACGCTGACCGCATTGCTCTTGTTATCATTCTTCTTCTTGCATCTCTATCCATCACTGCTTTACTAGTAGCTTTCATTTACTATTGCTACATTAGCAACAAGGTCTCCCAGCAGAGGCTCAAGAGCAGTAAAGGTCAGTCCTTTTTGCTACTGATTTGGATTCTGAGTCTGATTCACGCATGTTTAGAAGAGTGGTTGAAACCCTAGAAAAGTTGTGAAATTTAATTTGATTTGGTGGCTAGTTTAATGTGCTATTTGTTGATAGAGCTGAGCTTAGGTAGTTGAGCAATTCATAAAATTCAATAACATGGTTTATTATTGGTCAAGATCTTTGGATTTTACTTGGTATAGTCAAGTATTAATCATTATGTATGTCCAGTGATGTTACCAGCCATCAGGTAGTTTACATTCACATTAGGCGTTGTTTAGTCAATGTCAAGTATCATACATAACCATGGGGGCTTCGTTGTTCTAGTTTCCGTTAAATTTGTGTTGTGTCTAATACAAAGATGATCATTTAATGTGTTCTCTTTTTTCCCTTTTTGAAGGAGATGACTGTGAGGAGGACCAAATCAGCCTTTCCAACTCGCGAGCCTCTGTTGAGAAAGGACTTCAAGTGTTCACATTCAAGCAGTTGCATTCTGCTACAGGTGGCTTAGGAAAGTCTAATGTGATTGGTCATGGGGGTTTTGGATTAGTTTATCGTGGTGTTCTGAATGATGGACGAAAAGTGGCTGTCAAATTGATGGATCAAGCAGGAAAGCAGGGAGAAGATGAGTTCAAAGTAGAGGTTCGATTTGTATCCCCAATCTGAAATATTTGAAAGTTACTAATATCATTGTACGCCACTATTTATGTAATGATCTTACATAAATATTTAGGTGGATTTGTTGAGTCGGATTCGTTCGCCTTATTTGCTGGCTTTGATTGGGTACTGTTCAGACAGAAATCATAAATTACTGGTTTATGAGTTTATGGCAAATGGAGGTCTTCAGGAACATCTATACCCAATCAGCGGTGAGATTTCTTTCTAATAATACTATAAACAATGGTACACGATAATTTTTTGTAAATTTGTTTATGTTAAAACGATTTTTTCCGTAAAAACAACCGAATGCACATAAAATGAATGCCGATTGTAAGATATCTTAAAGATGTTGTCAATCCTTGATTTATATCTATTTAGATTTGAGAGGTCTGTATACCCTAAGCGCTTTGATTTTTAGTGTGTACAGTTTGCATTCAATGAACGATTAGCTATATTTACAGGCTCAAATGCTGTTTACTCAAAATTGGACTGGGACACCCGATTGAGAATTGCTCTTGATGCTGCTAAGGGACTAGAGTACCTCCACGAGCAGCTCAGCCCTCCTGTAATCCATGGAGATTTCAAGAGCAGCAACATTCTCTTGGACAAGAATTTCAGTGCTAAAGTATCTGATTTTGGATTAGCCAAGCTTGGATCTGATAAAGCTGGAGGACACGTCTCCACTCGAGTTTTAGGAACGCAAGGATACGTTGCCCCTGAGTAAGACTAACTAATAATAGTGTCTTAGTTGTTTATATAAACACAAGCGCTAATCTGTATACTTGGTTTTCTCTACATCTGATGACAGTCATTCGACATTGCTTGTCTGGTATAAAAGAGATTTTATTTTTGTTATCTCATTGTGTCCAGTTTTACCCTTTCAACAGGTATGCATTAACTGGCCATCTGACAACAAAATCAGATGTTTATAGTTATGGGGTGGTCCTTTTGGAGTTGCTGACAGGTAGGGTTCCTGTGGATATGAAGAGACCTCCTGGAGAAGGCGTCCTTGTCTCGTGGGTAAGCTAAGCATCTTTGTTACTTATGTATGCGTATTGTGTATACTATGTAGTGAAAATGCCTAAGCTTGGTCTCCTTGTTTTGTCATAAAGACTAATACAAGATTCACAATATGCTCGCATTTATTTTGAGCCATTTTGAATGAATCACTATTATAATGTTTTTTGATCTGTTTCCTTACTTTTGTTGTGATTGCTTCTATTAAGGCCTTGCCTCGGCTTACCGATAGAGAGAAAGTTGTATCGATAATGGATCCAACACTAGAAGGTCAGTACTCCCCAAAGGAAGTCATTCAAGTTGCAGCTATAGCTGCCATGTGTGTCCAGCCAGAAGCAGATTACAGACCTTTAATGGCAGATGTTGTGCAATCTTTGGTTCCCTTAGTAAAGCAACAAAGACCAATCTCTTCAAAGTCAGCTCGCATGAGATCTCCCGCGGTAAACGTTACTTCTAAGGCAAGTTAGGCAACACACTCTTGTATCTGGACTATCTATTGTGTTATTCCAGCCTTGAACGTGACCCTGACTTTACTGGATTTGTAAACGGAATTTATTCCATGATGTGAACTCTATCTGTGTTGTCTTACGAGACTACTAACCTGTAACTTTATTCTGAATGTGAAGTTTCGATCTTAGCCTCTTGCTGGTGTCAAGAATTCTGACAGGACTTTGTGACGTCATGGTGGCATTCACCACAACAGCAGCATTCATAACCCACACTCCACTGCACGCAAATCTCAGTTTTTCACCCACAAAATACAAAATAACAGTTTTCGATCAAAAAACTCAAATACAAAATACTGAGTTATAGAATGCAGCTCCAGATTCTATGTTTTTCCAGTAACCAATAAATTCAGAACTAAACTTACTGTGAGCAAATGAGACAAAGGACTAGGTAGTAGCAGAAAGCACTCTTGGTAGCTGACCTTAATGAAGTCTTCTGCTTGGCAAGGTTGAAAATTGCCGGTTGAGAACTTGAGATGATGCCTCAGATTCCTGGTCACACTGCTCATCACAACTTTCAGCAAGGCCCTCTTGACTGACTAGAAAGAAAATTCTGGTTTCATTTTTTTAAGAACGGAAGCCTTTGGATTTATTCTTGACTGGAGGTGTTGCCAAGTTATGAATTGAGCTTCCAAGTGACGAACCAAGTTCTTGAACCAACTAAAAGGAATTCCAAGTACAGAGCCCTCTCTGAGTCAGTGGTCCACAACAAAGTCAAGAGTATTTGGACCAAGGATTGAAAATATATAAGCAACATATGCAAAAATAACATGGCTGTACCTGTAATTTTATAAAAATGCCAGTGACACATGCGTGAAAAACCACATGGGACGAAAAATATTTTCTTTACCTAGAAAATGAGATTATAAATTGTACATAATAACTTACAAGACAAATTCAAGCTTGATGAACACTTCGTCCAGAGAATAACCTCAATAAATCCATGTATGAAAGGACATGGAAAATAATTGAAGTTGATCCACAGCTAAAAACGCTATGACAGTATGACAAATTGAGTTAGGTCGACGAATGAAAAGGAAATTCAAATTCCAGCAACAAGAACCAACTGCCACTTGCCACAAGCTCTTTTGTCACATTTTGGTCAATCATATCCACAACTGAACCTTGACATGATGATAACCGCCATGACAACAATTTTCTCATAGCACAGCATTTGTCTAAAACAATCATCTTTTACTTGCTCATTGTTGACGACAAGTAAAAGTTCCAAAAAATGGAGGCCGTACACATGAAAGCTACACGAGCTTGAAGAGGAACCACCCTGTAACGCATAAAGTAAACACAATATATAATGAACATATGTAGGGAATAAGATTATTTGAAAATATATAAATATATATGAAACATGTTAAAATGTAACATTAAAATAAGAGGACAGGGCTTGGTGTGTGACTCAGAGATATCAAGATATATTTAGAGTCTACATTTCACAAATATGCTCATGCAATAATATGGCTGTAAACGAAAGATGTGGAATAGCCGTGATATGAGACCAATAATTCAGATGCAATAAGAAAAGATTCAAATTCCTGAGTTATGCGAAAGATGATTCGCTGGTTTTATTAAAAGAGCATGCTGAAAGGGGTAAAAGGATCCAATCAAGATGATCGAAAGGTTACATTTCCTACAACAAATCTATCAGGGATATGAATTCGCTTTCTAATTTTGAATGATAGTTCAATAAAAGCAGGCATGCATTTGCTCACATGAACTGTAGCAGATTCAGTATTTAGACGGTGACCAAAGCAAATAAAAAATTCAATAATTTGATATTGAGGTCCAAACTATATAGACGGCTACAATAACATGATGTAGGTCATATACAATCAGGCGTAAAACTACATATTATTAATCACCAGCCAAGGATACGAAGCTAAAGAGTACTGAAAACAAACTATGAGTGTCAACTATCTAAGCAGAAAAAACATACCAGAAGTTCAGAATACTGACAGGGATCCAGAACCTGAATCCTGCATGCCATTAAAGAATATTTAAAGAACAATAACTTATAAATTTATTCAAATTCCTTTAAGGCATTAAATATTTTGAAACACTAAAGACATTTACCAAAAAGAAGGGTGGGAAGGGCATCATTCTGATACTTTTTTGGAAGTTCCTTGAGCTTTCCAAGCCACAAATTATTCCAAGCAAAAATAACAGCGATCACAGATGGACCAAGCACAACCTGGTTCAGGATAACCTGGAATTCAACAAAGCTGAGTATCAGTACAGTTATTCAAATCATTTATGTTAAGGGATGAGTAGTTCAAACCTTGAGCAACAGATTTTTAGCTGTTTGTTGCGGCAATACACGGTCGAGCAACTGATACCACATATAAGAACCAGGACCGTATAGCAAAAATCCATAAGACATCATCCTCAGTGACCGCAGCCAATCATGGTCCTTTAGAAGTGTCTGGGGAAAAATCTGCAGCAACATTGGACAGTACATTACATACAAGCCTGACAGACTCTACATCAACCAATCGAATTAACTCTCAATCCTGGCATCACAGTTAAAAACAGTAACCTAACACCACATACATAAAAGCAATAATAAGTAAATATCCACCAAAACCTGTAAGCACTCCATGACATTGTATCAACCTCATTTTCAGTACCTTATCCTCAAGACCACTTTCTTCCATCTTCCTCCATCGCTGATTAACTTGTGCAATCGTATCACCAGTAAGTGCCAATCCACCGGCAGTTATAGCTTGGTTGATTGGGAAACGGTAGGCATAGTTACTACTACTGGAACTGCCTCCAGTGGATCCTGAAGATTTGGATCTTCTCTGCTGATCGGAATTGGACCGGCGAGGAGTTGATCTTCTGGAGAGTGCGTTCCACCAGAAGAGTCTTCCCATTCCGCCGCCTAACGATCCCATTTTCCGTAAGAATTAGATTTGCGGAAAATTAGGGTTTCGAATTAACGTCGGGTCGGAGAAAACTTATTGTCGGGATGCAAAAGATATTTTTTTAGAAATTCAGTATTTCGTCATGATCATTTTAAACGCAATGGTCTTGTTTGGCTGTATGGATATGGACTTTTGAAGCCACAATTTCATCCTCAATATACCCATATTTATCTTGATAATTACAAATAATACCCTTGCATAATTATTATATGCATTTATACCATATGATATTCAATTTTATACACAAATTATATGCACATTATAATGTGCATCAAAATTACTAATATATTTTAAATTAAAAGACAAATTTAAAATGTATAAAATAAAATTAAGGTTAATATTGAGGACACGTAGTATGTTTTTTTGAGACGGGTGGATTAAATCTTAGTTGTTAATTTAATTTAAAAAGTACGATTGAAGTTTAATTAATTATTAATTATATAAGACGGCTGGATTTGCAAATATACATAGTGATATGATTTGAAAATTATTTTTAAATTTAAATACCATTCGTTGATTATTTTAAGTGACGATTTATTTTGGTTTCAGATGGTGTATTAGATGTGTATTTTTGATTTAGTAAAATTATTTGATGTTTTAAATTAGTTCCAGTCATTACGGGGTTAAATCAAACTATACAACATTTTCTTTAATTCATGTTCATATTTTGTGTACGGTTATCACGTCTCAACTAAAAATACACAATTTAGACTATGCAAAGAGAACTAGTTATATTAATACACAAATCCATTCGAAATCTATCATCTTCAAATATTCTCATAATATTAAATTTAATCTAAATTATATTGACTCTGTTAAAAGTAACTGTAGCATGAAAGAAATTAATATCATTTAATAGAGGCAAGAACATAGTGAGACAAACTTTAATCGCAAGATTAAAGCTGCCAATTATTAATAATTATTAATAGACTCCGAATCAGAACTAAATGGCTCGAAACTAAAACACAACTCAGACTCAAATGCATCACAACATTAAAACAAGTCCACATTCTGCTTTTTAAGAAAGCTGACCACAATCGGCAATGACTACAGGCATAACGGTCTTTCCCGCTTCAGACCCAACTTTTTCAATAGCTCTCACAACATCCATGCCTTTGATAACTCGCCCGAACACCACATGCTTTCTATCGAGCCATTCAGTTTTCGTGAAGCAGATGAAAAATTGCGAGTTGTTGGATCCCGGCCTGTAGTTAGCCATAGATACGATACCCGGCCCGGTGTGCCTTCTAATGAAATTCTCATCAGTAAATGTTGGACCGTAGATTGATTCTCCGCCTGTTCCGTTCCCTGCGGTGAAATCGCCGCCTTGACACATGAAGTCTGGGATGACTCGGTGGAAGATGGAGCCTTTGTAGTGGAGAGGCTTGCCGGATCGTCCAATGCCTTTTTCGCCAGTGCAGAGTGCACGGAAGTTTTCGGCAGTTCGTGGAGTGGTGTCAGCGAAAAGCTCTATCATGATTCGGCCAGCTAGAGAGCCGCCGATCGTGATGTCCAAGAAGACAGTGGGGTTCGCCATCGTTGAGATGTTGAGGACTTTTGAGAATCGCAGAGTTGTTGAAACGTTTGAGGATATGGAGAAGAGTTCAGAAGTGGCTCATTTATAGCGAGTTTTAGATGGTTTGGTAGGTGTGATTCTGGTAGTTGTTGACATGGGACACGAGGCATGATCGAGTGATCTTGAGTGATTTGATTCCCAAGAATTTGTCTAGGGTTTAGGGTCTAACCTAACCATTCTTCATTCTTAAAATCAAATTTCTTAAATGCTCACTTTTCAAAAAAAATCTCAAGTGCAACATTCTTAAAAAATCTTTCTCAAACGCCCTACATGTAATTATTCCCATTTTGACAAGACCTAATTTATAAAAAAAAATATGACAATTCAATTCTAAAATTGGACTGATTACAAAAAAAAGTGAAATCACAATCAAGTGCAACATAAGCAATGGATGCGCCCTGTGAAACAAAGGAATTCTAGATGAACTGGTCTATGAGACATTATGACTGTATTGGGCTAAGACTACGTCAATGTTTAATGACACAATGAGTCCCCGGTTGTCAACCTACAGAGTGATATATTTATTCCATATCTTTTTAAAGAGAAAAATCATTTCAAAAGTTATGGTTCATCACCCACCCATCAAAAAAAGAAAAAGTTATATTTAACATACTGTTCTCCTCTATCTCTATCTCTCCTCTCCCTCCGCCGACTGCAGGTTTTCTTCTTCCACCGACCGTCTCCGCTTCTCGGATGTTATCGGTCTGGTGGTGGCAAGGCTGCCTTCGTGCGAGGGTGGTTGCAGAGTATAGAGGACGCGACGGTGGCGTTGTGTGAACGTCGGATTGTTGGCCGGTTCCCCACCCTTTATCTTTCACCGCCATCTTCCTCCTCGTTCTCACCTGATTTTCTGCCTTCTGTGGTGCTTCTGGGCGCACGACTGGCTGACGGACGTCAGCTGCTCGAGACGTTCCTCCTTTTTGTGGTTCTGTTGTGGTGATGCTTTGACGCCGTTCGCTGCCTCCCTGGTCTCCGATGGCGATGGAGCTTTACTTCTTTCAATTCTGTGGGCTGTTCTGCTTCTCATGCGTGACTGTTGTGGTGATGTTTTGAGGCCGGCCGTTCGCTGCCTTTTTGGTTGCCGTTTGCTGTTTTGTTGGTCTTACCTTGCGGTCTGGTTGTTGGTGGTCGGTGTTGCCTTCTCAGTCTTGGTTTGAGAGCTGCTGTCTTCTGGTTGTGGTTGTCGACTGTAGGGGTCGGCTTCTTATTTGTTTGTCGCTGAGTTCCGTCTGTGTTGGCTGGCTCGTTTGGCTGTGGTTGGGTCGGGAATGTTTGGGTGTGGTTGGGGCGGCGCTGGGAGTCGGCAGGCTCGGTGGTGAGTCGTTGCTGGGTGTCGCCTGTGTCGGCGGGTTCGGTGCTGTCGGCCAGCGTCACTCCTATCTTCTGCCGCGTGTCGTCACTTGGTTTCGGCACGTGTGTAGCTATCTGTGTTACCTCCTACTTTCTGCCGCGTGTCGTCACTTGTTTTCGGCACGTGTGTAGCTATCTGTGTTACCTCTTCGTTGCATGATTGCGTGGAGTTTGTTCAATCCCAGCTCCTCCGTGTCTTCGGTAATTGGTTTGATTAATTTAACACTCGGTTAAATTAACTGAACCAATTTATATTAGTCCGCGACTGACTTTTATCTGGGAATATCTTTTTAGAAGATCCGTGTTCTTATCTGTTATTATCACAGCATTTTCAGATGACGATCATCGTGGGCGTACTTTACTTTTTTAGTTGGCTACCCATTCTTTGTACGTACCGAGGCAAAGTACTCGGTTTAGTCCTTATTTTCTTTTTCTATCTGTTTAGACTAGCCGCGTCAGACTAACTTATGTTAGCCTTTTAAGTCCTCGGATTGTACTGATGGCCTTTGGCCTTTCAATCAAAAAAAAAAAAAAAGTTATGGTTTCATCGGGATAGTGAAATTTTTACCGATTAATTTATTCAATTGATAACTGCGTATCTCAACTATTTATGATTTTTTAATTTATATAAAAGTTGTTATAAATTATTTTAATTTCAATTGCTATATTGTTAAAAGTCAAGGTTGAAATAATGTACATCCATTTCACAAAAGTTATTTGCATTTTCTTAGCCTTAATTCACTCTACTTTAATAAATAAATTAAATCAGAATAAATTGTTTTGCATTGGTATTTAGAATAAACACATTTTTATACTCGTTTTTCAAATGAATCACATAAATTTAATGCCAGAAGAAAAAAATGTTTTTTGGATGAATTAGGTTCCAATTTTACCGGATGTCCCCTAAGGGACTTTTTGGATGAAAGGTTGATATATCTTTGCATGTTTATTCAATTGAACATGTGATGATAAAGTCAAGAGTGCTACGTACAAAATTCCGGAATGAGATTCAATGTTGCTTATAACATTATACAACAGATTCAAAATACATCGTTTCGTTTAGGATTACGTGCATAGTTTAACTTCTCTAATACATATAATATACCCTTCTTAATTTGATAAATTAATTGGGTAATGTACTAGGGTTAGCCACTTAGGCAGTTAGTCAATCCATATATAATGAGAATTGTATTTGATGATCCACTTGTGATTGCGGATATCCAAACCTCTGACCACCACGTGCGGTGGTTTGACCTTTTACACCACCTTCATGGCTTCATCTCCGGTGCAATGAAATTCATACACACCCATACATATGTGATGATTGAGCAGTAGCTATTTAAGATCCAAGTAAAAGGAAAATCAATGTTAGTGTTGCAAAAAATTATATTGTAACTTTCCAAACTTACGTCGTTTTTTATAAAAAGTTTATTTGAACAATTAATGCCGTAACTTTGAATTTCAATAATTTAATTGTTGGTTGGTTGCACAGAATTTGTTCTACTAAACAAAAATAAGTAAATGAAAATCAGATGTTTTATCAATAAAATTGAAAAAATGTGGCCTCGCGATCATTCAATCGTTATCTATTAGTACATGTCGCTATGCATGAGATTAAGATTTGTCTAATTCTTGAACGATGAATGAAATTAAATTAAGAAAAAAATCAAATGTTTGTCAACCCCAATCTCAACAATAAAAAATGATATTAAACAAATAGTAACGGCCTATCGATCATTCACGCATTTTCTAATTTCAAATGTAGTGGCTCAAATCTTCTCCACTAGTGCATCTGTGTGATTATTCGAAATGATCAAAATGCCTTCAATTTACAATACGTAATAAAACAAAATTTAAATGTTCTGAAAATTTTGATGAAATAATCAAAAAGACAAAATACACCAGACTCGGTGCATTTTGTATTTTCCACAATAAAATATAAAAATAACACCCGCTTCACATTAATTACCAAAACAATCCTTTCATATTCTCTTCGCGTCGCTCTTCCGCACTTGAACTACACGACGACGACTCTGCTTCATAAAATTCAACAACCATTCACGCATACTGCGATTATCGATCATCTAACGTTCCTCAAATTCCATGTAAATGCTCGCAATTGACTTGTGCCAAAACCAAAATGGATAACGATTTCGTATCGGCTAATTCGAGACTGCTCACGTGTTGTTACTTCACTCTGCTCCTTTTCTCCGCTCATTTCCGACTCACTTCCGCCAACGCCGGTGGGCCCAAACTTGACCCTACAGAAGGTGCGTCACTTTCACAAATTGAGTCATCCATTATGTGGATTATAAAATTGTTGTTGTAAATTTGTAATTAGATGTAATGTTGCAGTTTTGGAATGTAATTTTGTGAGATTTTTTATTATTATGTGGTGAAACAGTGGAGGCTTTGAAGATTATTGGGACAAAATTGGGGAAGACCGATTGGGATTTTAGCGTAGATCCGTGTGGCGGGATTGGGAACTGGGCTGTTTATGGTGGTAACAAAGATACCGAGAGCTCTGTAACTTGTGATTGCTCATTTGACTACAATTCAACTTGTCACATTGTAAAAATGTAAGGATCACCGGCTTAAGTTAGTTTACTTTTATTAGTTAGTTGTTTTTTATGAGATATATTTTTTATGCTTTAAATATACTCGATGACATTGCTAAACTACTGAGAATCCTTGGACAGATAGAAGGATATATGTGTTTTGAAAGAAAATTACTGTTTTAAAGCATACTAATGAGATACTGGCGAGTCAGCAATGTATGGATTGTGTAGAAATTATATTGTTACTTCTGTTGCAGAGCTCTGAAGTCTCAAAACTTAACAGGCATTCTACCACCGGAGTTTTCAGAGCTTGAGTATCTTGAAATTTTGTAAGTGTGATACGTTCATGTATTGCATTGGTGAAGGAAAACAACTGATAACATAATTCTTACAGGGACCTGAGTCGTAATGTTCTTACTGGTTCCATTCCTTTTGAATGGATTACCATGCGATTGACAGATCTGTAAGTACTGTTGCGGTGTTGCCTTTGTGTTTGTACATATTCAGCATTTTCGTACAATTATGAATGCTAGTTTTATACTGTGAGCAGGTCACTGATGACGAACAATTTATCTGGACCGTTTCCCTTGTGTCTTACCGAAATCAGGACGCTTCAAAATTTGTATGTATAGTCTTTCTGTAAACTCTTATGCTTTGATGATTTATTAATTGCAAACCAAACACAGGAGCCTTGAAGGCAACTCCTTTTCAGGACCAATTCCATCTGAAATAGGGAATTTGATTAGATTGCAAAGGCTGTAAGATCTCCAATGGTTCTCATTCATCATTATGGAACCCTATAATGAGGTTGAAGTAAATCTGATCCCTTGTCAATTGTATGTCTACTTTTACAGCCATCTTAGATCGAATTCTTTTAGTGGAGCTTTGCCCCCTGCGCTATCCTTGTTGGTCGACTTGCTTGAATTGTAAGTAAACGTGAATTTCGTAACTCGTTATCGGATGAACATTTCCAAGGCCCATTCAACTCATTTCACGTCCGTCAAGTTTTGTACTTTATTGTTGAAACCTTTTGCAAATATCATTTGGGATGATAGGTTAATAGATTTGGAAAGCTATCCGAAGATTGTGTTCTGATTTGCTGATGGAATTCATTGTTTCACTTGACAGGAGTCTGAGTGACAATAATTTCTCTGGACAAATACCTAGCTTTATCAATAGTTGGAAGCAAATTCAGAAGTTGTAAGATTATCATTATCGATGTTGCTTTTATATAATTTGGTCGCCTTATTAGTCTACGTTTTTTGTTTCAAACAAAGGGAATGGGATCAAAAAAGTCTCGCAGGTTACTTGATTGTGAAAAGCCTAAACACGTCAAGAGTTTTGAGATAATATGGAACTTGTCTTTTTGAGGAAGATGTAGCAACATGCTTTTCATAGTTATATTATGATATTCTTTACCAAAAAAATATCACTAGCCAGCCCCTTATATTATGAAAAGGAGTTTGGTTTTGTTTTTTGTTCATTTCTTGTTGTTTCCATCTAAAATATTGCAGGCACATACAAGGGACCTCTCTTGAAGGTCCAATTCCATCTAGCATTTCGACTTTGACACAACTAACGGATCTGTATGTAAAGTACATATTTGGTTCCAACTGCAAAGGTTTTGATACAGTTGAGTTAATGAATTCTTTTAACCACTGGTTAGGAGGATAAGTGACTTGAGTGCCGGCCTCTCCCCGTTCCCAAACCTGAGTAAAATGACATCCATTAGGATAATGTGTGTTGCGTTCTAACTTTGTAGTTTCGTTCCATCAACAGTGTATAGATTTGTTCCATCAAAAATATATGCATTGTTTGAATATGAAATCTCGTCATGTATTGCAGAATTCTGCGCCGCTGCTTTATTTATGGTGCTATTCCAAATTTTATTGGAGTACTGGAGAGAATTGAAATTTTGTAAGTGGTTCAGATTAATGCGTTTATCCTTGGCATGTTACTGATCTTCATTTTTTGTTGACGCTTTATTTGTTTTCCATAGACCGGATCAGAAGAAAAATTTATTTTCGCTGACGCTGAATTCTTAAATTTACTGGTCTTCATTTTTCATTGTATGTCTGTTTATGATTTATGTTCCCCGAAATGAAAGAGAATGATGCTCGTGTAAACTAGTAGCTGTACTTTGGTTTAATTTAGTAAGTTGAGTTGCCTCGTCTTTGAAACTGGAACTCTGAACACGATGCAGGGACCTGAGTTACAATTATTTAACCGGGGTCATTCCAGCAACATTTGAACATCTTTCCAGTGCTCACTCCATGTAAGTGATCCATTAAATGCAGTTCTGTATTTGATGTATAACCAAATCTCATTAAAACCCAGTTAATCTGTGACATGATGTTTTTCTTAAGATACTTGACAGGAAACAACCTTGTTGGGGTGATACCACGATGGCTTATAGAAAATTCCAAAAATGTGTGAGTATTTACCACATAAATTATTCTTAACAATAACTTCTTTAGTTAACACCTTACAGTGCATGCTAATCATGGTCCCTCCATCTATGCTCATTTAGTCATCTGTCATCAACTAGTAGAAACTACAAGTAAACATAAAATGGAAAAACACTTACTTTAGGAAGGTTCTATTTAGAGGATATTTTTGTCATTTTTGCAGTGACCTGTCTTATAACAACTTCACTTGGGATGGCACAGTTGAAGATAAATGCTTGCAAGGAAATGTGTAAGCAAAATCTGGAATTTATATTTTCCTTGCCATTAATGAAAAAAATCATTTTGTGGTTAATGGAGGTTCTTCGATAAATTGGTACAGGAATTTGGTAGAGAGCTTTTCCAATGAAAGGTAAGAAACGCTGTTACATTTTGATATGTCAATTGTGCTCGTAGGCTGTAACGACTCACTGGCTTAGTGTTTCATTTAAATTGGCTCCTCTACTGCAGAACACATTCGTGCAATGAAAAAGCTTTCAAATGTTCATCAAATGATAATTGTAAGCTATCTTTTCCTAAACAATTACTCTTTTATTTATTCTGAATTTTTTCTCAGCAGGTATTTTTCCACTCATTCAAAATTGATTTTTATGTTACAGACGCTTTACACATCGACTGTGGCGGTCAAGATGTCATGATAGATGGCACCAACTACCAATCTGATATGGCCCCAAAAAGTGCTTCGTTATTTTATCGGGGCCCTAACTGGGCACTGAGCAGTATAGGGGACTTTATGGATAGTGATGTTGAAGGCGATGTTTACAAACAAATAAATACATATGCTCTTTCCAATATTTCTGAACCATTTGGAAAACTTTATACTTCTGCCAGGGCTTCTCCTCTCTCCGTCACGTACTACGGATTGTGTCTATTAAATGGCCCTTACTTCGTTGAGCTCCATTTTGCTGAGTTACTCTTCTCCAACGACAAAACATTTAGAAGCCTTGGCAGACGAATTTTCATGTTTATGTTCAGGTAGAGTTTTGGGCATAATGAAAATCTGGATTTATTATAAAAATTAACAGTGTCAGGGATGATTTGTATTAATTATTGTTCATCATCTGTTACTATATAGGGCACACTAGTTCTGAAGGACTTCGATATCGCCAGGGAAGCAGGTGGTGCTAGCAAACCTATTGTTAAATCATTCAACGTTAATGTGACAAAGCACACTTTGGAGATTCGCTTATACTGGGCTGGCAAAGGCACAACGGGAGTACCTGTTAAAGGAGTGTATGGTCCTCTCATTTCAGCCATTTCTATTGATCCCAGTAAGTGTGCCAGTCGCTGTCCGAACGTTAGTAAATATCATTTGAATAAAATGGGTCATAATTCGCTTTCCAATATCAGTTTTGTATGCCCCAATATTATGTCTGTTACAAACATTAGCATTTTATGCCATTGTGGGCAGATTTCACGCCTCCTCCTAAAGCCATAAAGATTGACCTCCATTTGGTAGCCGGTGTCGTGTTTGTTGGTTTAATATGTATCATCATGTTGTCATTATTTGTTCTGCGTAGAAAAGGTTGTTTGCGAGGGGAGCTCCCCAATGATGAAGGTACACTCAATTTCTGTTTTTTATTCTAACATAAATCTTATATAACATATGTGTTATACTTGGCAGAATTAAAAGGTCTAGATTCGCTCACTGGTTCATTTACTTTACGCCAATTAAAAGCTGCTACGAACAACTTTCACTCATCCAATAAAATCGGGAAGGGTGGTTTTGGAGCTGTTTATAAGGTAATCGTTTACCTTTATATTGTCAACTTAACTTTATCCTTTATGTTACACAAAATCTGAAAATTTTATACCGTCAACTTTCACTCATCCAAGGTCGATCGGAAGCCTGATTATCTGAGATGATCAAGATTTCAATGACTTTGCAATTTATATCTACTTATTACATATGTTTACAAATGTTAACTGATTTAGGGTTCACTATCAGACGGGTCAATGATTGCCGTTAAGAAGCTATCTACCAGGTCTAAGCAAGGAAGTCGTGAATTTATCAATGAAATAGGCGTGATATCCTCATTGGAGCACCCAAATCTTGTTAAGTTGTATGGATGTTGCACTGAAGGAAACCAGTTGTTGCTCGTCTACGAGTATATGGAGAACAATTGTTTGTCTCGTGCTTTGTTTGGTGAGTTTGATACTTCTCGTAACCAAGCCTCTAGGCTGTGATTGTGAGCCATATCCTTTTGACCGACCATTCATTTTTGCTGAACTTGCAGGGAAAAATAAAGCACTGAAAGTGAAACTGGACTGGCCGACAAGGATGAAGATATGCATGGGGATAGCGAGAGGACTGCGGTATCTTCACGAAGAATCAATTGTGAAGATTGTTCATAGAGACATTAAGTCAAGTAATGTGCTGCTTGACAAGGAAATGAATGCGAAAATATCGGATTTTGGATTGGCAAAGTTGAATGCAGGAGAGAACACAAATGTTAGCACCCGCGTTGCTGGAACAGTGTAAGTGCCGTTCACGTCCTCTCTGCTTTTATTCTATTAATATGGTTTTGTTTACTCGTCTGTTCTCAATGAGATTCGATGCAGTAGCTTACTCGTTCTTTCGTAATTGTTATAGTGGATATATGGCTCCAGAGTATGCCATGCGTGGTCAGTTGACTAGTAAAGCAGATGTGTACAGCTTTGGGCTAGTGACACTGGAAATCGTCAGTGGGAAAAGCAATATGAGCTACATACCCACAGAGGAGTTTGTTTACCTTCTCGACTGGGTACATAATACTAATAGTACCAAAAAATCATAGGCTAGTCTGTGTATTTCTATACACAGCTTAACTATTTCTATACGCACTTAATTTGTGAACTTTCTGCAGGCCAATGTCATGCAAGAAAAAGGGACTCTATTAGAATTAGTCGATCCAGACTTGGAATCGAACTATTCATCAGAAGAAGCAATGGCGATGCTGAATGTGGCACTCATGTGCACCAATGCATCTCCTTGTCTGAGACCCACAATTTCTCAAGTGATCAGCATGCTCGAAGGTGATACTAATATTCAGGAACATCTTTCAGATCCAAATATCTCGCATGGAAACACAACTTTCTCTTTCAGAAGCTACCACTGGGAAGGT
Source organism: Sedum album (assembly GCA_006409495.1). Classification (NCBI taxonomy): domain Eukaryota; kingdom Viridiplantae; phylum Streptophyta; class Magnoliopsida; order Saxifragales; family Crassulaceae; genus Sedum; species Sedum album. The sequence continues at coordinate 78,421 of QZGG01000029.1, forward strand.
GAAAGTCAGTTAAACAGCAGGTCGGCAATGAGCATACTTACAGACTCCTCCTCCTCAGCAGTTGATGGTGATGTCAATAGTGTTTTTTCTCACAACAAATGTTAAAAGAGAGCTAGACAGAACAATAAAACTTTGGGTTAATTACAGATGACCACCCGCATAATATGTCATATTCCATGCCACCACCCTTATATTGTAATATTACATTCGACCACCTTTATAACTAAAAACTTTCCAAAGAACCACCTCAGTTAACGGCAGTTAACGGAGAGCGTGGTTAAATGGAAACAAAATTGATTATAAAGGTGGCGAAGTGGAAACATATTTATTATAGAGGTGGTTTATTGTAATAAAAATACTATTATTATATTAAAAAATTAATATATTTAACGGTAACGGTGACAGTACAGTGCGTGGGTGGTTGATTGAAAATTTTATACTTATAAGGGTGGTGGAATGTATTATTACAATATAGGGATGATTTGGTGGAATATAGCATATTATACGGGTGGTTATCCGTAATTAACCCTAAAACTTTAGATGACTTTCTACTCTACATTACATCTGAAAATTAACTGTAAAATAACAGTCAGTGTTCATCTTTTGACAACGTGAAATTACATTTCTACCCTCGGGCTTCAACTTCCATGAAAAACCCCTCCGCCGGTTTCGACTTTTGTGCGAGTGGACGACGCAAGCAAAGGAATGCTATCCACAATCCAATCCCCACGCCTCGGGATCATCACCACCATCCCCTCTCGCCTCCGCTCCACGCCGCCGCCTATCAAACCCTACCGCCGCACATTCCACGTCACCTCTCCTCTATGTAACTCCTCCCAAATTCAAACTCAAATTCAATCAGAAACCCTAACTCCGCCATCACCTCCCCAGTCGCGAATCCTCTCCATCCGCGATGCGCTCCTTTCCCGCTCTGTAACGGCCCTTGACCTCGCCGAGTCACATCTAGCGCGTCTTCAGCACGCGGAGCCTCAAGTCCGGAGCTTTTTACACATTTCCGACTCCGTACTGCGCGAAGCGGAGGAGATAGATAGGAAGATTCAGAGGAATGAGGAGATTGGGGTTTTGGCTGGAGTTATGGTTGGTGTTAAGGATAATATATGTGCTGTTGGCATGCCGGCTACTGCTGGTTCTAGAGTTTTACAAGGATATATACCTCCTTTTGATGCTACAGCTATTAGGAAGGTTAAGGAGTGTGGTGGTATTGTAGTTGGGAAGACTAATATGGATGAGTTCGGCATGGGAAGCACCACTGAGCGCTCCTCCTATCAGGTAGTTATAATTAATCTAAATTATTCATTTTTCAATCAACTTAATAACATATTTGAAGGTATGTTACTGCGTGCTTACACCGATTCTGATTTTTGACTGATTTTAAGGTAACTGCGAATCCATGGGACAGTGGTCGTGTACCAGGGGGATCATCAGGAGGTTCGGCTGCAGCGGTTTCTGCTAGGCAATGTGTAGTTTCACTTGGAAGTGATACGGGTGGGAGCGTCAGACAGCCAGCTTCATTTTGTGGTGTTGTTGGGTTGAAACCTACTTATGGAAGAGTTTCTAGATATGGTTTGATGGCGTATGCGTCATCGTTAGACGTAATAGGATGTTTTGGAACTTCGGTAGCTGATGCTGGCATTCTGCTTCATGCAATTTCTGGTCATGATAAGCTTGATGCAACATGTAGCAAGCGGGTATGGTTCACTTGAACTTGTTTATAAACACTTAGCGATTCTGTTTTACTCTTAACACTTAAGATATTCAACTTAATGTCAGTATAGTATCTTATTTCATTTCATTCCATTCCATTCAGAACCGTATTGAGAGAAAATGACTTTTTTCTCGGAAATATGCTTCTGCACTTATATTTATTATTAACAGCCGTGTGAAGCTAGATAAAGCTAAGTTTTTTTATTTTTCAGGATGTTCCTGACTTTACTTCGCAGTTTATGTCCACAAGTTTGCTGGATTCTAATCCCTTAAAGGGTCTTAAAATTGGTTTAATAAGCGAGACTATCAATGATGGTGTTGATGCTGAAGTTGTATCATCCATTCAAGGTGCTGCCTTGCATTTAGAATCGTTGGGATGCACTGTTAAGGAGGTCTTTACTGATTTTTGTTACAAGTTTCTTTTTTAATCCTTCAATTACCTTTTTAATGTGTTGTCAATATTTGTTGCAGGTCTCCCTACCCTCATTCTCCCTTGGCTTGCCTGCTTACTACATTCTAGCATCATCTGAATCTTCCTCCAACTTGTCCCGCTATGATGGTGTCAGGTGACTCGCAATAAATGATAAAATCAATGAGTTGGACTTTCTGTATTTATTTCCAGGCTAATGGTGTTTTGCTTACATAACGAATAGTTGGGTATGTGTCCTAGGGGATGAAGAAACATGTGAGGCTTATATTGTGTCTGGGTTGTATTACATGCTAGTATTGTATTTTGCAATTTGTGACAATGTGTTGGTGTCTATAGGTATGGGAATCAAGTTGTGGCTGAAGAACTTAATAACCTTTATGGTGACACGCGTGCTCAAGGATTTGGCCCCGAGGTGCGTAATATCCATATCTGTGAATTACTGATCACACGTATCTTATTTAGAGTTGGTCCATGTTTTCCTTTTATCCTATGTGCTTATTAATATATAATAGAATATCTTTAATTTTGTTAGCTGATACCTTGTCTCATTCAATAACTCAGGTCAAAATGAGAATTCTAATGGGAACATATGCTCTTTCAGCTGGTTATTATGACGCTATTACAAGAAAGCTCAGCAGGTTTTGATTCGTTTGAATTTTATTTGCAAAATAAGTCACTTGGCTTTACCACCACCTCTCTTTCTTTCTTTCTGACTTTCTTTCTTTCAAATCATATCCAAATTCATTGAAACCAAATTACTTGTGTTTTCAGGTGAGAACTCTGGTGCAAACGAGCTTTAAGTCGGCATTGGCAGAAAACGATATTCTGATTTCACCTGCTGCCCCATCAGCTGCTTACAAAATTGGTGTGATGTTTTTCCTTATGAATTCTTCCAGTGTACGGTTTACTTCGGGTTGGCTTTCTTACTTCCTGTGCATTTTCAGGTGAAAAGAAAAATGACCCACTAGCAATGTATGCTGGAGATATTATGACCGTAAGTGTTCACTTGGGAAACATCTATGTACATGTGGTTCCAGTCTAATTTTATATAAAATAAATGTGAAAATGATGTATCAAATTGCAAATTTGCCAATGATAAAAACATTGTACTCATACTTTTTCATGGTTTAATTTGTTTCCTTTTGCTTGCTCTCATTTAAATAAATTACGTATAACCAATTTATGTGCCCCCGTTCTTGACTGGCATTTTGCATGGAAGAAAGCGAAGGATTCCTGCCAATTGTGTACTACATAATTCTAGAATCTCGCTTACTCCTTTATATTGGGCTCTTTGTTAGTATTGTTTATTTCTTACATAGTTGTGATACCATTGCTAGTTAGATTGCTTCAAGGTTGCCCTTTGATTGCAATATTATGTGTAGGTAAATGTTAACTTGGCCGGGCTACCTGCTTTGGTAGTACCTTGTGGATTTGCAAATCAGGGCAAGTCTCGCCTTCCGGTTGGAGTTCAGTTGATCGGAGCTGCTTTTGATGAGGTATTGGTGAATCAACAACTCATCTACCATAAGATTCCTTACTATTCCACTTGTGATCAGTTGCCCATGCTGTTTTTCTGTTTCTGGTAACCATGAAAATTTCTGTCACTTGAAGTCATAATGTACAACTGCTTTAAATTTTTACTTGAATTTGGGAGATCGTGTAGTGTTGATTGAAGTGTTACATAATTGCATGCTTTAAGAGATAAATATGTGCCAGTAATATTAATCTGCCTTTGTGACTACTGCATTTAATCAGTCCAGAGCTTGTAACTTGGGTTGTGTCGTTTGATATTCCAGGAAAAGTTACTTAGGATTGGCCATATATTTGAGCAAACACTAGAGTGCTGCAATTTCGTTCCTCCCTTGGCAAGTAGCTTGTCAAGTTAATACACTGAGGTTTTGATGAATACACATGTGAAATACAAGATGTGCAGCTGGTGGTTTAGTTTGCAGTAACCTCTACAGCAGAATTGAGTTTCCCATGAGGAAATGGTGGCTGCTTATTAAGGAAGCAGTTACAGATTTGGCAAGGTATTTCGTTAAAGGCAGCATACTTCTTTAAAGGAAAATTGGACATGCATTCCTCAAAGGCAGTATCCTGAAATTTGGTACTGCTGAAGACATTCTTTATCTTGAGGTGTGCCCAAGTACCATAAGCAAGAGCTCTGGGATGTGATAATTGTGTTTTTGTTATGCTTCAATTTTAGAAGAGTGAATTATCATTTTTTTGTCAAAGAATGATTTATGAGTCTGTGCATTAGTATGTGATAGAGGCAAAAGTGGATCAAACACAACTTTATTGTGCTTCTAGTTTCATTTATTAGATTATGTTGAAGGGATTTTCCACTTAAGTCCAGACTCGGGTCATTAGAATTGTGTATTAAAAACACACAGCAGATGGTGTATTTAATAAATACTAGGTATAGACGGGGTGATGAATTTAACGAAATGTATTTCTATATAATTAATAAAAAATACAAGCCAGCCAATCAAAAAAAAGATTTAACGAAATGTATTTTTATATAATCATAATATTTCCGAATCTATAATATTCTGTATTTGACACATGCTACCAAAATATTTACATGAAATATTTGACTATAATCGTTTCTATAGTTGACAATAGTATTAAATATTTGATGATGCCAACTCAGGGGTATCATTATTTTTGCACTCCTAAATTACAAAATCACAACTAACAAATAAAGGCCCAGACAAAGAATATGAGTTATCAATTTTAAAAAATTGTTAAATTTAAATTTGTGGGTAAAAATATGAGTTAACAATTTTTTAAAATTGGTTAAGAGGGTTTTTAGGATTTAGAAACAAGTCAGCCAATCAGGAAAAAGGGAAAAGAATTCAAAATTCTAAAAAAATGACACGTAGGCCAAATCTCTCAAACGGCGACACGTGTCCAATCATACTTCTCTTTTAATATATATATGATTTGTTGTAGAAATGTTATTAATGAAAGAGGTAAAGGCGTGATTCGTTTAATTGATTTAATTAAAATAGACTGTTGAATTTTATCGACTTTTTTCTTACAATGTAATTCTTTTAAGTATTACTAATTTATTTTACTTGTCTTAAAAATATACTTCATCCTTCTATTTTCCCTTCCATTAATAATGCTTCTTAGGCATTGACATTTGGCCCTAGGCCGGAAGTGGTTTAGAGCCGGCCCAAAGCCCATCAAAGTCCGGCTCGAAAAAAGCCATTCGAAAGCCCAACCCTATAAAGCATCGGATGAGTTTGAGTTTCGTTTTGAGGCCCTAGGCCCGGCCCTACCAAGCCCATTCGAAGCCCGACGAAAATTGCGAATAATTTCTTCATATTTGATTCTTAAAGCATTTTTTCTAATATAAATAAGATATTTTTCAATTATATCTAATTATTTTAAACTATACGTCCTACTTTTCATCATATTTTTTTAATTTTTTATTATATATTATCTAATACATAGATAAAAATTATTAGACATATCAAATATTATTTTAACTAAATTGCATTTTTATTATTTTTAAACTATTAAAAATAAAATTTTAATTACAAATACCGTTTTTTTTAATTAAATTATAATTAGTATGGGCTTGTGAGCTGGGCTCGAACTTCATAATTTTTATCAAGCTCGGCCCAACCCGATCCGAATTTTAGTGATAGACTGCAAATATTAAGGTCGGATTGGGCTCGGACTTTGATTTATGGCCGAATCGGGCTGGGGCGGCTTCCTAGTTCAAGTCAAATCAATTATACTCTCTCTGCCCCAATCACTTTGTCACATTTCCTTTTTTGGCGTCTCAAAACAAATGTCACATTTCTTTAAATGGAAACTTTCTTTCTTACTTTTACTCTCACAGTCACAATTAATATTTATCATATATTTTAGTCTTCCATATATTCTCTTTCATACTTTATCTCCTCATAACAACACAATACCCTAATTTACGTGTTCAAACCCAAATGTGACAAATAAGTTGAGACGGAGGGAGTATCTTTTATCTTTTATTTTTGAGATGGGCCTTTTTATTAGTGAAAGAAAAGATAAGGAAAGCAGTACGCATCCGCAAATCGTTAGCAAACCCGAACCAACTCGAGACGGACTTTGGGTAAAACAAATCGATCCATCCCTTCCGGACTCCGACCCTCCGCTCCATATCCGTCTCCATCTCCACAATCTTTCAACTTCGCGCGCCAATCTTCCACCGTAAGCTTTCCTCCCTCCTTCGATCCCCATCCTCCTCTCTGACACTTTTCCCTGTAAAATTCGATTTTCGGTTTTTGCAGCTGTTAAATTTATTTCCTCGATTTTTATATTTTTTAAAATTTTGATGGAGAAATTAAGAGTGTGAATCTTGTTCGTAAGTTGTGTTTATTAATAATGATCTGATCTCTTGTTTTAAATGTATATGTAGTTTATCGAGGTTAGTATGAGCGAGATGGATATGTCCGGCGCAGTTGTTATGAATAGCAGCAGACTGAAGTCTGCAGTTTGGAATGATTTTGATAGAGTTAAAAAAGGAGATACGTGTGTTGCAGTTTGTCGTCATTGTAAAAGAGTGCTTAGCGGTTCAAGCACTAGTGGAACGTCGCATCTTCGAAACCATCTTATTAGATGTCGTAGGCGTTCGAATCTTGGTGTTGGACATTTGACTTTGGTTAAATGTTGGAAAAAGGAGTATACAAATGCTCTTGTGAAGTTGAGTTTTGAGGAAGAGCAGAAACGTGAGGATGTTGGGTTGAAACACGTTAATGTTAAGTATGAGCATGATCAGGGAAGGGATGGTGGTGTGAGTGTTGGTAAGTTTAACTTTGATCAGAAGAGAAGTCAGTTTGATTTAGCACGCATGATTATATTGCATCGGTATCATTGGATATGGTTGAGCATACGGGGTTTAACCGTTTTGTGAAGAATTTGCAGCCTTTTTTTGAGGTTGTTTCATCTGGTACAGTTGAAGCTGATTGCCTTGAAATTTATGAGAAGGAGAGACAACTTTTAAGTATTGCATTAGATAAACTGCCGGGTAAAATCAGCCTTGGCGCTGATATGTGGGCTGGTTCAGGAGACACCAAGTATTTGTGTTTGACAGCACATTACATAGACCGAGACTGGCAGTTGGTTAAGAAGATATTGAGTTTCATACCAGTGGACAATTTAGATATGGAGGACACACTTTCTGAGGCCATCATGACATCCTTGATAGGTTGGGATATTGACCGTAATCTATTTTCATTGACGTTTGATAGTAATTCAACAAGTGACAACACAGTCTGCAAGATTAGAGACCGTCTCTGTCAAAATAGGCTTCTTTTGTGCAACGGGGAGTTTTTTGGTGTTCACTGTGCTGCACGCCTTCTCAGTCTAATGGGTCAATATTCGGTGGAAACACTACGTGAAACAACTTGCAAGATCTGGGATAGCATTCAGTATATTAGAAGTTCACAGGCAACAATGGAAAAATTCAACCAACTGGTTCAGGAAGCCAGAGTATCTAGTCAAAAGGGCCTACCTGCAAATCACTCACTAGATTGGCAGTCAACATATAATATGCTTGAAGCTGCTCTGGAGTTCAAAGTTGTGTTCACTCTTTTGGAGGGATGTGATCCCCTCTATTTGACTCGTCTATCTGAGAAAGAATGGGAGAGGGTAAGTCTCATTGCTAACTTTCTCAAGCTCCTCATTGAAGTGTGTGATATTCTTGCAGAAAAGAAGTATCCCACTGCTAATATAGTTTTTGCTGAGATTTGTGATTTATATTTGCGATTAAACCAGTGGTGCCAGAGCAGTGATATTTATATCAGTACTTTAGCATCAAATATGAAAAACAGGTTAGATGATTATTGGGAGAAATATGGCTTGACATTTGCAGTTGCTGCAGTGTTAGACCCTCGGTTTAAACTGAAGTTGGTAGAGTACTATTATTCACAACTATACGCCAGTAATGCCCAGGATCGTATTAATTATGTCTCAGAGAGTGTCCGGGCATTATATAATGAACATGCAATCTGCTCTCCCTTAGCTTCTATGCATCAAGATTTGACTTGGCAAGAAGCTGATGGAGAACCAGCTGCTAGCTGCCTATCAATCACACAAAATGATGGATTGGATCGGTTAACAGGTTTTGAGAGGTTTTTGGACGAAACTTCAGTCTCAGAATATCAAATCTGACTTGGACAAGTATTTGGAGGAACCACTATTTCCCCGAACTGCTGATTTTAACATATTAAATTGGTGGAAAGATCACATGCCAAAGTATCCCATAGTTGCCTTGATGGCTCGCAACCTATTAGGCACCCATTAGCTGTGGCATCTGGTTTGACATCCAACAGCGGGTATATACCATTGGATGGTAATTGGAACTCACTTGATCCAAATACTTTACAAGCAGTCGTATGCGCTCAAGATTGGATAAAAGAACAATTAATATAAACAACAGTGGTATGCATCTCTTCAGATTCATGTTTTTGTTAGCTTATGTTGTTCATGCGCTACTCATCACCTTTCTTCTTTTACTATCTTCACTTCAGGGCTACATTCTATTGTTGGATTACAACAACATGACATGCTAACAGGTAATCACACAATTCCATCCTTTTAAAACTGCAGCTTTCTTTACAGGTGATCAAAAGAGCATCAATTTTCTTTTCTTTTGGGTCAGGCTACAATGTAGTGGTAGTGCAGAACAAAGTTCTTCGTATGTGTGAATTCCTTGCATTCTGACTTCCTTTAATAAGGTCACTGCTGTTTGTCCTTAGCATATGTAGTAGTCCTTGATATGTACAACATTTTAGTTTTTCAGTGTCTGTTTTATTGGGTACCAAATTCTATTGAACTGTGGCTTGCTTCGTCATATGAAGTACCTCTTTGATTGTTTCATTGAGGGTGACTATTTCCCTAACCGAAGTAATGGGTGACCTAATTGCTATCCTGTTGCCCACCTAGCTGTTTAATATACTAAGAGACCAAATTGTTTTCTAAAAAGAAACATGCACATGAAGTACTCTTTCTATTCTCATCATTCCCAGCTCGATCAACTTCTTTGTAGATGAGAATTAGAGTATTTCGCAAAGATCGCAATCCATGGTGGAGATGGGGTTGCAAGGAGCTCAAGCCATGTAAAGGATTGCAATTGATCCGATCTCTGTCAGGTATTATTATTCGGATTATCTGTATCGTGTACAACCATTTGCAGCGTGCACATTGTTTTACTATTTTATAAAATCTTAAATTATTAAACCCTTTATTAAAAGCCTTAACTTTGGATCTTCTTATATTAAAATGAGGTAATTTTGTTCTTCTTTTGTTAAAGTGACGTAATTTTTAGTTTAAACCATAACTTATTGTAAGGAATGAGTTCGAAGAGGACTGTTAAATTTTTATGAGACGGAGAGACATCATCTTCACTATTGAATTGATTTCTATCAATCCAACGGTCGAATTAATAACTGTCACTCTCTACCACCCCTACAATTTGCCAATTCAGCTGCATAATTTAATCAAAAATCAACTTTATTTTCAACTGTTAGATCAATCAAATCAACTATTAAAATTATATATCCTCGGTGTCGCAAAAATTAAAGCTTATAAATAAAATCTCAATCCATATGGTTCAATTTAATCGGTTCAAAAGCCGTTCCAGTCGGTTGTAAACGTGGACTCGGATCCGGTAATGCGCAGCTATTTGCTGCGAGGGTAAAAACGACGTCGTTTTGACGTTTTTTACTATAACCCTAAGTAGTTTTGAGTGAACCCTTTACTAAAACTACGTAGTTTTGGCTCGCATTAAATAGCTTTCGCTGCACTGGGATCTTAATCCGTTGTAAACAAGCACATGTCTTTGACTGGTCAACGCTTTTCCCAGACAACGGAAACTGGGAAGCAGCTAGCCTCTTGGTTGTGGCAACCGGAGGTTCTCTTTCAGGCTCATGTTTATGGTGGCAGAGCCGTTATTTCTCGGAATAAGTCGCCTATACGTTTTGTTCACTGGAGGTGAGACGATTGTTCTTCAAGCGATTTCTAGAAGGTAACTGGTTTCAGTCTCACAACTCAGTTTCATGATGCTTTGATGGCGTTGGAAAGACCACATTTTTCTGCTACTATCTGATGACAAGTAAGTTTTACCAAATTCAGTAAGCATTTGTTTTGATATTTTGACTAGTGACTAGGAAGACTAGTATTTGAATCTGTGTTGCTATACGACTTCAGATTGTTAGCATAAGTTGCTTCTAGATTTCAGCAGGCTTCATGTTGTATTTACTAAAACTTAAAATCGGTATGATAAGTATTATGCAGTAAATTTTCCTATTCTGATTTTTGCTGAAATCTGATGATATGGAAATAAGTATTCCCTAATTGGATGGGTTTAATGGATATTAACCATTGCTTCATTTTAACTTTAACTCATTTTTGTCTCCTGAAAGTCTAAATTGAATGTAATGTCTCGCATACTTAAAAGCTGGTTGACTCGGGCAGAAGACCAGGTAATTATAATCATAGAAAAAATTGAAAACTTAAAAGAAATTACTAGTTCTCGGGTGTTGTAGTTGTAACTTGTAACCTCAGTTGTAGTCCGGTATTTTCACTGACTTATTTGATACAAAGTCAAATGAGAAATAAGAACAAAAAACATCTTGTTTGGGAGAGTTATTTCATTTCTTTTTTACTCATTAAATGACGGAAAAAAGGAGAACCTACCAGTCAGGCAGTCACGGGCATTATATGTATATTGAATACCCAGCTGATATTTATGGCTTCAACTCCGTGTAATTGTGGTCGCTGTCATCCCTTTAATCTGAAATCTGAATATATTCATTAGGCTGGATAGTGATTGTAACCATCATGAAATGCTGCTGAGAACATTATACAATGGAGCATTTCTTGACCTTCATTTGTTTCTCCTTAGACTTTTCACATGAATGTTCATTTCTAATTTAAGAGAAGCTATGCTGTCAGGCTGGTAGTTAATAACTATCATATAAAATATATGTACATTTTCATGTTCCTCATCCTAGCATGTTCAGTAAGCAGAGCTAGGAATCAGATCCAATGCCCTCAAATAAAAGACGGTCAATAATAAGACTAATGTTTTCAGTATATGTTTGCTTATGCAGCGAGTTATTTTAGTTAGTCGTGTAAGTATTTTAATTATGAGTGTATATGTATGTAGGTTGAAACTTCGTTGTTTTGAACCAGAACTACAATTTTTATGAACTGCAATAATTTCTGATATATTTATTTGCTTGCTTTATGTTAATTGTTAAATGCTACAGTATTTGCATGCTGAGTTTGGTATCAATTAGTAGATAGTGGAGGTGTTTGAATTGCTAAGATCATCTAACTATTCTTGAAAACTGTAGATTTAGAATTCAGGAAAGTTTAAAAAGAAATGAAAAATATAAAATGTTGAACATCTTAAACATTAGCTCACTTAAAACATACTGAACTTAAGATAATAAAGCAACTTAGACAACTTGAATAACCAGATCAAACAAATAGGGGGTCTTGGAAAGAGTAGAAATTCACATTAAGCATTGGATTTGAATTTTCCTTCATTAGCCATTTTTAAAAGCTTTGCTTGACTTGCTGCAGCACTGTTAGAGGCCAGTCCATTAGCGAAATGGTCCCTAACATCCTGAGTTGAGTAGGGGAACTTATGGGTTGCAACTGAGTTAAGCAGTGCAGCTGTTCCTTCACGATACAGAGCTCCATAGCCGTTAGGAATGGTGTTCGAGAGAGCATCTAGGCATGTTAAACTTGGACTGATTCCAGGTAGGCTCGAGTGGCCAAAAGCACCTCCTAGACTACCGAGTCCGAACCACCCTACTACTCCCCATACTAATGTTGGGTGATGCCTCCAGTAACTGATCAAAGGAAATAATGAAGGTTAATGCTGAAAAGAATTAAAATCTAAACACTGAAGTGAATGCAGGTACAGATAATGCAGTGACTGGTAAGTTGATAATTAAACTTACTCGCAAGTGCAAGGGGTGTTAGGATCCGGAAGGAATGGAGGTGCACCAGGAGTGGTTGGAGTGTCTGGTGTTTCAGGAGTGGGACGTTGGGAGTTCCGGGGTCCGGAACTGGAGTGCTTGGTGGGGACACAACTGGTGGAGAGGGGGAATATCCACCTCCGCCACCTCTAGGCGTGGAAGGTGTTGGTGTATGAGGTGTTGAGGGTGTTGGTGTGTGAGGGCTAGGAACTCTGGGAGTGTAAGGTGTAGGAGTGTGAGGGCTGCCACCATGGTGTGTCGGTGGAGACTTGTGACTTTTTGGTGGTGAAGGGTCACATTTACCGGTAGGTGGAGATCCATGTTGCGTTGGAGTTTTCGGTGTTCCATGGTAAGGAGTGGGAGAAACTGGAGTTCCATGGGAACCTGCGAACATCGAGATTTTAGTATATTTGTCTTTGCTAATAAAGGTGGTGAAGTACTCATGCATGAGCATTTTTTACGCTGAAACAGGTATCTAAATATAAGTTTCTATTTTTCTACATGAAATGTGTATCTGAAGTTCTTTTGAACCGATTGGGATAACAGAAACCTGTAGGAGGGCTTCCAGCATGTGGGTCTGGGGTGTAATAAGTCTTCTGGTCATCAAAGTTCTGAGCAGCAGAGAGCACTGGAGTTAGCATGGTTTGGGAAAGCAGCCCTGCAATCAAAAGCCACATGTAGAAAGAAGCCTGCAAGCTTCCTTGTCTCGCCATATCTTCTTTCTGCTTTCAGACTACGAGAAGAAGAAAGATACAAGGTGCAGGTTCTAAAGATGGGAGGAACGTTGGTTTATAAAAGGGAAACTCAAAAGAGAGTGCAGTAATTATCAGCAGATTGAGGTATGTGGTTAGTTGATGATCTACATGTTTCATTTAATTCTTCCCCTATTTTCTGTTTTTTTTCCACTACATCTAACTCTTTCAAATTTTCCTTGCAATAAATAGCACAACTGCATTTCACTGTTCATTCAAAATGGATATTATTGGCTCTTCCCTTTACTGGGTTAAGTTTTATTTTGCAGTATTTGAAGTTGAAGACTTTGAATCTGGTACAAAGTTTTCCCCACATGTGCACAAACTTGGTATTCTTATGTAAGATTTGATTCGATAGCATGCCTCAATTGGACTCTAAGCAGAATTATTAGGCTGAAGTGTCTGCAAACATGTTATATCATGACCTTATAGTCCTGCTTATGTTTGGTGAATTATATGGGGTCAGAGGAAACATTTACGCTCAGATGTTGTGAACTGGTATGTTGTTATAGGATAGGTAGCCTCAAACACTTGATTGAATATGAGGTAATGGAAATCACTCGTGTTTATCTGAAGACGACTGTTGTCATAATTTCCAGGATGGCATCTATAAGGCAACATCAAGTTGGCATTTTGTAATGGCTTGGGCATTCTCTGGTGAAAATGGTTTTGGATTCAAAATGCCTAATAAGTTGTCGAATAGTTTTTTTATCACTGATTTATTGTACAAAGGATGGCTTCATTTCGCCATAGGAGTAAGATTCATGCAAAAAAGAGTAGCTTTTAAATATATTCATGTAGTCTTGGACTTAGCTCTGTTGTGTGATTGCTGACAGTTTTTTTATCCAGAGAAGTAAATGTTGGAGCCCATGGCAGCTGGGAACATCCATATTATGAGAAGCAAATAAATGGTATAGGATCCAGTAGGAGCACCATGTTTCTGACATGAGCACATTCAAGTTCAACTGACTAAAAACTAGTCCAGCTGGTAAATTTGCTTTCTTTATTTGTTTCATTAAACCATGCAGCTTCATTAAGTTAGAAAAGATTTTTGCTAGCTATCTTTAACATTGTTTAACTTAGTAGACCACCTTTAGTGAACCTACTTAATTAAAGACTCGAAACGCTTGATGAAAGATACTTGTTGCATCTCTTTGGCTTATTATCATATTTTTGCATATGTTTTTCCTGTAAAGGTTATGATCGGGTAAGTTAAATACTGTAATGCTGCATGCGGAACAGGGGAGGAGGCTGAAACAGGAAGCCATAAAAGCTTTGGGCATAAGGTTGGTGGATTATTTGTGCAGTAAGGTACTAACATTACAAAGGACAAATTGTAAGGTTGTGGTTTCTCGAGTACGGTGATTCATCATATAGAAGTTATTGTTTCCTTGAACAATGTTTTTACCGAATTGAAAAAAGAAAGTGGTTGTAACTTGTCCTAGCTGTATCCGTTGTGTAACGTCAGAGATGTCAGTTACATTGAATTCGTTCTGGTCCATGAGATTCGCTGGTTGACTGATCTGAATTGGCAGCAGCCCATAGCTGGGCATGTTAGTGTGAACCCAACCTGTAATATTTGCAGCAGGGTCAGCAGCTAATGGGTTGCTCCAACCAGACACAAGTAACGATTTAGTTTGTTGTGACACTCTGTTTGATAAGATTATGTGAATCATGTGGCATTGATATCTAAATGATGACCTGTTTTCATATTTTGAAATGAGATATTGGAAAACAAAGTTTGACAGTTGAGTAAAATGTTTAAAAATCAGTGTTATTAAACTCGATGAACTAGGTGATACTCTCCATTCTTGAAGTTCAAAAGATGCCTGTTTTTGAGATGTTTGCTTCTTGATTTCGCCACTGCTGTTTTTTCAGACCTACCGTATTTAATGGGTCTCACATTGAGTTCCTAAAGTCCTCCCCATTACGTTAAAGTTGGCGAAACACTTGTCATAATATTATTTTTTTAGATATATTTATGGTAACGATCAGTCATTTGATTTCTGATCATAGAGGTTAACAATTCATGACTGATTTGTTCAGTGCTGAGCTGTATAGAAATATTTAATATAACAATAAGAAGAAAAATATAATTAGTATCTTGATGGAAGAAGATCTAGAGAGACATTGTATATTTGTGAGATCGGAGGAAGTAATTTCAGCCGTTGATTTGATAAATTTGACGGATGAGATTAAGTTGGTTTGATATAAAATTTGGCGGTTGGATTTGTAAAAACACGGGCGGTTAGAATTGATGGTTATTTATAGGTTAAATCTCGTTCGTTGATTTATTTGTAACGAACGGTTGAGATTGTGTCTCACCGTCGTACAAAAACTTATCTGTCTACCTTGATCTTTACTCGTATCTCGGTTTATATTATAGTTAATTGAAAATTGGCGAAGACTAGTGGGTTTGGTTTATATTATGATTTAGGGAAGGGATCTGGTATAAAGTTTATTATGTGTATAAAATATACACTAATACTATCCGTTAAAAATTAAGATCAATGGACTAGATTTTGAATAAATTCAAATTAGAAGGTTACCAAATTTAGAATTAAATATATCGTAATTAAAATCGGAAAGGTAATTTCGGAACAAAAAAATAAGATTTGTTCGTCGAATCCCATAAATCTCTCCTCGGATTAGGTCGAACAATTCGTAATCGCACGATGAATCTGCCTCCGTCGAATCCGCGTCGCCGCTTTCGTCATCCGCGACGCCACTTTCGTCATCCGCGTCGCCACTTTCGTCATCTGCATAGTCGCGTTCGTCATCCTGCGTTGCCGATCTCGTCTTCCTGTTTCTTCTCGAAATCAACCAACATCTAACCTATGTCGAACATATTTTAATGTTTTCGTCACTGTCATGTTATCCCTTGTTGAAAAATTGTGAACTATATGATTCTAGAACCATATAATAAGAAATTATGGACCATGTATATTGAAATAAACGAAAATTACGTTCAGATTGTTGAATTAGACATGGTACAAAAAATACATTATATGGTTCTAGAACCATGTATTGTAATAATTAAACATGGTCCAAAAAAATACATTATATGGTTCTAGAACCATGTATCATAATAATTAGACATGGTCTAAAAAAATACATTATATGATTGTTGAATTAGACATGGTCCAAGCAATTACATTATATGGTTCTAGAATCATAATGTTTGTATATTTGTACCATGCACATTATGTATAATATTTGCAATGAAGCGCTTTTGAGCTGAAAATCATGATCGATCGAAATTGTTTATGACCTATATATCACATTAGGTTGTACATAGCATATAATAATAAATGTAATAGTCGATTCTGATATGATCCAATATTTTGATGTATAGGGTTCTAAAATCATACTTTACAATATTTTGGACCGTGTCAGGACATAATGGAATCACGATTGATTTAGAAAGAACGTAACCGATATAATTAGTTGGAGGATAATAGAATTACGATATAATTAGTTGGAGGACAAAATTCAGAACATAATGAAATTACGATCGATCTAGGAAGAACGTAACCGATATAATTAGTTGGAGGATTTGAAGGATATGATATTTAAATGCTTATTAAAAACCGTTGGATTGAATTCAATATACGGTTGGGATAGTTTTATATTTTATACCAAAAATAACACTTTATACCTAACACTTACATTTTTAGGTTAGTGTGTTTAGTTTGTATTGAGTGCATAATACTAAAATCAAAAACTAGTCACACATCAAATATTAAATTAATTAATGGATAGAATGAATGGTTGAGTTGAAAATGCATGAATGCAAATTAAGGGTATGAATGTATTGGAGCGCTTCTCTCAGAGGTAATCCTGTAATAGTCTCAAAACAATTTGCGGATTGGCAATTAATACAAGAGCTTATCCCGCTTAAACAAATGTTTCTAGAATTTTTTCCTTCATTACCAGATTATATAGAATTCTTGGTTAGGGTTTGCGAGCATTGATGTGATGACACAGTTCCTCTGGAACTCGCATTCCTGAAACCTATCCATGACTTATAATACGTCAACAACATCATAATACATCTCCAACACCAGAGTACTTGACTGTAATCTTGAGCCGATCATAAATAAATATCCACTTGCAACTTGCCTAAACTATATCTGTCTTCACCCACAGGATTTCAAGAACTCTATCAGCAACTTCATTTTCTCATTCACAGCTTTCTTTAAAAATAAGAGTATTTGGTTTCTTCCACACTTGAAAAGTAGCTGCATTGATTGTGAACAAGGTTATTAACTTCTGTGCCCTGGTTCCACAGTTTGAAACTGGATTGCAAAACCCAATTTAGCCAAACAAATTCCAAACACCTGCATTTTCAAACACATCAAGAAAACATGGTCAATAGTTTCAATCTCAGTATTACGCCAGCCACATTTCTCGTCTTCCTTTACAGGCCAACCAAGCACAGAAGCAGTGCTTAGGGTGGTCCGTGGTCATATGTTATTGATCCAGGACACTTCGCAATATTATTTACGGACGACATAAGTGATGTATAAGCTTCTTTGACAAAACATATTAACCATTTCCCTTGCACAGTACATGAAAATGATACTCTGATGCGAAGTGATACCCCTTCTACCAATGTTGAAATGAATTAATCTCCATGACAACAACCATCAATCAATTTACAAATGAAAAAATATTTACTCAAACTACATATATTTAATTTCAGTCGTTTAACTGTCATACAATCATACTCTCTGAAAATTAGCTTGCATCAAGTAGCCAATCCTACTATTGGAATTCCAATTTCCACACAAAGAACATCACATCTAAGATGCAACAAGACATCTAGAATGTTACAAATGTGAACATTCAACTTCAGTGCATATCACTTTCCAATACGCATCAACTATCAATCATACCTAAATCAACCAACATAAAAGTGTAACAAAGATTAAACATATCAGACTATTCATGAATGAAAATGCCCAAGTTGCAGACTTCATATCAGGAAACCAGCAGCAAGAATTGGATGAAGGGAACAACAAAAAACTGAATTCATAAATGTCAAAATTGGATCTTCAAAACAATTAAGACAGGTAATAGCTGCAAACCAGATTTCAGCCTTTCTAGAATTACAATCATTTAGCAACTCTGCTTCTTTTCTTGTCTTTCAAGTTTGATACCTCAGTCTTTAGCTTTTTTGTCTCATTACTCTTAGCAGACACCTTGACCTTTCCACCCTCCACATTCTCTTTTGTCGCTGACTTCCCAACCTTCTTCAATTTCTTCGCACTGATATCATGAGAACTGATCTTTTTCTTCAGGTGAGCGTCATCTTTCTTTGTTGCAATGACAACCTTCTTAAGTTTAGTTTCACCTACAGCCTTCTCCAACTTATCAGCAGCTTTCTTCCGTTTCTTAATGGGAGACTCCATGACAACATCTGCATCATCTTCACTTTCGACATTGCCATTCTCATCATCCCTTCCCATTTCACTTCCATTAGCCAAATCAATATTATTCTGATCCATGTCTATAACTTCACGAATCTCCCCCTTTTTAGACTTCTTCTTCGTAACACTCTCATCTTTCTTATCACCATCAGCAACGTCCTTCACATCAATCACCTCTTCCTCAACAATCTCAACTCCATTTATCTTCAGCTTCAAATCCGGCAAAGCCTGATAAATTGGAAGCGACAGCGATTCAATTAACTTCAAATGAAACGACCTAACACCCTCCCATTTCTTCGGAACAATCTCCACAATACCATTCACTGCAGCCATCACATTCTCAACAATCTCCTCCACATCCATCCCTGCCCTCGCTACCTTCACCACACAACAAGTCCCAGTCCACAAATACAACAGTCCTGAACCAATTGCTTTCCCAATCTGCTCTTTCCAATTCTTATGATTCAAATCAATAGCAATCGGAATCTTCTTCTTCTTATAAAACTGCTTACCAATCAACTTAGGCAGACGCAAAACCAATCGCTTATCAACCAAAAACATATCATACGAATCACATAACTTCCGCTTAGCTTCAAATGCAACATAATCACTTCTCAACTTAGACAACTTCAAAACCTTACCAACTCCAATCTCATCATCCTCGATCTTCTTCTTCACATCAGATTTCTTCAGCTTCGCTTTCTTCCGATCATCAATGATGAGGCAAAGCTCAGTTTCCGACGCGAGATGGAGAGGATGCGGTAAAGAGATTTTGTAGGGATTGAGGCGAGCATTGGTAGGGATTTTCTTGAGAGTGACGTTGAGGTAGAAGTAGTCGTCGTCTCCGAGTAGTTGAGGAGTCTCGGTTGTGGATTTTGTTGTTTTCCAATTGATGAGAGATTTGGTGGCTTGACGGATTGTGTCTAAGCTGATTCTGGTGGATGTCGGCGGCCGTAGATCGGTGACGGTTGAGTCAGCCATGGATGAAGTGCAGTGGAAAAACCCTAGAAGAAGGAGAGGTGTAGTCTTAAACCCTAGAGTTTGGGTGTGGTTGTTTATATATATGGGCTGGTGTTGTGGTACCGGCCCATTACGGAGAGAAGCCCGGCGCTCATTTTTTATTTGTGTCACATTACATTTTTCATTTTTTTATTTTTATTTTGTATAGTATATTGGAAATAGGATTTTCTACTACAAATATGATTTTGCAGTCATCCAGAATAATACTATTTTTCTAGGAATTATTTGAAATGTAAAAATGATACTGTTTTGAATTGATGTAAAGTGATGTATGATGTAGATTCATTTAATGAAAAGTCGTCATCAGCCACCGATCTATGTAAACGCAATATGAGTAAAGCTCAAGTAACTCTAGGTTAAAACATGAAAAAACATATTTTAACCCAATAAATTTTAATCAAATTTTTTTAGCCATGCTTTTTAATAAAAACAGAAACTAGCCCTGCCTATTTTTGATTCTTGAAATCCGTCACATAAAAGTTTTTATTGAAAGGCGAAAGGGCATGAGCCATGGCACTAAATGTGCGTGTTTTGGGACGACAGTATACAATGTCACTGGATTTCTTGGTGGAGAGCATGAAGCATGGCTTCTTCAATCTTCAACAAAAACAATTTATGTTTTTTCAAAACTGTACTGTTATTTCAGATTTGTATTTGAAAAAAACCAGGTGTAAAATGATTTATCAAAGAAATTGATTTTTAATGTCAAATCAAATTATCAACTTGGTACATTAAGAATATAATCTGATATTTTATTCATTTTGAATACTCCCTCCATCCCACAAAGTTTGTCCACTTTTATTATTATTTGTGAGGTATAAAATAATCAAAGTGGACAAACATAGTGAGACGGAGGGAGTACTTTCTAAAGAATCTTCCTAAGTTACCAAATTAATGATTTACATAATGTATTTTTCTTATAAATAAAATGAATATTCAACTCATTTCCATTAATTCCCAATATTAGAAGAAAATAAAGAAATGAATGAATGATTTTGGCAAATATGAAAAGTATAAATTATGATTTTCGCAATTCAAGAAAATGCGAATAAATAAAAAAGAGAAAAAGGGGAATAAAAGGGTAGCGTTTTGGGTTACCGAAGACAGAATATAAAGCGGAGGGAAATCATCAGCAGCCGCTACACACTCTCTTTCTCTCTTCTTTTCCTCCGATTTGCAGAATCGACGACATCAATCAATTAATCTATGGCTGCGGTGAAGAAGCAAGTTCTGCTCTTTTACTGCGTTGAGTCTGAGGCCCTGGCTCGGAAAGTCGCGGAACATTCCCCCCACATCCATCTCCAGTCCATCAATTGGAGGTTCCTTTTTTATTTTTGAATTGTTTTTCTGACACCCAATTGCCCTTTTGTTCCAATTTTCGATTGATTTTGATCTCAAATGTGATAGTATCTCTTTAAATTACTCTATTTTCCATGTCCATATCAAACACTAATGTAGAAATAAATGATTTCTGATGCTAATTCTACTTGGTTTAGACTTTTAAGGCACTTTTTTGTAATTGATGATGAAAAGGAAGCATCTTTCTGTGTGTATGCGCTTGGTTTTGCATATTTTGATTGATTTTGTGTGTTACGGAATTCGGCAGGAGTTTTGACGATGGCTTCCCAAATTTATTTATAAACAATGCGCAAGATATAAGGGGACAGCACGTTGCGTTTCTTGCGTCATTCAGCTCACCAGCGGTCATCTTTGAGCAGCTTTCTGTCATCTTTGCACTTCCGAGACTGTTTGTTGCTTCTTTCTCGTTAGTATTGCCGTTCTTTCCTACTGGGTCTTTTGAAAGAATGGAGGAGGAAGGAGATGTTGCTACTGCTTTTACTATGGCCAGAATACTGTCGAATATTCCAATCTCTAGGGGTGGTCCTACTAGCTTGGTCATATATGATATACATGCTCTCCAGGTTAGTTTTTTACTATCCCTTTATTCAGTACCTTTTGCTATTTTATGTTAATAGATGATTCAGATGAGCACTTGGTCTCATTTGGCACCGTGAAAAAATTAATTTGGATGCGTCTTTAAAATAATTAAAACCCAACCAAAAACCAATGTGTATAAATTAACAGGGTGTGAAAGGTGTCTTTTTTAGGCAGTTATCTTAATGATATATCACGACTTCGATGACTTAAAACCAAGATTCTGTACTTTGTAACTTTCCAAAGTCTATATGGAGACAGCATTTTAGCTAGAATTTTCATTTTATATCTGTCATGCCACTACCTAACTTTATTTTGTTTCTCATTTCAATGTGTAGGAAAGGTTTTATTTCAGCGACCATGTATTGCCAGTGTTTGAAACAGGCATCCCTTTGTTGAAGGAACGCCTTAATCAGCTCCCTGATGCTAATAATGTAAGTTTAGTAGTTTGGTATTTTATTTTCTTGACATACTTCTCATATCTTATTTGTTTGACACAAATATCGCGGAAAATTCTTTTAGTAAGTTATTCTGTTATTAGAATCGCATCCATTAAATAATGGTGATACTCAATTACATGGTGTGTGTGCGTGTGTCAAAGCCATGTGGTAGCATAATTGACATAATAAAAATACCAACTATATGTACTACGCAACCAAAACTCCTTATAAATTGGGAAGTGACGAGTCGAGAGAAGCATATTACCAGTATTTACTACTTAAACAGAGTATCCTGAGCTGAATGTCGAGTTAATGATTTTTCTATCCATAAATGCCTTGTAATAATGGAAATTCTGTACATTTTGATTCTCTCGACAGATAGTTGTTGCATTTCCAGATGATGGAGCTTGGAAGCGCTTTCACAAGCTGCTAGATCACTATCCAACGGTTTGTTTTCAAAAGTCTTCTATTACGTTGTTTATGTATGACAATAATAATCGAACCTCACTGGTTAACCAATTAATAAAGGTGGTTTGTGCGAAAGTCCGTGAAGGTGACAAAAGAATTGTGCGAATAAAGGAAGGTAACCCAGAAGGTTTCCATGTAGTCATTGTTGATGACCTCGTGCAATCTGGAGGCACGCTTATTGAATGCCAGGTAATCCACTCTCTGAAGTTCCTCTACAAGAAACAAATAGAGTGTTATTTTCCCGGGCTTACTGGGTATATAAGCTATCCTGAGCTTTCATAATTTGATATTTGAAAAATGATGCTCCAAATTTATTAGCATTTTTGTAGCACTGAGACTTTCAGATCAGTGGTGACAAAGTGATATCTCTATTTGCCTGGAAGTTAAATTTCTACACCATTACTAATAGACAATTCTGGAACTTTGTTCTGGATGACTGATTGAAGATCTTAAACTGTTTTCTGGATGACTGATGATAGATCTTAAACGTTTTATTTATAGGTGTACTCATAATGTCATGACAATTTTGTATCATTTCTTTCAGAAAGTCTTAGCTGCTCATGGTGCTGCAAAGGTGAGTGCATATGTAACTCATGGTGTATTCCCTAAGCAATCCTGGGAGCGGTTTGTGCACAAAGGTGATCTTTTTGTTTTTTACCACTACACTGGCTGAGGTTTTTTTTAAAATTGCACCCTGGTCACTGATATGGTATACATTTATTTGCAGAGACGGACAAGGCATTTGCAAACTTTTGGATAACAGACTCCTGCCCACAGACAGTGAAAGCCATTGAAAACAAAGCTCCATTTGAAATCCTGAGTCTTGCGGGATCTATTGCTGATGCTCTTCAAATCTGAGATCAGAATGATAGCAAACCAAGTTGTTTATTTATTGCAAGTCAAGAGAGATCTGTTTAGAGGTGAATGATAAACTGCACCTGTGTTCCAGATGTTTAATTTACTAGCTCATTAAGCTTGGCAACCTCTAAACTATTGCCGGTCACTTTTTAAACTCATCCAAATGTACTATTCATGTTCCATAATAACTTAGACCTTCAACGGATTTCATACAATCTCTTTAATATTATAAATTAAACAAATGGATGATAAAAGAATGACGGATTAATGAATAATTTGTTTATTCGTTTACCATTTATTTATCCGTTTATTCATTTGTAAGCAAATAGTCGAGGGAGAGTTATCTTCTTGTGATGCGTTATTTTCATTTGTATTCAGTTTTAGAAAAAAAGAAGAAAAAAAACAGCAATAGGACTCTGTGGCCCAATGGATAAGGCGCTGGTCTACGAAACCAGAGACTCTGGGTTCGATCCCCAGCAGAGTCGTGTACGGTTTTATGTTGCTGGTGACTTGTTTTTTGGTAATGCATATATTTTGTGCTTCAACGGTGGTTACTGTTTACTTTTAAAATGGGTATGTTCAAGAAATGAAATAAAAATTGTAGGGAGGGGTATGCACTTGTTTATTAGTTGAGTTTCTTGTTTACAATTTCCATCATACTGAATACACTGTTTATTAGTAATAGGCATCATCGACGGAGTCCTTGTTACCACTCCCTGGTTCAGTAAATACTCCCATTTATCCTGAACTAAATACCCGAAAGCTACCACTATCATCTCAACAGTAAACAATCCTGTCCATAGCGTAGCATCTCTTAATGTCTTTCTGTGGTAAGCATGTAAACCAGTGTATATGCTGATTATTCCAAGAAGCGACACGAATGTCCCAAACATCCAGTGTACAAAAAACCACACAGTTCTTTCATTAGTTCCCCTGCCACAACACGAAAAACCAATGCCTTTTCAGAAAGTTGAAAATCTGCAGAAATAACTGTTTGCTTATCTATTGTATATAAAAAAATATTCACTGTATTGAAGTTTTCAGATTTACCGATTTGGCCTGAAATATCCGGTCAACAACTGTAACCAAACTGCAATGTAAAGTGCTAAGCCCATCCTCTGGTGGGAATTATTGAAGGCATTCTCAAAGTTTTTAAAGGATAATGCTGCGGCTATTGTGACGAGAACAACTGAACATACCTGTTATAGCATCCAACATTGTTTTAAGTATGGCATGAGTAACTAAACACAATTTGGAGAGCTGGAATTGTAAAAGAAGTACCTGTGTTACAACATGAAGATGGTAGAGAATTTTAAGTTTTCGTCCGCTTTCCAGCCTAAGGTTCGTCCGGATTAACAATATTCCAACAGGAGTTAAGAATCCCATTGATGCCCATAACATAAATCCATGAATAATAACTTGATATGTCACTTGAGGGCTCAGCTGCAATTGTGCAATTCAAACACTTGAACTTTCAGACTCAGCAGGGCGACAGATTATATATGCAAACATTTCAATATTTTTGATGAAGAAAAAAAGTTTTCCTCAGCTGTCAGGACGATTAATCTAAAAGTCGTAACAGCGATAAAAATCAACTTGCATTTACCTTTTGAACTTCTTTGCAGTTCCTTTCATCGGTAAGGTTCACACTCTCTTCAGACGAGAATACAACCGGTAGAAGAAGAAAAACAATCAGGAAGGCACTATTTAACAGTACTTGTTTGCTCCACATTATCTCCTTGAACGTTGTTTCGGAGCTTCTAAACCCCGTAACTCACAGAAACAAGAATTTTTTCACACCCTGATCGACTGCCCCTTTATTCCTTTCGTCTCTCTGATATCTGCAATATAATAACTCCAATCACTCAATGCAAAATATTAAAAAAGTTCCGGCCAGTGAGCTTTTAGTAACCATCTACGTGACTAAAGTGGAGCTCTTTATAGTGTTCAGAATTAAGCAGTTCAAGCTTTGATTTACGAATGTTGCTCGAATAATAGTACAACATGCAGCAATGAAGCAGGAATACATATAAACTATACAAACCTTGGTTGATCTCTTACTCTCTTTTTTAAGAGCCTTCTGAAAGGTGCACACTTTCATTGTAAGCATAATTCTGAATTTATATACGTAGACAATTACTAAGTTTCTCATGAATTTAAGGAGTATCTCTGTGTTAAAGTTAAAATATCATAAATTACTATAAATTAAATCTTACCAAATTTTTTAATAATTTAGCCTTGGATTTGTTTTGATGCTAGTTAAAATATAAAATTAAATTATATTGTGTTTCCTATTTTAAAAAATTCAGTGTTTGGAAATCATAGTTGACTATGTTGACTTTCTGCTGATATAGTACAAGTTTTTTTCAGGTTGGGGATTTGAAGTCATATGTTCGAAAATAAATGCGACAAGTAAATAATTAATTGTATCGAGACAATTCCCATTGCAAAACATATTTGAGGTTCCAACTACTGGTAAGTTAAACTGTATGTATCATTGCCACACATGATCTTACTCTTTTACTATCGATTTAACGTATAATCATATCCTCCGATGCATCGTTCGCACGTCTTTTAAGGCCATACTAAAGCTGTAATGAAAATCAAGCACGTGAATTTTCAAGATAGCTTGACTTAATCCCTTGTAAAGTTCTAAAGTACACATTGCAACTGATTTATAAACGTACAGTCCAAGCGACTACAGATTCGTAAAGGACTAAAAATTGCCGAAGTAAACCCTAAACTCAGTATGCAACGAAGCCCAAAAATCAAAACATTCTAGCTTCCGCACTTTTGAATATTTCGTCCAAATTATTAAATTATCTCTAATTATTGTTTTTTATCCTATTAGAAAATCGAGGCGTTTTGATTTTTTTGGACATCGGTATGCACCGAGTGCACCGAGGCTCGGTGCATGTAGCACCACTCTTAAAAGAAAGCTTGATATGAGTATCAGATATATGCAGGAAGGAGCGGATCCAAGGAGACTGGAGGGTCTATTGCCTTCAATCATCAGAAACTCGTGAAATCCATTTTGCAATGTCACGTATAAAATATGCGCAAATCAAATGTCTCTTTAATTTGTTGGCGCAGTCTCGTCCATTGATAAAAACAATCGACGAATGCAAAGTGAGATCCACGAGTTTACCAAAAAAGATGAATTCACATGAGTAATATGCAATATGAAGTCCCTTATTTTCAATACGGTAAAATTATTTTAAATATATCTTTGGAAAATATTAAAAAACATACATTACACATCATTTTTTATGAGCTGCAATATTATGTAAACTAATGCGCAGTTTGTAGTTTAGAGACAGGATCAAAAATGATAAATATCTGTAAGACGATAGGATAAAATTTAAACCGTTTTTATCTCATCATCTTACCAATACTTATCCTTCCTCCTTTAACATTTTCCTTATAATTTGCAACAATCAACCGGAGAATACCACCAACCTACATCGTGGCAACCACATCCAACATACATTCATCCAAATTCCAAACAAGTTAGCGAATTCTCCACGCATCTCTCTTCCCCTTCAAAATTATCAATTATTTATCAACAAAAACTCAATATTAAAAAATCATTTCAATAATTCATTACTAACCCATTATCTAAAATCCATTTACAAACACAAAAATATATAAGATTCCCATTTTCATTAAATTCCAATTATTTCAATACATAAATAAAATCAATAACCATCACAGTAAGTAATCCATCAACCCAACAAATAATATACATTGTGATAAAGAAAAATCAAGGAAGATAAATATTTGTAAGACGAGGGCATGCTTTCAATCATTTGACGGTTGAGATTAAAGTTGGTTATTAATTAATTATGTAGTTGGATTTGCAAAATACTGCGATTGGATTTGACGGTTGTTTTTTCATTAAATGTTGTCCAGTGAATTATAATTAATCAACGGTTGAGATCATGTGTCACTGACTTACAAAAGGTTACATGTCCAACTTCATACATTTGGAATAAAGATCAAGAGGGACATATAAGTATATAAGTATATGTAAGACCGTAAGACATTATCTTGATCATTGATTATTAATAATCCAACGGATGTGATTTAATCTTATATAAAACCATCAAACTCAACCGCTAATTTTTTTACAAACCCAACCGTTCGTGTACTAAAAACCAAATTTATTTTTAACAGTTAAAATATCAAAATTAACAACTAAAAATAAATCTTTAAAATTCTTTTTAAGGTTGTAAAGTTTCCTTTTAACTCTTTGAGCAGTAAATGTATATCTTGAACTCAGCTCGTGACAAAATCTGATTCACAATTTATTATTCGCTTCCCAAATCGAATAAAAATTGTACATTTATTTAAACCCATCGCACCACAAACCCTCTAACCACTCTTCAACACTTAACAATCAAATAGCAACAAAACAAAGCAAAAATGGTGAACGAAGTGACGTCAGCAGTAGCAGCCGATTTCAAGCTCGTCGGCTTCACCAACTTCATCCGCCAGAATCCGAAATCTGACCGCTTTAACTTCAAACGCTTCCACCACATCGAATTCTGGACCTCCGACGCCACTAACGTCTCCAATCGCTTCTCATGGGGACTCGGCATGCCGTTAGTTGCCAGATCCGATTTATCCACCGGAAACCTAATCCACGCTTCTTACCTACTTCGCTCCGGCGACCTTCGTTTCCTATTTACTGCTCCTTACTCTCCTTCAATTTCTACTAAACATCGTGATTCGGCTTCCATTCCGACTTTTGACTACTCCGCTTGTCACGCTTTTTCCGCTTCACATGGCCTTGGAGTCCGTGCTGTTGGTCTGGAGGTCGAGGATGCTGAGGTGGCGTTTAGAGTTAGTGTTGAGCATGGTGCGAAGCCTTCATCGGAGCCGATTAAGCTAGGCGTTGATGGCTCTGTGGTCATTAGTGAAGTCAAACTGTACGGAGACGCTGTGCTTAGGTTTGTGAGTTTTGAAAGATCTGACAGTGATGTGTTTCTGCCAGGATTTGAGGCTGTTGATGATTCTTATCCGTTGGATTTTGGGATACGGAGGCTGGATCATTGCGTGGGGAACGTGCCAGAGCTAGCACCTGTGGTGAGTTATTTGAAAGGATTTACTGGATTTCATGAATTTGCAGAATTTACGGCAGAGGATGTAGGAACGAGTGAGAGTGGGTTGAATTCGGTTGTATTGGCAAGTAATGATGAGATGATATTGTTGCCGCTGAATGAGCCGGTTTATGGGACGAAGAGGAAGAGTCAGATACAGACTTATTTGGAGCATAATGAGGGGCCGGGAGTGCAGCATTTGGCCTTGTCTAGCGAGGATATTTTCAAGACTTTGAGGGAGATGAGGAAGAGAAGTGGTGTCGGTGGGTTTAATTTCATGCCATCGCCACCGCCTACATATTATAAGAATTTGAAGAACCGTGCTGGGGATGTGCTTACGGATGAGCAGATTAAGGAGTGTGAGGAGCTTGGGATTTTGGTTGATAGGGATGATCAGGGAACTCTACTTCAGATCTTCACAAAGCCTGTTGGGGACAGGTATGGATCCAATCCTTCTATTGTCCGAATTTCGTTTGCTTGTAGTTTTAATTTACAGTACTTATTGCCTACTTTGTGTGATCTGAAATGTGATTTATGACCATGTGCAAAGTAGGCAATAAAGAAAACGAAATTCGGATCTGCTTGTGTTTTAATCTTATAACCATGGGCAGTTATGACTTTCTAGAAAACGAGTGATATTGAAAATAACAGGCTAGCCGGTTTGCCATATTGTGCTTGTTTTTTAGTTTTAGCAAATCAGATGACAAAGGTCACCAATTGGCAACACATTTACGGTTTACACTACCCCTATTACTCCACAACTTATGAAAACTGTGTCCACCACATTGGAAATGCATATTTCACTGTTGTATAAAATTCTATGAGTTGCAATGTCTTTTTTGAAGCCTTATTACTGTAGCCATGGCTGTTGCTTAAGTTTTTGAAAACCTTGCTAGAGGTTACTATAGCCATGGCTGTTGCTTAAGTTTTTGAAAACCTTGCTAGAGGTTACTATAGCCATGGCTGTTGCTTAAGTTTTTGAAAACCTTGCTAGAAGTTATGTATGAAGGATCCTGCTAGGTTGCATAAACACTTAAAGTGCTCAGTAATTTCCATAACATATGAGGCAAGTATTTATATAGCTGCCCAATTGCTGGCGTATGTTAAACTAATTTTTGTCACTGATAACCTGACAGGCCAACCATAAACTAATTTTTGTCACTGATAACCTGACAGGCCAACCATATTCATTGAGATAATTCAAAGAGTTGGCTGCATGCTGAAAGATGAGGTAGGCGAGACTTACCAAAAGGCAGGGTGTGGAGGATTTGGCAAGGGAAACTTTTCTGAACTCTTTAAATCAATTGAGGAGTATGAAAAGACTCTCGAGGGGAAACAGACTGCCTCTGCTTGAGCATGACTACCGCTTACTTGTATTGTTATGTAATCAAAAAGAAGTCATCTACACATTTCCCTCTTGTAAAAGCTAATAGAGGCAATTACCTGTAACTGTGACTGTATAATTATATGTATGTTAGAGTCGTGAAAAAACATTGAAAATGCAGTGGATTTAGGCCTTGCTATTAAATATTGAAGGGGTACTGAGAGCTTAATGTGCATTCAAGTTCTTAGTATTCATTCTGTTAGCATCTGTTATCTTTCCGACTGTTTCATATTTCGGTGTTCATAGCTTTCCCAAGTCCAGATGGAAAATGGCCTTCTACGACTGAGCGTGTACTTGTAGTCTTGTACTATTGTTTGTCTTGCAGTCTTTTATGAGTAGCAATGTGGAAATTAAGATATCGTACATTCCATGAGCTGACATTCTACTTTTATTATTTGCAGGTATCGCAAGGCGCAAGCGTAATGAGTGCCACTGTAATGGGAATTGCACTAGAATGCAAATATCCAACTGATTACAATGATGGGTTGGCTGATTGGCTCTTGGGATAGATAATCAGTTCACAGACATACTCACAGACGTCAAGGATGAAGTGTTATAAATACAACAGATGTATGCTAATATTGTGGTTCAAGGAAGGACATACTTCCCACAGTTCCAAGGACAAGTGACAGACATGTAGAGAATTTACTTGGAGAAAATTAAGCACTCAAGAATATTCTTTGACAAAGTTGAGAAAGGCAAACAGAGCTAAGTGCAGCCAGCAGATAGCTTATTACGGCATCTTTACTACTATACTATACAAACGGCAGGTCTTAGATTTCTATTTGTCAGCCAATATGTTCATTGACGCAGCTAACCTAGCAAAAGTCGTATTTAAATGCCGACCATTGAACCCGGCCTGATATACTGAGCTGACGAGAATATAAATCATCAATAGTCATGAAAGTAACCATACCATGTAGAAACTATATAAGGAAACAAAGTGTTCGTTAACATTTAATTGTCAGCAGTCTCCTTGTCTTAGTCAATGTCAAGTTATAAAAACCACATTGCTGGAAACCATTATTTAATTAATTAATTTGTTATATTGAATTTCCAAATAATATCTTATTATATTTAAAACACAAGGGTGAATCATATATATTAAAAGGGAAGTATGATTGGACACGTGTCGTCGTGTGAGTGATTTGGCCTACGTGTCATTTTTTTAGAATTTTGAATTCTTTTTCCTTTTTTCTGATTGACTGACTTTTTTTCTAAATCCTAAAAACCTTCTTATCTAGTTTTTTAAAATTGGTTGCACACAAATTTAAATTTAACAATATATGGATGTCGGAATTTTATACATGAAAGCATCAAAATAAATGAAAATCAACACATTATGTTGACAAATTTAATTTGGAATGATATAATCATGAGATTCAATATATCCTCATACGCAAATATGGAAATAAATTTAAATTTAATTAAAAGCGATATATTAGATAAAATTAGATATCTAATGAAATCAAAAGGAATAAAATAAGTCTTCAAGTAAAGCTTTTATGGCAAATATTTATTACTATTGTCAACTATAGAAACAATGATAGTCAAATATTTCATGTAAATATTTTGACAGCATGTGTCGAATACAGAATATTATAGATTTGGAAATATTTCATGATTATATAGAAATACATTTCGTTAAATCTATCACCCCGCGCACAGCGCGGGTCAATACCTAGTTGTAGATTATTTTAGAAGTCATCTCTCCAAAATACCTCTATTAAATTTTATATTTTTATATGTAATAAATTTATTAGTATTCAGAAGGAATAAGCTCTAGCTTCTCTCTAACCTTTCATCCCCTCCGTGTGCTTTTGCTGGAGGTGGGGAGGGGTTGCCTCCTCCCTTCTCCACCTCTAGCTCAACCTCGATTGCTTCTTTGAGTTGGTGATTGATGGTGTTGCTTTGCATGCCATGTTTGAACCGTATTCAAAGATCCGTCGTGGTTGATTGTTTGATTGGAGGCCGCTACATGCATCTTAGATGTTGAGAGGTAGATCGGTGGTGGATCGTCGTGGTTTTGGTGCACGGATGGTTGGAGGATGATCCGGTGGATGCTGAGTGTGGATTTCACGGTTGGATGGTTTGTGCAACCAACGGTGGTGGCATGCAAGCAACGATGGTGGTTGTGCATGCAATCACTGGCGGTGGTTTTGCATGCAGTGGCCGGCGGTGGTTGTGCATGCACTCGGTACCTTATCTGATGATCTAGTTCTAACAGATTTTGGATCATGGATCCAAGGTGCGACAGACTGTTTTTGATCTGTTGTTCAATATCTTAGTATATGTGTAGTGTGTTGTATAGTTTTGTTTTTAAGGTGAATAAGTGCTTTGAGCCATGAATAAGGTCATCGGGCCAATGGTTTAGTATATTCCTCTCCACTTGGAAGAGGTTGTCTTTCTACCGCTATGACGGTAGTGTTTTTTCCGTTTTGTTGTTTCTTACTGCGAAGTAAGCATTTTCTTGCTGAAGAGCAGATGATTGTGGTTGTCTGTATGACACCACTAGGGTTGTGCTAGCAATTGTTGTATAAGACATATACTTGGATTATATGTGTACTAATGATCACCCGAAAGTCAATGAAATGCAAGTATGCTTTTATCAAAAAAAAAATTATTAGTATTCATAGAAGGCTTGCAGAGTGGACTAGAAAGATCTATTTCTCCAACCTTCTCTTCTTTCCAAACACGAAACCTTAACCCCAAACCCAATCAAAACTCCTCTGACGGTGACGTTTAATATCCTCTTCTACTTCATCTTCTTCTCCACGCAATCATTCGCTTTCTTCCTTTCCACCTTTCCGATCTATTAATCACCGTCGCCTCATCCATCTTTCAATTTCCGGCGAATTCGCGCTCCACTTCCGTATGTTAGAGATACTTTGTGATTGCTACTACCTACGGAAACAGTCATGCTGATGGAATCATTTCAAATTCAGACAGACGTTCTGTTGAAGCAATTTGTCTCCGCAGATTCTGAGATCCACTTCACGTCCTTGATTGTTGGCATCATTGCTTGCAAGATTGTATGTTTCCACACATCACATTTTTTTGATAGACTAAATTGGTACAATTTAATGACTTTGGAATCAAGTATTTAACTCATAGTTTGATTTCTGACATTTCTTGTCTCAGGTTTATGAACTAGCTCATTTGTTCAGCAATGCTTTATTAAGAGGTACTCCAGTTTATCGAACATGCTACAAGTTGAATGGAGAAACAGGTATAATGCTGCTTTGGTTTGTTTTTTAATCATTTGTGTTATGTATGAATGTGATTCTTATGAAGTTGTAGTTTTCGTGATGCAGAGTAATGTCAACAGTCCATTCGTTGTATATCACGACAATAGCTCTGTACTTTGTATTCTGGTCCGATCTCTATTCCGACCGCCTGCCCGGCCCTGTAACGTTTAGAAGTTCCCCACTTTCAACTTTTTCATTGGGGGTAGGATCTCTATTCTTTTTTATTTTCAGAAATCCAGCTATATTTCAGGAAGCCTTTGATTGAAATTTGCTTCAATTACTTATTAAAACACTATTTAGCCTTCATATAGCATTCTAGAATTAAGGTACAATACCTCAGTGACTTAACTGCTCCCAAATGGAAGTTATGGTATTAGTTAGAAATGCATCAGACTCTTACAAAAGTGTCCCGTCCACTATATCAGCATGTAAGGGGAAGTTACTTAAATCAACGCTCATATTTGATTCTTGAATCTTTTAAAACAATAGGGGATTGTCCCGGTTTGGCATTGTTCACTCTCTTTTTGTAAAGTTACAGTAAGGTGATCACTATTTTGGCAGGTATCTGTGGGTTATTTCATAGCTGATTTGGGGATGATATTTTGGTTCTATCCAAAATTGGGAGGGATGGAATATGTAAGTAAGCCTTTTCCCACAAAGCTGGATTGTTGTGTTCTCGTTCAGAGACTCAACTGACGTATCTTTAATATCATGTGGACTGAGTTTTCACAAATGTATGTACTTATAGGTCGTCCATCATCTACTTTCATTAGTATCCTTAGCATTTGCCATGTTGACCGGGGAGGGGCAAATTTACACATATATGGTTTTGATTTCCGAAACAACGACACCAGGAGTTAATATAAGATGGTAATTATTTTTGCTGTAAAATAACGAAAAATAACGAGGTTTCGTATGTGGTCTGCTCACATATGAGGTTTCATTTAGGTATCTTGATACTGTTGGGATGAAGAAATCAACAGCATATGTTGCTAATGGAGTTATAATGGCCGTTGCTTGGTTGGTGAGTTTATGATAAATTAAACCAACCTACATAGGTTAAGCAATTGATACAACTTTTTATTCCTCTTAGATTTGACGTTAAGCAATTGATACAACTTTTTATTCCTCTTAGATTTGACGTTAACCCTATGTACGAAATATTGGCAGGTGGCAAGAATAATCTTGTTTATGTACGTTTTCTACCACCTCTTTACGCATTACTATCAGGTATGATTAGCACAGGTCATTGTTTTCAAAGCTTCATTCTCACACAATCCATTTATAAATTTTACTTTGTTTATTCAATAAATTGTGCCACCAGTTATTGTTGGGTGATCAAGTGTCTATGTTAAGCTGACATTTGAATTAATAATCATGGCAACAGGTCAAGGAGATACAGACATTTGGAAAAATATTGGTATTTGTTGCACCGTCTGTGCTCACTGTCATGAATGCATTTTGGTTTGGGAAGATAGTAAAAGGCATGATGAAGACATTATCAAAGAAAGAGAAAGACTGACTTTACTTGGTTGTTGAGTGCCCGACATGGTATTGTACATTCCCTCATGTACACTTGAACCTCATGTTCAAAGAGCAACTGTGGAAAGTTATTAGATTGCTATTAACTGGGGACAAGCCAATCAAGCAGGAAGGAAAACCGGCGAAACTGACCGGAATACCATTGTATGTCCCTAACTTATGAAATATTGTGTCAATGATAGGTTGGTACTGGTTTCATTTGGTCGATGTATGTATATATAGTTCTTGATATATTATCCTCATCATGAATGCAAGTTGATGTGTTGTACGTGATTATTTTCATTCTTCCTATCTAACTCAAGTCTCATTACTGGAGCAGTTGCCTGTTGGTTGAAACAGATCAGGCAAGTCCGTAACAGATGATTTATCATATTGTAGTTTAAATATAATATATGCATATTATTGGTTACTGGGGGCCATCACAAACACACCAGCTTTTATTTAGCAGTCATCTGCATTTTCATATTATGAACTCTCCATTGGGTGCCAATGTTAGTTCATTTACATGTATTTTCGAAAAGTGGTTATTTCTGAAGTTGCTTGTACTAAGAAAAGTGTTCAAAATGATATTAGCTTTAGCATTCTCTATGACTGAATGGATTACAGACATGACGAGGCGGAGAATGTGGCCCTTGGGAAAGCGTTGAACTTTCGAGTGGGAGCATG
The DNA here is from genome assembly GCA_006409495.1 of Sedum album. Classification (NCBI taxonomy): domain Eukaryota; kingdom Viridiplantae; phylum Streptophyta; class Magnoliopsida; order Saxifragales; family Crassulaceae; genus Sedum; species Sedum album. The sequence goes on from QZGG01000029.1 coordinate 113,409, forward strand.
TGTTAATAAGCAACCTGCACGAGCGCCAAACCACATTCTTGTGTGGAGGATGGAATTCTATTCCCCTTTATTGTTTAGGTAATGTTTACCACACATCACAAAGGTAACTTTGTATCTTGCTGTGAGTTGTAAACATAGAGAGGTAGATATTTGTCATTCAGAGCATCAAAGCAAAAACATTCCAGAGGTGACAAGACAATTTAAGTATCAGCAGATTTCTTTGTTTAAGACATAAGTTTCCGATTCCAAATTTAAAGCTATATATAATGAATACACATTTTGTTGAGTTCTCACACTCATCATTTGATTAGTTTCAAATATGCCTAGTTACAAGGAGTCCTTTCTTTACATGCTTAGATGTTACAATAGTGTTGTATATAATGAGCCACACAATGATGAAGATGCTGACCCCGACAGTGACGACGATGATGACGTAGTTTATATCCGACCGGCTGCTTAACGATCCTACCACTGCAGTCTGCACTTGGAATTAGTCCCAAGTGATCCTCTGCTGCAACCCCTACCAGCTTCCAATCTTACCTAATATGAATCTGTTGTATTCATTCCATGTTGCTGAGTTTCTGTTTGCTCGTGTGGAACTTAAATTTGTAACTAGATTGTTAGAATTAAGATATATACATGCATGGCTGGTTCCAGCGTGGTAATATGGCTTGTGATGTGCTTACTACAAAGTGTGTCTTCCATATATGGCACGTGCTGTGGATGCTCCATCCACGAGTCAATAAGTTGAGCCCATGATCGGGACATGACTCACAAATGTATGGACTGTATAGAGCCTGTCCGAGCTCTCCTAACTGCTTATCTAAATCATCAGTGTTCAAAAAAATTACCTTGATGCTCAAGGCTAGTATTATTTTCATCCATCATGTGACATTTCAAAATTTATTATGTTTTTACTTTTCTAATTTTTGGTCTGTATATAAATCGACAAGTTACCAATTTGATGCTATAAAAAGTCACTTGTTTAACTTGGATACTTGTACTGAACTGTACAAATCCAAACAAAATTACCGAGACAGGATTTTTATTGTAGTGGAATTAGTTGGTTGTATAAATACACATGGAGATGGTTCATCCCATCATTTAATCTCAAATGGCTGCTTTTGATGACAAACTGTTGCAGCGTGAAGGTATTCCATTCAAGCAGCTGAAGCGAGAAGGAGATGACGACGGAGATGATGATGATGACTACTGCGATGTGGCACCAGCGGCGTAGCCATTTACAATATTTTTGAAATATATATTTAAGAAGTTTCAGAGTGGAAATTGGAATTCAGGTAATGTAAGTGTGACATTTATGAAGTTGAATTGTAGTCTGTTTCCAGTGTATTCATTAGTTGTAAAAGCATATCAAGTTTTTTAATGTCTGGTTTAAAACATCCTCATTTTCATTTCATTACGAAGCTGTCACAGATTTGACAGTGCAATACCATACACCATGCATGTCCTACGAAAGTAGGAATCAATGAACCACTGTTAGCTAATATGGAGTAAACAGATTTGGCCTTTCATTGCGAGTTAGAAATTATTTTGTAGCTGACACTGTCCAAAGTTAGCTTAATAAGGTTGAATTCGAATGATGATATGGTAATGTTAAGATTTAAATAATTCAGATAAGACTCCATAATGTACAATTTATAATATACTGTTGATAATAAATCATTATTAATTTATGATAATTGAGTTTCCTGGAATTATTAATTATTTTTATAATTAATATTTAGCATCTGACTTTGTATTTATTTTATTCATTTATGGACATTGCATTTCTTTCATATATTTATATTAAGTATGCAAGTTCTATATATTATTCAGCATTGCATTTCTTTTACCCTGAATCTGGAACTTATCCCTCAACTCAAGCTGCTAATTGTAATCAACTAATTACATGATTAGCATAATAAACAATCTATAAATACAAAGATTAACTGACGTGAGCAATAAGAAGAAGAAGGTTAGCGTCGCGAATCGCATGAACCAAATGGAAGACTGCGACTCGCAGCCGGTTAAAAGTTTCAAGGAGTTAAGTAATGTTGAGGTTTTTTAAGCTAAGTTAGTATAACCTTTTGATGCCTCAATTGCCTTTGGCTTTGAGAGGATCTTAGGGCTTTGTTTGGTGTTTTTGGGTGGCCGGAGGTGGCCAGAAATGTCCAGAGAAGAGGCTGAATGTTGCAGGGAAATTGTGATTGAAATGGATACAAATGCTGTGTTTTGGAGTGTGATCAAAACGACAGCGACTGCTGCGTTTTTGATCTAACAAAGCTGGTTGCTGATTTGATATGGGCCTTAGATGGCTGGCCCATTTACAAGAAAAGAAAAACGCAGCGTGTGAAATCAGAAGAGCAGCGTGAATTCAATTTGGAGAATTGGGGTTTTCGCGATGAAGACCGACGACGATGGAGCAGCTGAAATTGAAATCGACGGAGGACGATTGACTGCGATCGAGACGTGTGGTTCTTCGAGAGCTTCGGACGACTACGAGAGGAAGAATGGTGATTTCGAGAGCTGTTGCGCTGGTTTATGGAGTCTTCCGATGGATGTTTCCGGTTGAATTCGGATGGAGTTCCGGCGAAGATCTTCGAATCATGTCCAGGTGCTTTTGTTTCAGTTTGTTGATTCTTGTAGTTCGTTTGTCAGTTTAGTCTTGTTGTTCGGTATAGCTCATTCTTGGATTGTCAAGAATTGAGTAGTTTGCTTGTAAACCTATTCCGTGCTTAGTGGATTGATTCTCAGCCTTTGCGGCTGAGCTCCGTGGTTTTCTCCGGGTTCTCCGGTTCCACGTATATCATGTGCCATTTAGTTTACGGTTTTAGGTTAATTAGCATGTTTTAAGTTTGCGGAAATTTAGCATATTGTGAAAACTTGCATCGTTAAGTATCGGTTTTGTTTCTAGGTCTTAGATTAGGCTTAGATACATTCATCAAGTAACATGTTCTGGCGTGAAACCGTTAAAATGTGGCAGATCGCTGGTCCGATCGCTCTCGCTACTATTTGTCAGTATGGTGTTAACTCCTTCACAAATATTTTCGTTGGTCATATCGGCGATGTCGAACTCTCCGCTGTTTCATTTTCTCTTACCGTCATCGGGACCTTAATTCTCCTTCGGCTTCATGGTCAGATTACATTTCAATAACATACATTTTAATTTTTTTCCGTAAGGCAGAAAATGACTAGCTTATATATAAAAACGACTGTGTATATTAGCTTACATCGAAATTACTGACATTATGTATAATGCTGAATATGTGTTTGTAAAAATATGTGCAGCTTGGCATGGGAGTGCACTGGAGACGCTGTGTGGACAGGCATATGGAGCGGGCAAGTATGAATTGCTTGGTGTATATATGCAACGTTCTTGGATTATATTATGGGTGACTTGTATTATCCTTTTGCCTATTTACATTTTTGCTGCGCCGATTCTTAAGCTACTTGGACAGCAGGAGGAAATTGCTGACCTAGCGGGGAAATTTACCATTTTGGTAATTCCACAGTTTTTTTCATTGGCTTTGAATTTTCCTACATCGAAGTTCCTTCAAGCGCAAAGTAAGGTTGGTGTGTTGACGTGGATTAGCGTGCTTGGTTTGGCAATTCATGTGTTTTTTATGTGGCTGTTTATTTTTGTGTTTGGTTGGGGAACTACTGGAGCGGCGGTGGCGTATGATATTTCTAGCTGGGGAATTGTGATTGCACAATTGGTTTATGTGTTTGTATGGTGCAAAGATAGTTGGAAGGGATTTACGTGGTCAGCGTTGAGAGATATTTGGGCATTTGTTAGGCTTTCGGTTGCCTCTGCTATCATGCTTGCTCTTGAGATTTGGTACATGATGAGTATAATCATACTGACCGGACATCTTAATAATGCAGTAGTTGCAGTTGACTCACTTTCCATTTGGTGAGGCCAGTGTTTTTTGAATTGCATTTTAATTCTTTTTACCAGCATTTCTAGGGCAACTTGTTTGTTAACTAACTCATCTGTCTGGTTGATTACTGCCCTTAACCAGCATGAACTTCAATGGATGGGAAGCCATGCTTTTTATCGGAATAAATGCTGCTATAAGGTGTGTCTATTATATATGATGTGGATATTTTATTTCAGGCTGGTTGTCCTGGTATATGTTTCATTTAAGTTATCTAGGAACATTCAGTTGACTCGTCCTTAATTTGAAATCTATTCACATGTATGTTGACGTGTGGACTGCATTATGTGTACAGTGTCCGGGTATCTAATGAGCTAGGAAGCGGGCATCCACGAACTGCTAAATACGCTGTTTATGTTACTGTTCTCCAGTCTCTATTTATTGGAATTTTGTGCATGGTTCTCATCATGCTATTCAGAAACTCCTTTGCAATCATATTTACAGACAGTATGGAAATTCGAACTGCAGTCTCTAAGCTTGCGTTTCTTTTGGGTGTGACAATGGTACTCAACAGCGTGCAGCCTGTTATTTCAGGTTCTTGGACCAACTTGCCTACCCTTAAAATTATGCTGTAGCCATAAACTATCATCTTCATTCTATTCTATTTTTGCTTCGTGTGTGAACTATTTTATCCACTTCTTAGGAGTCGCTATTGGAGGAGGGTGGCAAGCGCTGGTTGCCTATATAAACTTGGCCTGCTATTACATTTTCGGGCTACCACTTGGCTACCTACTCGGATACAAATATGATATGGGTGTCATGGTATACTGCACACATGTGCTTTTGCTACTTCCTATTTTACAATAGGTGCCAAAAATATTATGCGTACTCATACTTGGCATAACATTTTCAGGGACTCTGGGGAGGAATGATAGCTGGAACTGCATTACAGACCCTGCTTCTTCTCATTGTACTTTACAAAACAAACTGGACTAGTGAGGTAAAAGTTAGCGCAATCCTTGTTATTTTACTCGAGTCTTTTAACAAGGAACAGTTATCATAAGATAGATAGTAACATATGTGCTGTTAGCCAGCCGGTGCAAAAAACACAACAAATGGCATTTTGATGTCTTCTTAATGATTTGTACGCAGGTTGCACTTACTTCTGAGAGAATGCGCAAATGGGGTGGACAAAATTTGACCGAGGAATCCAAGCCCCTCCTTGAAGAACCATAAGCATTTTTGTAAATCTTCTTTTTAAGTACCATTCCAAACTTGATAGACTAGTACCTCACTTCCCTATTGACTGTAGTGAACATAAATAATTTTAAATCATTTAGACTCCAAAATATATTATTTTCAAAAAAGTTATTAGATCAAGAGAGAAACATTTTGTGAGACATATTGGTCTTATCTTAATCATTGATGATTGTAGATTAATGCTTTTCCACCAGATTATCATTATTAAGTAGCAATCTTAAATAACATCTGAAATTCATACAAAAAATATTCATCATTTTCAAACCATTCTTCAAAATAAATTGTTTTTCTTTGCTAAAATGGAAGATTCCAAGAACAATGTTTCTCTTTCCTCCCTTATACTACTCCCTCTGTCCCTAAATGTTTGTCCACTTTCTATTTTGAGTGTCCCCTTAAGTTTGTCCACTTTCTTTTAATATCAGCCACATATTCTACTTTTTACTCATATACTTTATAAACCATTTATTCTCAACTACACATTTTATGCCTTCTTTCTTCCTTAAAAATCGTGTATTTGGTGCTTTTGGACAAACAAAGAGGGATGGAGGGAGTAAAATTTTGTGTAGAGCAACTGTCAAGACGCTTCAAACAAAGCTCTAATGATCATACACTTTTGAGTATCATAAATATTGACAAAATCATCATCCCCCACTCACAAAAATGTTCTCTGGCATGGTAAAACAATCTCATGCAACCCCCCGATAAGTACTGACATGAGAGATTGGACGGTCTTGTACTCAAATGTCACTTGCAATCTGCACCAACTGCTTCAATTACAGATTTGAATCCATCTCGTTCTAGGCATTGAGCTATTTCAGCCTGCGTAATCATCAAAACTCAAAAAATCAGACCCATTGGGTAATTTTTTTAAAACAAGACCTAGACCCAAAGTTCTTAAGACATGACCAGCCGTGTTTTGTCAACTACTTAACATAAACTGATGTATCTTGCACCATGAGAGTGTAATATGGACTGTGGAGAATACCAAGCTGGTTTTGAAAAATCATTACGATTTAAAGGGTAATCAAGAAAAAAGATAAACTATAAAGTACAGCATGCTAACATACATATGGCCAACGAATTGTATACTCCAAATACTTAGGATTTCCACATTATCTTGCAAAGCCGTGCATATTAAAAAAATAATACCTTAATTTGGGGAATGAGGACCGGACCACCTTACGCAAATGCGGTGTACAGTTGAACAAGACTTGCCCCAGCTCGGACTTTCTTGTATGCATCTTCCCCGCTATTGAATAAATAACACATCAGTGTCGCTTATCATAATATATATATATATGAAAGATAGATGCTTACGAACTTATACCCCCACAGCCAATCAAAGGGATCCGTCCCTGAGAAAATAATACTTCAGAAAAGGTAATGAACCATAAACGGAGCAACCTAAAGGAAGCTAATACATTAATAGTATGGAAAAAGGATTAAAACCGCTGAATTATCATTGGATTTAAATAAACTTAGCAAGAAATTTGCTTTTCAACATCAATATAAATCATATAAAAATCACACCTTGGTAAGCATGTACATGTCTTTCAGAACTTTGGTGGATAAATCAAATAGAGGCTTTCCACTCAAACCACCGGCTTCTTTTGATAATGGACTCTGGTCTACGGGAACAGGTCTTGAGATTGTTGTATTAGATATTATCTGATAAAAATTAGGAAATCATCAGACATTGCATGCATTTACAATAATCAACATTATCCATCGATAACATTTAATTACAAGCTTTCAGATGGAAATGTCTTCAAATCCAAGAGAAAGCAACTTTTATAGTTATTAAATAATGTGAATAGGATTGATTGGTTGACATCAAAAAGCGTACCATTCCGTCCAGTCTTAGAGCAAGGGCCACCTACATTAAAGAATATACATGAGAGAAATGCACTTGAAACAGAAAAAAGTCGTATTGTAAGACTTTAAGACAAGACATTCATACGATGTCTTCAAGGTCCTCCTTGGACAAATCTGGAGCTATCTTTACAAGCAATGGAGGGGGGCCTTCTTCTCCCCATTGCATTTCATCACGAGCAGCCTGGACCTGTAAAAGACAAGATTAATATGCATTTCAATGATACGTATTACATGAGAATTATTTGTTCTGTATAGCGACTGACACCTTCTTGATAAGGTCTTTTAGCTGCTTTCTCCCTTGAAGCATCCGCAAACCAGGAGTATTAGGAGATGACACATTGATAACCTATGGATGCAAAAGCAGTTTGGCAAACACAACGTTAAGTAATTACATTTAATGTAAAAAGATTTATGATCATAAACAAACACTTATTATCAAGCTAGTAAGGCACGGAAACCATCAGCAGTATGTTTGCTCAAAATGTTTATATGGTCTGCTGATTTTTTTAGTATTGTGAAATTCAATTTGGCCCACCAAACAATCTTTATTGATTAAAATGTATTGGTTATAAAATAGAAAAGGCCATACCAAGTAATCCGCATATTGAGATAAAGTATGAACCCCCTGCACATAATCAGCAGCAGCATCTTCACTATTCTTATTCTTTCCGAGGTTAACACCAAGAATTCCAGGACCAGCTTTCCCTCCATGTTTAACTTCATCACTAGGAGATGTAGAAGTGCTGGAAGTTTCTGCTAGTTTTCTTTTACCATGTTGGGCACCTAACCTCTTAGCGACAACAACAATTCCTTCGCTATTGAAACCACACCTGTTAATGATGGCACTGCACAGGGGTAACAAGATAGAGAACAATTCAACCAGCTGAAAATAAATAAGTGAGCAAAATAGTGAATAATTGATATTCTACCAATCAATATAAAAATGTCTCACCCTTCTTGCCGCAACCTAAAGATACGAGGCTTACAGGAGTTACAGACCCAACTTCCACAAAGCCAAAACCTAAGGCTAAAAGCCCTTCAATTGCCTCAGCATTTTTGTCAAAACCAGCAGCTAGACCTACTGGATTTGAGAATTTTCTATCCCAAACTTCAAGGCCTAAAATTGCCGGATCAGGCCTCTTTTCTCTAGGAACCCAACCCCTAGCAGCAGCCGTAACAGCAAGTTTATGAGCAGTCTCAGCATCCAGTAGCGCAAAGAAAGGGTTCACTAATTTCGTCGCTGAGAAAAGCCATCCGCTGCATAAAAATGCACATTTAGTTAAATCAATCTCAACTCTACACAAAAAACTTAATCTTTTTAAACCCAATTTCACAAAACAATAAAAAGGAGTAGCAAGAGACGTGTACCGACCAGAAAGTAGCTTCATCAGCAGTGGGTTCGGTTCCTTTGCGACCCCTTGCAAACGTGCATATTGCATTTTCAACCATCTGCATTTTTTACTCAACTATATGCACATTCGAGTCTGCATTTTTGCACCCGCTAAAAGACAAAAAAACGTGCACTAAAAGACAAAACTAATAAAGTGTAAAATTAGGACCGTTGGATCAAATTGATCCAACGGTCTCACAAGGGGGTCGCAGGGATCGCACCCTTTAATGAGGGTCGCAATTGAACGCAACTCCATCAGCAGTACTGACATAAGCTCCACCCCAATTACCAAACTTAGAAAACCTCCTGTAACTCAATCTGAAGAGTTTGATTTTTGTAACGAAATACAAAAAACTCTAACATACTTTTTTCAGCGCTTCTTGAGAAATAGCGCTTTCGTATCGTCCATTTTTTTCAGCGCTTGAGAAATAGGCGTTGTCGTATCGTCCATTTATTACATCGCGCGCTGTCGTATTACAACATTTTACAGCGCTGATCATTTAAGCGCTGTCGTATTACACCATTTTACAACGCTGATTATTTAAGCGTATTTCAACATTTTACAGCGATGGGGACTGATTTGAACTTTGGAGGGTTTGGAGTAGGAGGAGGAATGGGGAGGGGTATTGGGGAGGCAGAGTTTGATACTCTCGTTGACATTGGATGAGTTGCAGAACAGAGTGGGGTATTGGAGTAGGAGGTGCTGGATTGCAGCAGAAGCAACAGACTTGTTGTATCATGTAAATTATCACATTGTTTATTTAAGAACTTGTACAATGAAATTGTATAATCTTTCTTACACAAAATAAACTGTTTTATTGTACATAAAAAAAGAGCAATGCAAACAAAATGTGTGATTTAATAAACAAAATGAAAGATGGGATCAGCAATAGAAAACATTCATAGAAGATGCAACTATTATTTAAGACCGCCACTTCAATAGCAATGGAAGCTTCATCTTCCTCTTCCGTAGCCGCATCAACCACCACCTCTACAAGCTCACCCCCATCACAGCCCCAGCTGCACCCCATCACAAGCACAAGCTGCACCCCCACCCATGACCATAGCCATCACATTAGAAAGAACGTATTGAATTACAATTGTCACCAACAAAGAGAATAGCCAGATTAGGAACTTCCATATTAAGTTCCAAAACTGGCACATCAAAGAAATCTTTGGCGCCTCTGGGGTCGCCGCCGCTTCTGGAATGATCGAGGTCGCCGCCGCCGCTTCTGGGGTCGCCGACGCCTCTGGAGTGATTGTCGCCGCCGCCGCCTCTGGGGTCGCCACTACCACGTTAGCCATTGATTTCAATCAAAGTTGATGTTGTAAATGATGTTTGTAAGCATATTTATAAGAAAATTAACGCGTAATCGCGTCTTACGCAATTGTGTTAATTTTTGCATTTTGCCTCACCTATTGTATTGGTTACTTTAAGTAAAATTCGAAATCGCTTGGAAACCAGCGCTCTGAAGAAGATGAAAGGCGCGTTTTCGCTTCTGAACGACAGTGTTTTGCTTCTCAACCTCAACGCGCCTCACTGTTGGGCCGCCACAGCGCCCTAAGAAATCGTTATGAATTAAATCAATCATTTTAGCTTTGGAAAACGGATAGAGATAAGGTAGAGAGCTTAAGGAGATGGTGACGACTCGAATTTGATCGATCAGGAGCCCGACGAATGGCTTCCTCATGGATGGACGGTCAAATTCAGATTCCTTGACAACGGCAAGCGTGATAAAGTAGAATTTTTTTTAGAAATGCCTTAGTTTCAAAAAAAAATTCCCAAATGCCCTCTTTTTGAAAACTCTTTCCCAAATGCCCTACTTCTAATGAATCCGGTTTTGTCAAAACCGGAATTCAAAAAAAATAAATCCGGTTATACCAAAACCGGAATCCAACAAAATCAACCGAATAGTTAGATTTTCTAACTATCCGGGTTTCACAAAACCGGATTCAATTAAAAAATAATATTATGTATAGTCAGCAAAAATTAATGTCAAGACAACAATATTTAAATGAATCCGGTTCTATTGGAACCGGAAATGTACTTAGAAATCCGGTTTTCATACAACCGGTTTTTGCATAGATTATTGAAGGACGTGCAATAAGCCATGCATGCATTATTTTTGTACAATCCGGTTTTCCCAAAACCGGATTGCACAGAAATTATTGAAATTTCCTGAAATCAGTCCATGCTGATAGAAATAATTGAATAAAATCGGATTGTACAGAAATAATGCATGCATGGTATTATAAATAAGGTGCACGTTAATGGAGCATTTTAGCAGGTTTTGAGCTCTCGATGTCAGAATTTGGCCCATAATACCTCGTTTCGAAGTTTTAGCAGGTTTTGAGCTCCCGGTGTTAGAATTTGGCCCATAATACCTCGTTTTAAGAGAACGACGAGCCCGTCAAAAATCACAAGCGTATTTCAACATTTTACAGCGATGGGGACTGATTTGAACTTTGGAGGGTTTGGAGTAGGAGGAGGAATGGGGAGGGGTATTGGGGAGGCAGAGTTTGATTGATATTCTCGTTGACATTGGATGAGTTGCAGAACACAGTGGGGTATTGGAGTAGGAGGTGCTGGATTGCAGCAGAAGCAACAGACTTGTTATATCATGTAAATTATCACATTGTTTATTTAAGAACTTGTACAATGAAATTGTACAATCTTTCTTACACAAAATAAACTGTTTTATTGTACATAAAAAAAGAGCAATGCAAACACAAATGTGTGATTTAATAAACAAAATGAAAGATGGGATCAGCAATAGAAAACATTCATAGAGATGCAACTATTATTCTAAGACCTCCACTTCAATAGCAATGGAAACTTCCTCTTCCTCTTCCGTAGCCGCATCAACCACCACCTCTACAAGCTCACCCCCATCACAAGCCCCAGCTGCACCCCCATCACGAGCACAAGCTGCACCCCCAAAGGCACCCCACCCATGACCATAGCCATCACATTAGAAAGAACGTATTGAATTACAATTGTCACCAACAAAGAGAATAGCAGATTAGGAACTTCCATATTAAGTTCCAAAACTGGCACATCAAAGAAATCTTTGGCGCCTCTGGGGTGCGCGCCCGCCGCCTCTGGAGTGATTGGGGTCGCCGCCGCCGCCTCTGGGGTCGCCACTACCACGTTAGCCATTGATTTCAATCAAAGTTGATGTTGTAAATGATGTTTGTAAGCATATTTATAAGAAAATTAACGCGTAATCGCGTCTTACGCAATTGTGTTAATTTTTCATTTTGCCTCACCTATTGTATTGGTTACTTTAAGTAAAATTCGAAAAAGCTTGGAAACCAGCGCTTTGAAGAAGATGAAAGGCGCGTTTTCGCTTCTGAACGACAGTGTTTTGCTTCTCAACCTCAACGCGCCTCATTGTTGGGCCGCCACAGGCCCTAAGAAATCGTTATGAATTAAATCAATCATTTTAGCTTTGGAAAACGGATAGAGATAAGGTAGAGAGCTTAAGAATATAAGCAAAAAATCACTTTATCATGAAAACATAACAAAAATAATTAACCTCTCATACTCTCGCGCATAATTTCTTTTTATTTATTCTTAAACACGTCTAAGAATCGAACCTATTGCTCTGATACCATTGCATGTAACGCCCCAAATTATATTAGACTTTAAAAGGGCATTACATCGGCCGCACGTTCCCTAAAAGTAATTCTCTCTTTATATTTTCCAAAGCTTTTTGTGTAACATGCATTGATTCTCAGATATAGAATTACATCAAAAAGTAAGACAAATTTATCAATCGATAAATGAACATCAATTATTCTTCATGTTATCAAGATATACTTAGTTAATTTCGAACTTACTTCAACCTATCATAGATATTCACACGTACAATAAAATTCATATCAATCAGATATAACATTACAAACCTCAAGCTACGACAATAATGTTATGTCACAAAAGTAACAAAAATTCCTGATATGATAAAATTAAATATCAAACTATTGGCCAAAGTATTCTTCATCACGCAATTTTTTTTATACTAACAGGTAGATGCAATAACGTCTACAAACGATTATTATTAGATTATTAAACTAGCTGCATGAAAATAGGTATCAAATAATTTAATCATATCAACGCTCATCTATTACTTTTGATAACACGATTCAAGTAATTGAATTTAACTTATAATAATATAAACCTAACTATAAAAGTATCACTCAAAATTTTCAGTTATTATATTAACTTAAAAAATTCTAGTTAAGATATTACATCATATAGGATCGTATACATGTCCATATGATTAAACACGGAAACTTTAAATTCTGACCAAATATACTTGTATGTACGCTAACACTTTTTAGTAACTTCTACATATTATCTTTATTATTAACTTATAAATAAACTTATAACTCATACAAGTAATATAAGAAAATTACCTACGCATCCAGTTGTTACCATGTTGTTCACATTTATTTACATCATTACGTTTTAATTTCATATAACACAAACAAAGTGTGACTCACGAATAAATTTGTATAACCAAATAATCAACGCCTAGATAATAACTAAGAATATAAGCAAAAAATCACTTCATCATGAAAACATAACAAAAATAATTAACCTCTCATACTCTCGCGCATAATTTCTTTTTATTTATTCTTAAACACGTCTAAGAATCGAACCTATTGCTCTGATACCATTGCATGTAACGCCCCAAATTATATTAGACTTTAAAAGGGCATTACATCGGCCGCACGTTCCCTAAAATACATTGGGAACGTACGTAGCCTCTAATTATAGCATATTTACCGAAATTCCTCCAATTTATGAAATGACATATAATTACAAGTCTCATTTAAATTCTCATATTGCTGTCAACAAAATAAAATAAAATGAACTAACGCCCTCACATACACATAATTGTACAAGCATGCAGATTCGCCAAACATCCATACCTGAAAAATAGTTATTGATGGGGTGAGTCAACAACTCAGTAAGTAAGACAGACCCAAACTAATTAAGAATTGACAGAGCGATGAGTATGCACAAGACACGAATAAAAGTTTCAGAAGGTTACATACGAGTCAGCCAAACATCCATATACAGATGACGGAACGAAGCACACAAAATCGTTAGCACGGAACAGAGTTTAGCGATCCGGAATAGAACTCAAAGATCCAACATAAAATGATTCAGAACAGAACGATCCAGTTGCACACAAGTCCCGGGACGTCACACAATTCACACACACACATACATCATGCTTCACCCCATGGAGGGCATCACACCAACTACGCCTCATGCTTCGCCCCATGGAGGGCATCACACCAACTACTCCTCATGCTTCGCCCCATGGAGGGCATCACACCAACTACGCCTCATGCTTCGCCCCATGGAGGACATCACACCAATCATCATGCTTCGCCCCATGGAGGGCATCACACCAAACCACACCACCACACACACATCAATCACACAACTGGATCAAGGATTTTTGAAAGGAACACACTGAATATGACGATATGATTAAAAAATGAAAGAACACGAAACAAATGAGAGTTTGAGCATAACAAATATATAAGAATAACATGCTGACAACAAAACATGTCACAATTCTGAAAGAAGATCGGAAACTAACCAGAATGGGTCCATATTACTTACCTTAAGTGCCATCAACAATCCTCTCACAATCTTAGACGATCATATTAGAAAGATCCTACAAATATTTCAAATCGCATTCTTGAAATGTTAACATAGCATACAAACAGACAAATAAATTGTGACACAAATTCCACTCGCATGCAAAATATGTTATCATCAAGTTAAGTTGTTAATTATACATTATGCACGTTCTAAGATCAATTCAATCCCAATACAATATCATTGAATGTCACTTAATCTAAACAATCAATCATAATATCAAAAGCCTTATTAATTCAAATAACTACCACTAGACAATCACACTTTTAATTCCTAATCTATGTGTCATACTTTGGATGAGTGTATCGTTATATTCAGGATACATTAAATAGTGAATTTATATGGTTCAAACACATATTAATGTAGAGTATAACACATTTTAAAAGACTCAGTTTGAATAATCAAAAGTCAAGTTACACTCATTTGAACTCCCTTAACAACTATATCATTGTTACATTTTTCTGCAGGTTTTTCAGATTATAAAACAAACATTAAAATTCAATATCTTAATATCTAGAACGGGTATGATGATGAGTTATGAACCGTTACATAGCTTATTCTGTCTAGAACATAATAAAATCAAGAATCATCCTGATTGAACGTACACAACATTAGTTTCATCAATTTTAATTACATCCGACGACATGATCGAAAAACAGGATTCATATCACTACTTCAAATTCAATTTCTGAACAACCCAAGAACCACAAAAATATGAATTATATACTCCCATAAACTTTAGTTCGATTAGAACACCATACAATTAGAATCATCAATTTGAAAACTATGAACATAAGTTATAACGAATTTAAAATCAGTCGACTGGTCTGAATTTTTATAAAGTCACACACACACAAGGTAACTCTTAACATAAAACATACCTAAGCGAATTGAGCCTCCTCAAATCATTTTGTACGGATAGAACATCCTTCCATGAATAACAAGACTGATTTTCAACATTTCCAAATGATTTCTATTACTTTTGTAACTTGAATTTGTGGAGTTGAAGAGAAGGAGACACATGCAAAGAAGAAATGATAATTTCTATGTGAATTAAAATAAAACTCTAGACTTTCAAAACTCTTCATTAGACACTCATAAAAAAAATATAAATCCGGTTATACGAAAACCGGAATCCAACAAAATCAACCGAATAGTTAGATTTTCTAACTATCCGGGTTTCACAAAACCGGATTCAATTAAAAAATAATATTATGTATAGTCAGCAAAAATTAATGTCAAGACAACAATATTTAAATTAATCCAGTACTATTGGAACTGGAAATGTACTTAGAAATCCGGTTTTCATACAACCGGTTTTTGCATAGATTATTGAAGGACGTGCAATAAGCCATGCATGCATTATTTTTGTACAATCCGGTTTTCCCAAAACCGGATTGCACAGAAATTATTGAAATTTCCTGAAAACAGTCCATGCAGATAGAAATAATTGAATAAAATCGGATTGTGCAGAAATAATGCATGCATGGTATTATAAATAAGGTGCACGTTAATGGAGCATTTTAGCAGGTTTTGAGCTCTCGATGTCAGAATTTGGCCCATAATACCTCGTTTCGAAGTTTTAGCAGGTTTTGAGCTCCCGGTGTCAGAATTTGGCCCATAATACCTCGTTTCGAAGAGAACGACGAGCCCGTCAGAAATCACTAGCTTCGCTTGTGTGGTATGCTGTTTTTGGGCAAATTCGATCGTTTACTATTTTATTTTGAATTTTTAGTATTTTTTCATTATTTTTGAATATTTTATTTTTTTTATTTTAGAGTTTTGTTGTTTCCCTATATAAGGGAAGTTTAATAAAATTGTCCAGTCATCGAAAAAGTGAAATCCGGGTCTACCAATAATAGAAGGTTATAGATCGAATAAATCCGGATCTACCAATAATAGAAGGTTATAGATCGAATAAATCTGGGTCTACCAATAATAGAAGGTTATAGATCGAATAAATCTGAGTCTACCAATAATAGAAGGTTATATATCGAATAAATCCGGTTTTCATGAAACCGGATTCAATTGAATTTATCCGGTCTTCATTAAACCGGATTCAATTAAAGGATTCCGGTTTTAATAGAACCGGATTCATTTAAATATTGTTGTCTGGATCAATTTTTGCTGACTAGACATAATATTATTTTTTAAATTGAATCCGGTTTTGTGGAACCCGTCTAACTATCCGGCTGATTTTGTTGGATTCTGGTTTTCGTGTAACCGGATTTACATATTTTTTTAGAATTCCGTTTTTGACAAAACCGGATTCATTAGAAGTAGGACATTTGGGAAAGAGTTTTCAAAAAGAGGGCATTTGGGAAATTTTTTGGAAACTAAGGCAATTCTAAAAAAAATTCGATAAAGTATTAGTACTTCACTCTTTCCGATTGTTTAATTGTAATTTTGATTGTAGATCTGAGCGTCTTCTTGTTTTGAGTTACTAAAACTGTTGTTGCTTTTTCTGCTGCTGCTAGATTCTTTAGATTAGGTCATTAGGATTTAGTTACTTCATATAAGTGTTTAATTTTAATTTGGAGTTGCTTCAGTGTATCGAGTTGAGGCATATTGAACAACAGAATAAAAGACTGAAATAGTTGTAAAATTATTTGATATTTTGAAGTATGAAACAAGATTTTTCGATCTTGAATTGTGTGTTTGTAGGCATTAAAAAGTGCTGAAAATAAAGATAAATAATTATTTGAATTAATAATAAATTTTAATTCATTTTAATTATTTTGTATAATTGGGCCACAAACAAGCCCATAAGTCAAGCTCAGCCCAATAAGGATTTTTCCTTATAAATAGAAGACTTCCGGTTCATTTGAAGGGAACCGGAAAAATTCAAAAGAAAACTTCTCTGAGAAAACCCTAGCTGCAAGCAGTCATCAAGTACACAGCGTACCGCCTACTACAGCTACTCAAAGAAGTCAAACGCTAACGTGAGATCAAGTCAGCGCGACCCTCGCTTAGCAACAACAAACTCCAAATCAACAAAACATTACTTTGTTTACTACGCAGTAGAATCAGAGGATTACTAGAGATTGTACACAAACTTTCTGAAATCAATAAAGCGACATTTGTTTTCTTTATTTTGTCTTAGTACAAAATATTGAGTCTACAAATTCTGGTGAACCCGACGTGAAATCTCTACCTCTCATCCCTGCGACGTAGTAATCAAACTCGCTACTACAGTATGTCTACTCAACCAACTAGTCCTACCACTCCCAAGCAGACCTACGCTGCTTTGAAAACTCACCTAACAGTGCTACTCTTACTAGCGGTATAGCTAGCCTACACCCTACTGGTGTTTGCACAAGGGGTATGGCAAGGAAAGCTGCTGTCAACGCTGCTGCTGCTAGTCTACGCGCTGCTGTTGTGCCAACTCGAGCACGCAAGTTTTCTGCTGCTTCCATTGTTGCTGCAGCTAAAGCGGTGATCGCATCCAACTCTCCTCAGCATAAGGAAAATGAAATCGCTAAGGCTACTACTACTTCCCCACTTAAGATCATGTCAGCTTCAACGAAGAAGAATGAAACTGTTGGACCTAATGTTGCAACTGTCATGACAATTGGAGTCAAAACTGTTGAAGAACAAATGGTTGAAATGAGAAAACTCCTTGAGCAAGTCATGCTAGACAATGAGGAGAAGAACAAAAAAATTGAGGACCTTCAAAAGGAACTTACTGGACTCAAGGATAAAGAAAAACATGAAGAGGTTAACCAGGAGTTAGTAGAGAATGATAAAAATGCTGAGAAACTCATTGGAACTGATGTGACTAAAGGTGAAGGTGGTGCCTACAGTGAAACACATCTACAGGAGATGATAGCTATAGCAGTAAAAACTCAACTGGGGGGCAGCTCTTCTGCTGGACCACGTTACACCAAACCATACACAAGACGGATTGATTGCTTGCGCATGCCGTTGGGTTACCAACCTCCAAGTTTCCAACAATTTGATGGCAAAGGAAACCCTAAACAACATGTTGCTCATTTTGTGGAAACTTGCAACAATGCGGGTACTGAAGGAGACTTGCTAGTTAAGCAGTTTGTGCGTTCTCTAAAGGGAATGGCATTTGATTGGTATACGGATTTGGATAGTTGAATCGATTGATAGCTGGGATCACATGCAAGATGAGTTCCTTAATAGTTCTACAGTACTAGACGCATAGTCAGCATGAGTGAGCTGACAAAACAAACAGTGGGGAGACGAGCCTGTCGTCAACTACATTAACCGTTGGCGTGCATTAAGTCTTGAGTGCAAGGATAGAATCAGCGAGACTTCAGCCGTTGAAATGTGTATAGATGGCATGAATTGGGAACTGTTGTACATCTTGAAGGGCATTAAGCCAAGGACCTTTCAAGAGCTAGCAACGCGCGCTCATGATATGGAGATAACTGTGAAGGGTCATGGGAAGAACCGAGTGGCATCTTCGAATGCGTCTTTTCGAAAAGAAAGAGTATAAGAAGACTGACAAGACTCCTAAGAGTGCTCCTAAGGAAGTTATGGCTGTCACTTCTAGTAATAGTCCTGTACCGATTTCAGCAAAACCCAAGTATGAAAAGAGGAAAGAAAACACTTCAAAGGATTTCAAGCGTAACAAGCTTACGCTAAAAGAACTACAAGCAAAAAAATACCCATTCCCAGATTCTGACTTGGCTGGTATGTTAGATGACTGTTAGAAAAGAAATAATCCAGCTACCAGAGTCGAAACGTCCCGAAGAAGCCAATCTAACCAACAACCCAAAATATTGTCGTTATCATCGATTAGTCAGTCATGTATCGAAGATTGTATAACGCTGAAGGAATTGATCATGAGATTGGCTAATGAGGGAAAGATCCTTTTAGACACCGACGAAGCCGTAGAGATTAACCATGCTGCAGCAACAATATGTTGTGAATCAGTTGAGAAGTATGAATGCAATATTCAATTTGGTAGCTTTGAGCCAACGACAGTATGTTTACAAAGACCGTTGAAGCAGATTCAGAAAGTTACACTACAGAGTGCTGAACACTTGGATGACGATAACGAAGGATGGACAGTTGTAACAAGACGGAAAATAAAGAAGCAAATAAAACCACAACCACAGCCAATTCTTCGTAGAAAAAGCAAAATACAAAGAGGAGGCCAAGACTACCTAAAGGGAAGAAAAAACCAAAGAAGATGATAAAGCCACGTGTAGAACCTGTAGATCTTTTGAAACAAGATCCACTAACTACTATCACCTTAGGAGATTTCTTCCCCGAAGGATATTTTGATAAGGTTGCTGTCAATGTAGCATCATCAATGACACGCGAAGAAAGCAGGGAATTAAATGCTGAGGCAGAACCAGTCAAGGATGTTGCTGCAACTTTGCCATCACAAGATAATCATCAAAATCTTAGTGATGTTCAAGATACTCTCTCCACACATGGATGGAAACATTTTTTTAGCTTACCTGAAGAGAAGCGGAAACAAATAGCCCAGGCATTGCTAGATCCAATGTTCCTAGAGGAGATGATGAAAAATATTGGGGAGTTGTCAGAAAGCTCAACAAAATGTGTTTCATGTAACACAGCTTTAACATTCTCTGATGAGGATCTTCTGCTAGGTTCCAAACCTCACAATAGACCGTTGTACGTTTCAGGGTACATACGAGAACAAATGGTCAGTCGAATTTTAATAGATGGAGGCTCGGGGGTAAACCTCATGCCAAAGGCAACTATGAATGAGCTGGGAATCACGATTGATGAACTTTCCAACAGTCGAACAATAATTCATGGCTTTAATCTGAATGGTGAGCGTGCAATTGGCATGATTCGTGTAAACCTTACTATTGGAGATTTGTCTTCTGACACACTATTCCATGTCATAGAAGGGAAAACTTCATTTAAGCTATTACTTGGTCGTCCATGGAAACACGAGAACGGTGTTGTCGCATCGACTTTACATCAATGCATGAAGTATTATCGCGGAGGTGAAAAGAAGATAGATGGAGACGTTAAACCATTTACTAAAGCCGATGCATTCTTTGCTGATGCTAAATTCTTCGAGGAAAATTGCACATCAAGCGAGTTACTACCATCCACCATCTCTTCAACTGGTAGAGGAAGTAATAAAGAAAAGTGCAACCTTGATACGATTAGATCTCCAAACGACAGTCAAACAAGCGATAGAAAAGAACGTCAGCCGGAGACTAATGCTAGTCCATCCACTATCAAGCATGAGTTAAAGCCCAACGCCACTATTCCAGTTTTACGCTATATACCAAAATCTCAGCGTAAAGAAGGAGAAAGTCCTTTTGCAGAATACAAGACTTGACAACGTGTGCAAAGAAAGACAGGCTCAGTAACTCGGTAAAGCAAGAATGGATTGCGAAAGTTGTTGTCCCTCTTCACAGTGCAAATCAAACAACAATCACAAAACCTCCTCCGACAGGTTTCGTTTTCTCATCTTACGAATCATCTGAAGGACAAACTAATTTAAGTGGAAGGTTTGACCCCCAAAGCGTACAAGCTGATGGAAAAGTCGGGGTACGATTTTAAAAAGCCAGCTCCACTCGGAAACGTAATCAAGCCGCATCCCTATAATCTTGACCAAATGCGTGGAATATCTCAAAAACATGTTGGATTAGGTTACGAAACCCCAGCACCGGTGAAGATTTCTGCCCGACATAGGAGAGATACATCCTCTGCACTATATATTGCAACTGAGGACGTTGAGGAAGAGTACGAAGAACAGTCTAACGCACCCGCAGCTTCCATATTTGATAGAATCAGTCCACCTGTCACAGTAGCAAGACCTAGCGTATTTGACAGATTACACATGCCAACAGAGCGACGGGGTGATTCCACAGTATTCAGCAGGTTAGGTGACAGAAACAAAAGAAACAATGCAGAATCGTCGACTACCTTAAAGCAACCAGTAACAAAGCGTTTGAGAAGCTCAGCTTTCAAACGTTTGGGAGCTCCACCTGAATCAGGAGATCAGCAAGAAAACTTGGCGGATGATGAAGTCACATCTTATCACATTACTGTAGAAGAAGTCTGTAACATTGATGAAGAAGTAGAAGCTGATCAAGCTCCAAAAACACTCGAAGATGGGGGACAATCAACAGTAGACGATTTGAAGGAATTAAACCTTGGAACGTTAGAAGAACCTCGCCCAATCTACATTAGTGCACTTTTGACTAGTGAAGAAGAAGAAGAGTACAATCAGTTATTGTTAGAATATAAAGATGTTTTTGCTTGGAACTATACGGAGATGCCAGGACTCAGTCCAAAGGTTGTACTACATCGTCTAGCAATCAGAAAGGGGGTAAATCCTAAGAAACAATCTCAACGACGCTTCAGACCGGAGTCACGTCTGGAAAGTTCTTGGGATTTGTAGTTACGCACAGAGGTATTGAAATAGATCAAACAAAGATTAAAGCCATCAAAGAAATGCCTGAACCTAAAAATTTAAAAGAGTTGCGAGGATTGCAAGGACGTTTGGCGTACATTCGTAGATTCATATCTAACCTTGCCGGGCGATGTCAACCATTTAGCCATCTGATGAAGAAGGATGCTCCATTCAACTGGGATGATAAATGTCATAATGCTTTTGAAAGCATAAAGAAGTACTTGTCTTCAGCACCAGTACTGGGGGCACCTATTCCTGGAAAACCTTTAATCCTATATATTGCAGCACAAGAACGATCACTAGGAGCAATGTGTGCCCAAGAAAATTTGGAACATAAAGAAACAGCCCTCTATTACTTAAGTCGGACATTGATTAGAGCTGAGTTAAACTACTCCCCTATAGAGAAAATATGTCTTGCGTTGATATTTGCAGTCCAAAAGTTGAGGCATTATATGCAAGCCCATACAGTACATGTGGTTTCAAGAGCTGATCCCATTAAGTATATACTGTCTAGGCCGGTGCTCTCTGGACGACTAGCGAAATGGGCTATGCTACTTAAACAATACGATCTTGTGTTTGTACCTCAAAAAGCAATAAAGGGTCAAGCCATAGCTGATTTCTTCGCTGATCATCCGATTCCCTCTGAATGGGAACTCAATGTTGATCTTCCAGGTGAGGAAATATTTTATATAGATGTACTCCCTCCCTGGCAAATGTACTTTGACGGTGCTGCGCGACGCGATGGAGCAGGTGCTGGAGTTATATTTATGTCCCCTGAAAATCAACCCCTCCCGTACTCATTTGTCCTCGCTCAATTATGCTCTAATAATATGGCAGAGTATCAAGCTCTCATACTAGGACTCCAAATGGCGAATGACATCGGTATCAAGGATATGGATATTTATGGAGACTCACAACTTGTTATTTGCCAAATCCTTAACGAATACGAAGTAAAGAAGACTGATCTAATTCCTTATCACAAGCAAGCAGTTGAACTACTTAACATGTTTGATTCCATCAAGGTAAGACATGTTCCAAGAAGTGCCAATAAGTTGGCTGACGCGCTAGCAAATCTTGCAGCCACTTTGGCACTGGGGGCAGAGGAGACCATGTCTATACCGATATGCAATCGTTGGGTCGTTCCGCTACCAAATGAAGAGGATGAAAACATAGGATCAACCAATTTGATAAGTGCTTATGAAGTCGACAAGGTAGATTGGCGTCAACCTCTCATTGATTTTCTACGCCGACGCGCTCCCAAATTCGTACATCATAAAGGAATACTTTACAGACGCTCTTTCCTCGGACAATGGTTAAGATGTCTTGATGATGAAGAAGCTATGCAAGTTATGCAGGAAGCTCATGCGGGCATATGTGGGGCTCATCAGTCTGGTCCTAAACTTTATGATCGAATCAAAAGAATGGGATATTATTGGCCAACCATGGTACAGGAGTGCATGGATTTTGCAAAGAAATGCGATGCATGTCAATTTAATGCAAATTTTATACATCAACCTCCGGAACCTCTCCACCCTACAGTTGCATCATGGCCTTTTGAAGCATGGGGACTTGATGTAGTAGGGCCTATCACTCCAAAAGCATCTAATGGACATGCATATATCCTTGCTGCAACTGATTATTTCTCTAAATGGGCTGAAGCAGTCACGTTACGCGAGGTGAAGAAAGAGAATGTTGTTGACTTTATTAGAACTCAAATCATTTATCGATATGGTGTGCCGCAACGTATCATAACTGATAATGGAAAACCATTCTTCAATAAACTCGTGACGAGCCTTTGCGAAAAATTCAAGTTCAAACAGTACAAATCATCGATGTACAACACTACTGCTAACGGCCTTGCTGAAGCTTTCAATAAGACGCTATGTAACCTATTGAGGAAAGTAGTTGCTAAATCAAAGCGCGACTGGCACGAAAGAATTGGTGAAGCAATGTGGGCATATCGTACGACATACAAAACACCGACCCAAGCAACGCCATATGCTTTGGTGTACGGAGTAGAAGCTGTACTGCCTTTGGAACTTCAAATTCCATCCTTGCGTATCGCCATGCAAGAAGGTCTGACAACAGACGAAAATGACAAACTGCGGTTGGAAGAGTTAGAAGCTTTGGATGAGAAAAGGTTACAAGCACAACAAAGTTTACAGTGCTATCAAGCAAGACTTTCTCGCGCATTTAACAAGAAAGTGAGGCCCCGCTCTTTTCAAGTAGGAGACTTGGTTCTTGCAGTACGAAGACCGATCATCACTTCTCATAAAACGGGGAGTAAATTCAAATCAAAATGGGATGGTCCTTATGTTGTACGAGAAGTCTACACAAACGATGCATACATGATCGTGGATCAGGAAGGTTTGAGGGTTGGTCCAATAAACGGAAAGTTCTTAAAGCGCTACTACTCTTGAATTGCACAACTCAATATAAACTCCTAAGCAAGAGTATAAACTGCATACTAACGAACTACGTTGGCTTGATCTTGCTAACCTCGCAAGTACGTAGGCAGCTTGATCAAATATCCAAGCGCAGCCACAAACAAAAAAAAACAAAAAAAAACAAAAAAAAAAAAAAAAAAACAAAAAAAAAAAAAAATTAAAAAACAAAAAATTAAAAAACAAAAAAAATGAACAAAAAAAAATGCTCCTGGCCCGCAAGAGCTAAAACTGTGAACGGCTTAAAAAAAAGACATTTATCGATTGTAAAAAGAAAAGAAGGCAGAAACAAGGAGATAAGCCTAGCTCAGACTACGTCAAGATTTTCTCTAGTCTCTTTCAACTCGCGCTGCATCATCCTCAAGCTGTCCACATTCATTCGAGAGGCTACTAAATCTCCAAGCTTAAGTTGAAAAGAAGCTACTCTTGATCTTGCAGCTGATATTACTTCGACTTGTTGATGATGCTTCTCTTGTAAACGCGCTTCCTCTTCACAATGCAGCTTTCTTCTCTGCTATCAAGAATAATTGCTTGCTCTGCTCGTCACTCACCAGAAGTTATTTCTCAACAATCGCTTGAGCAGACCGAAAGTCTTCACCCCCTTAGAGATGTCACATTCGAGTCGGCCTACATCGTTGGTTCCCGCTAGTCTTCGTAAACAACATCCACCGCAAGACGGATGTGCTGGGGGTACCGTTGCTTAAAAAGCATCAAGATCCCCAGCCTCCAAACGATGTTCTTCGTTGACGGCATCCACCGCGGGAGTATGTGCTGGGGGTACCGCTGCTTTAAAAGCATCAAGATCTCCAGCCTCCAAACGATGTTCTTCGTTGACAGCATCCACCGCGGGAGTCTGTGCTGGGGGTACCGCTGCTTAAAAAGCATCAAGATCCCCAGCTCCCCAACAATGGTCTTCGTTGACAAGCATCCACCGCGGGAGTATGTGCTGGGGGTACCGCTGCTTAAAAAAGCATCAAGATCCCCAGCCTCCCAACGATGTTATTGTCAAAATCCAAGCATTCTTGACAAGCATCCACCGCGGGAGTCTGTGCTGGGGGTACCGCTGCTTAAAAAGCATCAAGATCCCCAGCTTTCCAACGATGGTCTTCGTTGACAAGCATCCACCGCGGGAGTATGTGCTGGGGGTACCGCTGCTTAAAAAAGCATCAAGATCCCCAGCCTCCCAACGATGTTATTGTCAACTTCTTGATCACCTTGCATAAACACCGCAGAAGTGTGTGCTGGGGTTACCGCTGCTTAAAAAGCATCAAGATCCCCAACCTCCCAACGATGGTCTTCGTTGACAAGCATCCACCGCAGGAGTATGTGATGGGGGTACCGCTGCTTAAAAAAGCATCAAGATCCCCAGCCTCCCAACGATGTTATTGTCAACTTCTTGATCACCTTGCATAAACATGAGCAAATACACACGCGCAAACCCCACGACTATAATAAATGTTATCAACGATGTATATGAAGGAGAAGAAAGAAGGTGTCAACAAGTTACCTGATATTCGGGAATAAGTGTGGAGTCAACAACTTGGACTTTAATAGTAGGCTGAATCAGATAACTACATCACATACAACCAAAATAAAAATTCAGCAGTACACTTGCAAACAAAAATCAGCAGCAGGAATTTACTTAACAAATATCAGCAGCAGGTCAGCAAGCTACAGGGAAGAGGACTGCACAAATAAAATCCATCGACAATTTAACAACAATAAACCCACTAAGCAGACTCACCAATTCAGCAGCTGTTCAGAAGGTCAGGTGCAACATGAAGGGAAGTCTTTTATTCAAAACGAAATCACTGCTCGAAAGGAAGGTTTAGCTGACGAAATACAATGGGCACAAGCAAAGATGATAACAATTAAGCAGACAGTAAGAATTCAACTCATCACAAAGCTGCCAACAGTAATAAGGACTGATCACATAGCTAATAACTCCACCAAGGGACAATTTAAAGTCAAAAGAACTTGTAAAACAACTGCAAAGCAACATGACTCAAGAAGGAAATTAGCTAACCCACCATGCAGCAACTTGCTCGCTGCCAATTCCGAAAGACAAACAGATCGATCAATTCGGAGCGACAGATATCAAGAAGGATGAATGAAGTCGCAAATTGCAACGTTATTTATACTGAGGAAGGTTTCTATAAAGTTGCTATTGTCATTATCAACATCAGGAATCCAAAAGCAAGAAGATTATCAAAACCAATTCCTTTTACGATTAGAAATTGTCAAAATCAAAAGATAGAAAATAATCAGAAATCGAGATCATTATCAAAATCAATTTCCTAATTCAATTAGGAATTGATAAGTTCAAAGGATCAAAGATGGGCGAAATCTACCTTCGTGTATACAACGCCAAAACACGTATAAAATCCTGCAGCGACTGATCTCAAGCTCATCTTCGTCGCCAAAACACAGTGCAAGCAACCAAAAGCCATGTATACAACGCCACCGGCGGGAGACTACGGCCGAATGGAAGCGTCTTTCACAACAAATCATGGACGATACTTACACGGAGCTACAGGAATGACATCGAATCCTCCGATTCACGCTGCAACCATGACCAATTCGAAACCATTGAAGATCAAATCCGAAGCGAAGAAGAAGCCTCAAGAAGAATGAAGGAAATCTCGAGAAGGGTGTTGCTGAGAAATGAGGAAAAGGGTTTGGAGATCAGTCACGGATGGAGATTTGAGATAAGGTGGACACGTGGTTGGATTAAAAGAGAAAGTTCATCATTTTCTTTTAATTCCACTAAACATCAAAGAACTTAAAAAAAACGAAATCGCGTTGGATGTAAAAAAAAAAAGTATGCAGCATGAATGAAGAAACAAAGAGTGTGTTCATGAAGTTGGACAACAACCGAACACAAAATATTATGCAATCGTCTTACGATGAGTTTGACACATGCATATTTTTATCATTACGACAAGTAGTTAGTTAGTCAAATTATTACTCGTCAAGTTGGATAACAACAGAGACAAAATATTATGCAATCGTCCTACGATGAGTTCGACGTGCATATTTTTATTCCCACAAATAAAACAATCAGGACCATTACGACAAGTAATGAGGGAGTCAAGTTATTACTCGCCAAGTTGGACAACAACAGAGTACAAGACATCCTGCAATCGTCTTACGATAAGTTTGACACATGCAAATCCTTATGAATCAGGACCGTGTCACTAACAACACTTGAATGTTGCGCATAACACGGTCCAGAGGGGGTAATTTGTAGGCATTAAAAAGTGCTGAAAATAAAGATAAATAATTATTTGAATTAATAATAAATTTTAATTCATTTTAATTATTTTGTATAATTGGGCCACAAACAAGCCCATAAGTCAAGCTCAGCCCAATAAGGATTTTTCCTTATAAATAGAAGACTTCCGGTTCATTTGAAGGGATCCGGAAAAATTCAAAAGAAAACTTCTCTGAGAAAACCCTAGCTGCAAGCAGTCATCAAGTAGCTAACGTGAGATCAAGTCAGCGCGACCCTCGCTTAGCAACAACAAACTCCAAATCAACAAAACATTACTTTGTTTACTACGCAGTAGAATCAGAGGATTACTAGAGATTGTACACAAACTTTCTGAAATCAATAAAGCGACATTTGTTTTCTTTATTTTGTCTTAGTACAAAATATCGAGTCTACAGTGTTATTGGCTAGATTTGAATGCGACCAAACTGTTTAGAGATTTGAGCATAGAAGTGGTTAGACTACACCTTAAGAACTCCAGTCTTTTTTATATTAGATATGGTTGTTGTTCTGGTTTGTGGTTATGGTTTAATTATTTGAAGGTCTTACTGCCGTCTGCCACTTCATTAAGATTAGGACGGGTTAAAGTTTAAACAATTTTTTTTGTTTTGCTAAAAAATTGTGGCTCTGAATTGCATGATATGGTAGCCATGAAATTTAATGGGGATGTGTTACTGATTCACAGATGTTTAGAGTGATGCTGTCTTTGTACATTGTTGCATCCAGGGGAAATTTTGCAACACCTTTCTTGTACATTCTGTGAATAAAATGTACAGATAGATTAGTATTTGTCAATGTGATGGATGCTTGCGTATGAAAATACTTAAAACTAGGAATTTAGTAATTAGCCTTGCAGTAGCGAGGTGTGCTTAGCCTAATTTTCATGTATGGACATTTTTTGAGTGTTTGATTTTGAGTGCTTGATTGTGAGTGTTTCCTACTAAGCAGCTTGTGAAGGCTTATCCTCAAGATGTGATTGTAAATTGTGAGTGTTTGATTTGGATCGTTCTGTTTGACATTGTGTCATGGAGCGGAAGGACTGACTTGTTCTGCAGGTAGTAAAAGGAATCATACAATGCTGACGTTTGATGGTCTGGATGTTACTGGAGAGCAGTTAGCTTGGGAGGTAAGTTAATTAGATCTCTTCGACTATCTCATTCTCTACTTGTTTACTTGAGCATTGGGCTCGAATTGTTAGTGCCGGTGGAATATACTAGGGGGAGCTTTGAGTATATATTGAATGGTTTAAGGGATATGTACTCTATATTGCATGAACTGTGAATTTACTAAATCCTGTTTACCTAATTTACGTGAGCTTAAGGAAGCTGTTATTTATAAGTACATTTGCATCCATTAGATCGACT
Source organism: Sedum album (assembly GCA_006409495.1). NCBI lineage: Eukaryota > Viridiplantae > Streptophyta > Magnoliopsida > Saxifragales > Crassulaceae > Sedum > Sedum album. The sequence continues at coordinate 141,955 of QZGG01000029.1, forward strand.
GCTGATGTATTCTTCTAGGTTCTCATATTTTGTGATGTTTGCATCGTTAGTGAAAACATAATGCAAAATATATACTTGGATGCCACGCATCAATCTAAGCGAAAAGATATGGATGTGTAACTTAGACATAACATCCGATCATATCATATACATGGAGACCCTGTCTGCACGGCTTGTGTTTTGTTCTTTTATTACATAAAGTGAGTCATCAACATCTGCTTGTGAATTAACTTTTGCTCGACTTTTTCTCAAACTGCTTTGTTGACTTTGCTATGAATTCTACTAAGAACCACGCAGTCCTTCTTCATTGCAGCCCTTCTCGTGTCCCATATACTCTTCTCCGCAGCTCGCCCTAATCCAACACATGACACCGACTCTGTGGAAACCCGAAACATGGTAAGTCCTGAAACTGACTTTCTTTAGCAGTGTGTAAATAATATAATGAACTTGTGGTATCTGAATTCAGATGCTTATATATCATTTCACCGTGCAGCATGAAGTTTTTTCTGAAGAATTAGGATGAGAAGACAACGTCCAACGCCCACTTGACTATATCTACACTCAGCCACACCCACCTACCAAACCCTGAAAACAATGACCTCAAATTATGTTCTGGCTGTAGGCAGAAACTATAGATAATCTTTTCCAACTTATTAAGAAACCAAAAATTCTGTTCGTGTGGAAACTACAGTATACAGCTAGTTTACCTACGTAGAACTTGAAGTTGTTTTTTTTGTTGCTCAGTTTAATGTCAAATTCTTTTCTGGTCACCGAGTTGATCTTTACCTTGTGTTGTCATCCTCATTTTGGCTTTATCTTAGACTAATACCACCTGAAATGAAATGTGTGAAACCAAGAATTGAATATGAAAAGTAGAACTTCAACTGGAGCATACAAATTCAGGCCAGTTCAGTGCATACAAAAAGTTCAATAATGGAAACAGATTAAATGCTTGAGCTTCTAACCATAACAAAAGTTAGATGGTTGAGATATTTATGATTGAACACAAAGACAGGTGATAATGCAGAGCACAACTGGATAGGAAGCGACATATTACACACTTTTGTATAGTCAACGAAACATAAAGTTCAAAACAAAGTGATAATCTAAAGCAATGGTAGATTTAGCTCAGCCTGATTTTCTGTTTTGTGCTGATATAGTGGACTAAAAAGATAATGCAGTAGTGCATGCACCAAAACTCTACCTAACAAAAATAGGTCTCTGTTTTGTGCGAGCAAAATACTTTTCACAAATCTAACTGAAAAATAATTATTAGCAGAACAAATGAATAGTTTTGCAAGAGAAACTGGATATTATTCATATATTCTGAAAAAATATAATTCACACAAAAACAGATGAAGGGGGAACAGTACAATATAACTCAGTAGAACGATGCATAAGAAGAGAGTTAAATCACACCCAACTTAGACATCATGATCTCCAATATTATGAAAGAACAAAGGCTCTTCCAAGTTGTTAAAAGAGGCAAAATACAAAGAGAGACATACTTTGTCATCTTGATGCCACGTAATCCGAGTGTTTTCAGCCCCTGCCCACTTCCCACTGTGAACAACTTCAATGTTTTTGCACGCGAGCATATTGCTTATAGCTAGTGCTGCCTATTAAAATATCATCAAAATAAAGTTGTTTTTCTGATTTGTTGTATGATAATTGCTGCACAGAAGGGCCATAGTTGATGCACTTCTTCCTTCAAAAAAAGGACCCAAATCAGAGTCAGAGCTTGATCCTGAAGAGATGAATACTCAAAGACATGCCTTCAAAACTGTTAAAACATCCCTATTACAAACTAAATGCCATTCATTTCGATGACTTGTCATTCCTTTGAAACAGCACATGTTTGCAAATGAACATAACAATTACGAAATCGGTACTCCATCTATCGAATCCCGCTGCTATCGATTCGCACTATTCAAAACCCTAAATCCCCAATTCGAACTGGAGAAGAAGATAACCTGCACGCGCGCCTTGTTCATTTTTAGTGTATATAAATCTCAAAACGCATGCCTTCCAAAACCCTAAATCAGTAAAACGTTCTCTACTGATGTAGTGATGCCGGATAAAGGTGAGGGAGTGAGTGAAGAGGAGGTAGATAGGAGGAGATAAGGACAAAGGAATATAATCTTGTTATTCCCATGGCTCCCCACTAAGTAAAGCACCAACTACCATGGTCCGAAAGAATCACCCTGTAATTATCATAATACGAGATCCATTTGCTCTAAGAACTACATGAGGAAAAAAGAGATTTTGCCAGATTAGAGAAAGGAGAAATGTGTCTACTCTCAAATGTTGAACCAAAATCTATAAAAGAAGATCTGAATGACGAGAATTGGGTAGTTGCTATGCAAGAAGAACTGAGTGAATTTGAACCGAATCAAGTTTGAGATCTAGTTCTGTGTCAAACTGAAGTCAATGTCATTGGAACTAAGTGGATCTTAATTAGTAGGGTATTTGGTATACTAGATACTAGTCCACATGTTGTAGCCTACGTTGATGTAGCTTGGACTGAAAACTCAGATGATCGTAAAAGCATCTCTCGAGGGTGTTTCTTTTTTAGGAATAATTTGGTATCCTGGTTTAGCAAGAAGAATAACTGCATCTCTATGTCAACTGTCAAAGTAGAATGTTAGGATTTTCTTCTCAGGTGTGTAAGTCCTCTTGATGTATCCTGTTTACTATCAAAACAAAAAAAAAACTGTTAAAGTAGAATATATTACAACAGGAAGTTGTTGGAAACAGATGAACTGGATAAAACAAATGCTGGAAGAATATGGCTTAAATTATGAGGAAATGTTATTTACACTAGCAAGAGTGCAATAGACATATCAAGAAACCTCGTGCAACACTTAAGGACTAAGCACGTCGACTTAAACATCACTTCATAAGAAAACTGATGGAGAACAAAGTGGTAGTCTTGAAACATGTGCCTATAGACAAACAACTTGCTGACATATTCACCAAACACCTTCATGGCTTGAGCGTTCTTCTGAAGCTTCTTGAAGTCCTTAGTGTTGTAGAGAGCCCTCGGCTTCTCTTTCGTCTGGTCTTCATCATCCACGATGAGCTGACGACCCTGCTCAATGATCTGCCATACCTCGCCATCCAAAGCAAGGACGTGTTCCTCGAACCGAATCGCCCAAGAGTCATACTCTCCCGGTTTGAGCTTTGGGGGTGTTGAGAACGAATCACCTGATGACATACCTGCAAACTAACCAAGAATCTAGAGCACAGGGCTCTGATACCAATTGAAGGACCGTGGTTAGTGTATCTAGGGACTCAGGAACTGTTAGGGACCTGATCCCAGACTGCAGGGACTTCACAAAGTATACACGCAGCGGAAATGATGTCGAATGATTTCTTTATTAAATCAATCGACTATACAAAACAATAGTTTGTACTATGTAACAACAACAAAAGCTATTACAACACAAAAGTCAGCTTACCCAGGGTCAGTACCCTGTTCGTGACTTCCAGAGACGCTACCTTCACACGATTCCCCCTGAATCTGTTGTAGCTCTCTCACACCAAGGATCTGGGTTCTGATGCACTTCAGCCTTACACAGAACGTCCTTGGTTGCTCCTGAGATCCCTCGCACTGCTGCTGGGATGTCCTCCTGCCACCAGGTCCTTCAGACCTTCAACTCCAAGCTTATCTCCTTGATGCACTTTAGGCTTACACAAGAAGATCTTCGAACTCACTTGAATCACTCTCTAGATTCTTGAGTTTGCTTGAGTTTCGAATGGGAGGGAGCAATTCAAAATGGCTCCAATCCTTTGCATTTTGAATAGAGACCCACGTGCAGGGTCTTGTCCGTGGCACTGTTCCCTTTGTGCTTTCGGCTGCCCTCCTATTGTCCACTAGTGTAGCATGCAGCATGGTCTCCTCTTGTCCACTAGGTGCAGCATGCTCTCCAATATCTCCAAGATATTCTCGAGTTCCAAGGTCGGCTAGATTGGTACTTTCTGCAGCATGCTTTCTCTTTCTTATACAGCTGTCCTTCACGTGATCTGCTGTCCCGTCAGGTCCCTGATGTTCATCTCAGGTACTTGATCCGATCAAGTCCTTCATGAATGTCAAGTCCTTCTGTCCATAACTTAGGTATATCACCTGAACACTTCATTCAAGATATTAAATGAAGGCTGTCATCATCAAAACATGGGTATGAAGATCCTTTGAGTTCACAAGAGGTATCCGAACCTCAAACCCTCTTGAGGGATGTGAACCTCAGGATCTAACAATTTCCCCCTTTTTGATGATGACAAACACGATAGATAATAAAATGAAAGCATATCAATAGCATACTCAATCTATTCTATCTAGTGAGTCACAAGTATGGACAGTTCCCCCTTAACCCTAGACCAGGGCTCTCACTCGAGTATCAGGACAGGTCCCTGATATGATTCCCCCTGAGTGAGATACCCATAACTCTTCCCCCTTTTGGCATCATCAAATAAGGATTAGAGAGTTAAACAAATAAGCCATCAATAGGATTAGTCAAAACATGCAATAAAATTGAAATTATGCAAACTTCAAAATTAAATGCAAGATGTCAAGAGTGCATAACAAAAAAAGGATAAATGTGGTGGGGAGCAAGGAATGGATAAGTCTATGGTGGTAGGGTATTAGCATTCTCTGATTCAGGTTCGCGAACCTGACCCAGAAACTAGGTTCCCAACCCAGATCACATCCTTGATCTTAATCACGAGGTTCCTGAACCTCTGACTCGTACACTCTTTGTCCTTAGTCACCTCCTTGTTTTCCCTCTTCCTCTTTGAGAGACAGGAGCGTGAAGGCTGGACTCGCTTTATGGCAGACTTTCCCTTGTCGCCTTCCTTTTTGACGGATTTGTGGTTTCGAGGTTCATGACCCTGTCATTACCCTCCAAGGTTTCATCCTTTTCGAATTCACCTCCACTATTCCACTGCTAGCCACCCACTTGTGACATAGCCGTCATCCACATCCCTTCTAACTCCTCTTGAGTTTTGAATGAGGGCAGTGAAGCGTCCACTACCTTGGTGCTTCCCTCAGGGCTTGGTTCCTTCTCTGAACCTTCCTGGTTCGCATACCTGGTGTGTGCCTGCAGGTTCCTGAACCTGCTGCAGCCATAAGCGTCTTTGCTTACTGGATGCCTTCGACAATCGATACCTTGACCGTCGGCTGGTCCGCAATCTCCATTGCGTCCCCCATTGTTGCTTCAGGTCCACCTTCTGGGATCTGAACTTCAGTGCCACTACTGGAGACATGTTCTCCTTCTGCATCTGGATAGGGATCTGACATGTACTCATACCTCAGCATATTGTCAAGTACCTGAATCTGTTCACTGACCTGAACAAGTGAATGCCATACCCATACCTTTCCAAGACTACACAAGGGACGTTGTGATGGATTGGCTGAACCCAAAGGGTTATAAAGTGTAGAACATCACAACTGAAGTCACTCATATCTCACCTTTTAGTGAATTTTTCATCAGGTCCCTCAGTGTGTATGGCTAGGGTGGCTTATGTACACTTCCTTCATGAGGTTTGGGATCAAGATCCGGAAGGTACTTAGGCTAGAAATGAAAGACATTCCAAGCACTAACATGACAATATCACATTTAATCAAGAAGTAATGCATGCAATCAATCTATCACACATAGACAAAATCACATACCTCAGGCTTATAAGCATAACTAACTACCTTACTCTAACCAATCATTGAAGAAAAGTTAGGAGTACCTCACTAGGTAGAGATCATACCAAGAGCCATTCTGAACTTCTCGAAAGGCTCCCTGCTCAGGGCCTTGGTGAATAAGTCCGCCACTTGTTCCTCTCGAACTGATGCAATTCCTCATGCATCTCCGAACCCAGTCTGGGTCTCCAAGATCGTTCACGACCTTCTTAGACTACACCAGGGACATGAACGCAGTATGAACTCGTTCCCCCTGCAATTACGCGTAACAATAAAATCACAAAGTATGGTATTAGATTGACTAACCCGAGTACTTCTCCTCAGTGGAACCACGTCTCTTATGGCTTCCCCATTAGGAATGTGATCATTGTTATCACCCTCAGATACCTGATCCTGTTCAAGTACCTGTCCATGATCCTTATGCTGTTCATCCCACACCTGTACCTTGGCTGGATCTTCATCAGCAATCTCTAGATCTGGACCCTGATCAGCTTCCTTCTGATCTCCATCAGCACCCTCTTGTGCTGAATATTGTCATCAGATACCTGATCCTGTTCAAGTACCTGATCCTGATCCTCATGATGTTGATTCTGCCAGTGCCTCGGCCAGATCGTCATCAACAACCTCTGGATCCTGAACACATGCAATAGTGTTGCTAACTATCACACACAAGTCACATATACCTGATGGTCCCTGACCACCAATCGCGACTCCAAGACAAGTCCCTCAGGTTCCGAACCCTCGACTTTGTCTTCTCCAATGATGAGTGTCTTCAGCAGATCCCTGACTCAATGCCTAGTGAGTAATGAAAGATGCTGCTCTCGAAACTCCTATGGGACAGGTCCTCCGACAAGTCCTCATCTGGACAACCAACTCCTGTGGTCGCAGACCTGAGACCATCACCTTCTGTGATATCTCCCTGAGATACCTGATCTGGCTCAAGTACCTCCTGCGGATCTTCATGCAACTGATCTTGCACAGGTCTCTCGACAGAGACCGGACCCTCATCAATACCTCCTGGTACTGGATTCCCATCGACACCTTGCTGTGTCTCATCGATACCCTCTTGTACCGGACCCTCTGTGTCTTCAGCATCTGGCCGTGTGAAGACAAAGACTTCTGCTGGCTCCTGACCCTATTGATCGTTACCAGGGTCATGAACCTCAGCAGGGTTCCTTGGCATGACATTCTCGTCAAAAACCACATGTACACTCTCCCTCGACTGATCTAGTCTTCATGATGTACACCTTGTAGGCTCTACTATGCTGAGAGTACCCTACGAATATGCCTTCTTCGCTTCTTGCATCAAACTTCCCAAGCTGATGTTTCCCATTGTCATGAACGAAGCATCGACATCCGAATACCCTCAAGTGTGATATAGAAGGTCTTCTGCCCTTCAACAACTCATACGAGGTCTTGTTCAGAAGTGGCCTCAAGTAGGCCCTGTTCAACACATAGCAGGCCGTGCTCATGGCCTCTGCCCAAAATCTCTTTGGCAGTCCACTCTCAAGCAACAAGGTCCTGGTCATGTCTTCCAGGGTCCTGTTCTTTCGCTCAACTACCCCATTCTGCTGTGGAGTCCTTGGAGCTGAGAAGTTGTGATGAACGCCCTGACTAGCACACCAGCTGATGAATTGTGCGTTGTCAAACTCAGTGCCATGATCCGATCTGATGCTTCTGAGTTTCTGAACAAGTGAAGTCTCTACTTCCTTAGCCCAGGTTCCGAACCGATCAAATACCTCAGTCTTTGAAGATATAAAAATCGTCCATGTAAACCTTGAATAATCATCAACCAAGACGAACACATACTTGTTCCCTCCGATTGATTGAGTCCTCATTGGTCCGCATAAGTCCATATGCACCAATTCCAAGGGACTGCTGGTACTCACGACCTTCTTTGGCTTGAATGAGGTCCTTGTCTGCTTTCCTCTTGTACAGGGCACACATACCTCGTCAGGTACCTGACCAAGTTCTGGAAGGCCTCGAACAAGATCCAACCTCTGAAGTTTCTGCATCAACTTCCGATTCACATGACCAAGACGTCTATGCCAAAGTTTGTGTTGTCTGCCCTAGATGACAAACAGAGGTACTCATCCGGATCCCAACTTGGATCGGTCTTGTATACCCCATTATCAACCGTGCCTTGAGAAGAATCTTACCTGTGCTAAGAGACTTAACAAAACACCCATTAGATGTGAAAACAACCTTGTTGTTTCCTCCTTGACAAAGTTGATAAACACTAAGCAAATCAAATTTAAGTTATGAACCAAGTTCACATTATCAATGCTAACCTTTCCGATAAGCTTACCATACCCGTACCAAAGATCTCACCCTTACTCTTGTTTCCAAAGGTAATAGCCCCCTGGATGCTGCTGCAGTGAAGAGAAATATCCATTTTTCCAGTCATGTGGCTTGAGCACCCGCTGTCCATACCAGGGACCTGTTCCAGTACCAGTCCCTCTCTTCACCTGCACACAAACAATCAGTTCTTACGAACCCAAACGAGCTTTGCCTCTTTGGGTTTCTTCTTAGAAACAGAACCAACACAAACAATAGGGTTAGAAACATTAGCATCAGCTTTGACATCCTTGTCAATCCGGGTACGCGTCCCTCGCTTGGAACAACCAGGGTCCTGAACCTCAGTTTTGGAAGCTTTCCAACACTTGTTCTTCAAATGTCCCTCCTTTCCACAATGGAAACAGATTTTCTTCCCTTTGAAGTTCTCCTTCTTGAACTCAGCAATCTTCTTCTTACGATGGTTGAAGTCGATCCTTGCTGGTTCGCGACCCTGAGCATTCTTTGCCCATATACGGTATCCCTTACCATATGTCCTAGCCTTGTCTTGAAGGTCCACCTTGACATGTGGAGTACTCCTAGGCTCACCAGCTTGTGGAGTCTCTTCAGTATGGTTACCTCACCATAACCAAGACCGGGTCTTGACTTCTTTGTTCCCTGAACATCGTCTTTACCCTTGCAGCAGGTTCACGACCCTGCTTAGCTTGACAGGTCCGACTAGTTCTCGCAACCCTGTCTTCTGTTGAGTTCAGTCTCAAGCTGCCTAATCCTGGCATCTTTCTCAACAAGCTGAGCATCTTGCTTAGCAATCACGTTAGACAACTCATAATATTTATCATGAAAGCCTCTAATAATATTAATTAGATCGGTACGTGATTCGAAAGTAGATGACTTAGAGGTATTCTTTACCTCCGAGGATGAGGACGATGAGGATCCACCTCTGGCCATAAGACATGTGGTCCTCTTGAAGTTCCTGACCCCACATTGACTATCCAGGTCACTGTCTTCCTCAGAGTCCCCAGCAGCGATCATGGCCTTGTTGTCCTTCGGTCTCTCACCGTGAGGTCTTTCCTTGTTGTTAGCTTGATCCAACTTCTTCCTTCTGCAATCTCTAGCAAAGTGTCCTTTTCTGCCACAGTAGAAACACTCATCATCCATCGTTGCAGTCCTTTTCTGTCGTTGGTTCCTTGAGGTCCTCTGATTCAGATTCAGGTTCGCGACCTTCTCAGAAACCAATGCAACCTGCTTTCCGGTTCCTTGAGGTTCGCGACCCTCGAGCTTCATTTTCTCAATGAGCATGTCGCTTTCCAGCTTAGAGACCAGATCCTCTAGAGTCATCCTCTTAGTCTCAGCAAGAGAAGCTAAGGTCCTTGATATGTCATCCCACTCCGGTGACAATCCTTGAAGGAAATGATGGGTGATCTCCCATTTCTCGTATTCCTTTCCGAGCCTTGACAAGGTAGCCAAGCATCCTTGAAACCTTGAGTGATACCCATGTATCGACTCATCTTTGTTTTGACGAAGACTCTGGTACTTCGTCTGTGCAGTGAGGATCCTGTTCCTCCTGACGTCCCCCGATCCGTCATATATTCTCTTCAGGCATCCCAGACCTCAGACGGGTCTTTGTAGATGATGACCTTCTCTAGATCACCAGGTTTCCAAAGCAGCATGCAGAACCTTCATGGCTTGAGCGTTCTTCTGAAGCTTCTTGAAGTCCTCAGTGTTGTAGAGAGCCCTCGGCTTCTCTTTCGTCTGGTCTTCATCATCCATGATGAGCTGACGACCCTGCTCAATGATCTGCCATACCTCGCCATCCAAAGCAAGGACGTATTCCTCGAACCGAATCGCCCAAGAGTCATACTCTCCCGGTTTGAGCTTTGGGGGTGTTGAGAACGAATCACCTGATGACATACCTGCAAACTAACCAAGAATCTAGAGCACAGGGCTCTGATACCAATTGAAGGACCGTGGTTAGTGTATCTAGGACTCAGGAACTGTTAGGGACCTGATCCCAGACTGCAGGGACTTCACAAAGTATACACGCAGCGGAAATGATGTCGAATGATTTCTTTATTAAATCAATCGACTATAAAACAATAGTTTGTATATGTAACAACACAAAAGCTATTACAACACAAAAGTCAGCTTACCAGGGTCAGTACCCTGTTCGTGACTTTCCAGAGACGCTACCTTCACACGATTCCCCCTGAATCTGTTGTAGCTCTCACACACCAAGGATCTGGGTTCTGATGCACTTCAGCCTTACACAGAACGCCTTGGTTGCTCCTGAGATCCCTCCACTGCTGCTGGATGTCCTCCTGCACCAGCGTCCTTCAGACCTTCAACTCCAAGCTTATCTCCTTGATGCACTTTAGGCTTAACAAAAGATCTTCGAACTCACTTGAATCACTCTCTAGATTCTGAGTTTGCTTGAGTTTCGAATGGGAGGGAGCTATTCAAAATGGCTCCAATCCTTTGCATTTGATAGAGACCACGCGCAGGGTCTTGTCCGTGGCACTGTTCCCTTTGTGCTTTCGGCTGCCCCTCCTATTGTCACTAGGTGCCAGCATGGTCTCCTCTTGTCCACTAGGTGCAGCATGCTCTCCAATATCTCCAAGATATTCTCGAGTTCCAAGGTCGGCTAGATTGGTACTTTCTGCAGCATGCTTTCTCTTTCTTATACAGCTGTCCTTCACGTGATCTGCTGTCCCGTCAGGTCCCTGATGTTTCATCTCAGGTACTTGATCCGATCAAGTCCTTCATGAATGTGAAGTCCTTCTGTCCATAACTTAGGTATATCACCTGAACACTTCATTCAAGATATTAAATGAAGGCTGTCATCATCAAAACATGGGTATGAAGATCCTTTGAGTTCACAAGAGGTATCCGAACCTCCAAACCCTCTTGAGGGATGTGAACCTCAGGATCTAACACTTCAAAATGTCAACAAAGCTTAGCCATGGAACTGCCAGTTGTTTTGCATTGATCTCTGCCAAAATATTAGCATTAGTCCATCATCATGGATCCTCATCTGTTGATGATATAGTAATTGCGTATCTCAGATGGTTGATGTTGAAGTCCCTCAGTCTTTATTGGAAGAGCAAGGAAGGCAGTTTTATGGGGCCCAACTTTTAGAGATCCAGGTAGACACGCACAGTATATTTTACCTGTTACCCCATTGGTCTGTAGTCTGTACTGTAATTTTGAAATATATTCTTTCCTCAGGCCAACATGAAGTTGAGTGATGAACAGTTGGCAACATTATCTAGTCAAAAATCTGTCAATCAGTTTCTTAACAGTCGGAGAGAAAATATTATCAATGTCATTAAGCAGAATCTTGCTGTTGGAGATATCTACAAGCGAGAGAACTTAGAGGTACGCTTTGTTCACACCCTTAATGTTATAAATATAACACACACTTGATTCTTTTAGTGGTTTGTTGACTTACAGTTAAAAATACTTAACTTTTTAAGACTGTTTACTTTGTTCCAGTTTGCTACTGAAGAACTTGTAAAAGAAGTTGAGAATTCAGTTGAAGAGTTCAAACGCCAAAATCAAGAATATGATGAAGAAAGAGTGAAGGACCAGGTTAGATTTCACATATTTACACGTTCTCTTTATGCATCGTGAGAATCCGATCACCATCTTTTGCCAATTATTTGTTTAGGTGCAAGAAATACTTGAGGGAGCTAAAGTATTAGAGTGGCTGAAGGAGCGAGCAGACATCCAATATATAACCAGATAGTTAGTTACAAGTTGGCTTTCAGAGCCTCACTGTGTTGAGAAAAAAACCTGTCTGATAGCATTTTTGTTGGCCATTACAAGACATTAGTTTTGTAATTAGTATCTGGTCTGCATGCCCCTGAAACAAAGTACCTGGCGTCCTGGTCGAACCAACTATAAAATCAAACCGTATCAAAATATCACTGGTCGAACCAAGACCAGACCGTAAAAACGTATCACACTTCCGGATTTCAATCCCTTTATCTTCTAGTAATACTATTCTTAATATCAGTCAGTATGAAATGATCCACGTAACAAACATATGAAAATAAAGCGATACATAATCTCAAGTATTGTATATACATTTTCAAAGTGGAAATTCCACAAGCAAACATGATTTGATATCTTATTAAATGATACCTAGTCCATCTTGTAGCATGACATTTAACATTATGTTCATTGCATTTCAGGACTCGTTTATGTTGCATTTGCATTTCAGGACTTGTTGATAAAAGTTATGTACAGTATAATTAAGACAATAATATAAAGGGTTTTTTTAGCGAAAACCACCCGTCCAATACCACTATTTGAACAAAACCACCTCCTCAATTTTTTTTTTGACTTAACCATCCATGAATATCAAAACTATTTAATATGACTTTTTTAACAGGTACAGGTAATTATGATCGTTGACTTTGGTTGACTTATAATAAAAGTTAATAAAAAAAAGTTTTTTTTGCTAAAACCACCCTTCCAATACCAAAATTTAATTAAAACCACCCCTTCCAAAAATATTTAACTTAACCTTCCACAAACTATTTAATATGATGTTTTCAATAGGTTTACATCGTTGACTTCAGTTGATTTATAATAAAAATCATAATTGGTAATTTACGTACTAATTACCAAATAATTTCATTGATTTCGGTTGACTTACCAAATCTACAAACTAATTATTCTAATTAATTTTGTTTACTCTAAAATCTAATTGATAATTTACGGACTACTCAATAAAACTAATTGAAAATCCTAAAAATAAAATTCGTCAAACTTCTTATTCCTAATTGCATTTCATGAAATTCTAAGATCGAGATCGGTGTGGAAAAGGGCTTATGTGAGATACATATGGTAGTGAGGAGTTTGACAAATTTTGTGTTTAGGATTTTTAATTAATTTCATTGATTAATCCGTAAATTACCAATTAGGTTTTAGAGTAAACAAAATTAATTAAAATAATTAGGTCATATGTATGGTAAGTCAACCGAAGTCAATGAAATTGATTTTGTGGATATGTCAACCAAAGTCAATGAAATTAATTCGATAATTAGTCCGTAAATTACCAATTATGATTTTTATTAAATTTTTTTATTATAAACCTATTGAAAAAGCATATTAAATAGTTTTTATATTTGAAGTGGTTAAGTCAAAAAAAAATTTGAAGGGGTTGCTTTGATTAAATTGTGTAATTGAAAGGGTGGTTTTATACAAAAAACTCAAATTGACATTATAAGTCAACCACAGTCAACGGTCATAATTACCGGTTGACATGTGAAAAAATTTGTGTTAAAGTGTTGTTACATTCATGGGTGGTTAAGTCAAAAAAAAATTTGAGGGGGTGGTTTTGTTCAAATAGTGGTATTGGACTGGTGGTTTTCGCTAAAAAACCCTTATATAAATATATGAATGCAGCTGATCTTATCATCAGCTTAATGTCACAATGTTTTAAACATGTCTAATTATTCCTGACCATATTTAATTAGTGGAAAAGGAGTGTAAATAATTACAAATCACATAAAATATTTTTCAATATTAAGAAACGCAATCCTGGCTTGATATGTGTATCAACCATTACAGAGCAAACTCTCAGCACTTCTAGAAGCAAGCGTCTAGAAGACAGCAAAAGCAAAGGGCAGCCAAACTGCAAAAACGTAACGTTAGAAATTAAAACATCATATTAAATAATAAAAATTGTTTTTTATTTTTATTTTGAAAAAACTGAGTACAAACAAAAATTTACATTTGTTAACTTACCAGCCTTTCAAACAACCATCCCCTTCTGATTTTGTTTTGCAGCAGTGAGCATCTCCTTGTTTGGGCGGGTAGCCTGTCGGTCGCTGTGCATCATGAGCATAAGCTGTCGGGTAAGGGTACGCCGCTGCATGACCAAAAATGAACAAAGTGAAAAACAGAATGGAAAACTCTAGGCAAGTGATATAATTTAAACAAGGGTTAGTTGATCAGGTGGCCGGGAGAGATGATGATGATGAGGGCTTACTTGGTGGCTTCTGATGTTTTTGAGACATCTTAACTTAGCTAGTTGAAATTGAGGGTTGAATGATGAATTTGGTTTAGAGGTTTAGGGAATTAATGAGATGATATGTGAAAGTATTATTTATAGAGGAGGATGGTAATGTTGCATAATTTGATGGAAACTGCACGCTTGGAAAAATGAAATCTAGAGTGGCGTGTGTGATCTTGTCATTAACTCATATTATTAATTTATAGAAAAGGGATGATACACCATGAGTTTCTATAAGTTGGTGTTGGATAACATTCATTTTTTTATTATTAATTTAACGATTGATAGTAAAATAAATTTGTATTTATATTGACAGATTGAACTAAGTGAAAATCGCATCGAGTTTGAGTAAGTTAATTAAGTCCCACATGTTTCATCTTAAATAAATGCCTACAATTGTATTTTGCTTTTGAAGAAAAATGATACACAACAATATGAATTTTAGGATTAATTGATTTAGATTCATTATCTTATTCATTAAATATTAATTATTTCTAGTGATGAAAAGCCACACACTTGTCGTGTGAAATCAATATATTTTATAAACAGATTATTTTAAAGAGCATAACAATGTTTAATTTATAAAACTTATTTTCTTTAATACTAATTAGTGGATGTTTCAATAATGCATCAATTTTTTTAATTTTAATAAAAAATGCATCACTAGATATTTCAAAAGTGTATCGAAATTTAAAAACAAATTGTATATGAAAACTTTGTAGTACACATTTAAAAAATATTTTTAATGCACTTTTTTTAAAAATATTGTAATGCATTTTAAAAAATATTGTAATGCAGTTTAAAAAATATTGTAAGTAACTTTTAATAAGTCATTAATAATTTATATAAATAATGCATTGACAAGCCTGCCTCTTATATTAATTGATAATAGTAATGATCATTTATTAATACTAGTTATTGAGTGCACAATTTTGTGCATGTCAATTATGAACACAGTATCTTATATATTCATATTTTTATAAATCAAATAAATACAATGAAATAATGTAATTTTAGAAGAAATAAAGGGTAAAATCGGAAAGGATTTGTTGCTTCAAAGTTAACTGTCAATAGCTACATTTGCGTTTTATATATAGAATAGATTTGTTTGATCATGTAGTTTGTACTGATGCTTAATTTTTATTTTAAAAGTGATTTGAACTGGAAACATACCCGCATTAGACCGTTGCATTTTGGGATTTAATTATTTTGCATGGATTGATATATTTTACAGTCAAAAATCAAATAATACTTTGTATATTTGAGTTACCGAATATCAAAACTATACGTTTTGCTATGAGTTCAAAAAAATTAAATTTGATTTTGTAAAATTTTATTCATTTCAAATCAAAACTACATTGTTATTATTTTTTGATTTTAGGCTGTAATTAACTATATGAAGCATGTGATCTGAGTCCATGTTGCATATGCGAGACAATAAATCACAGAGAGCAAGGTTGCTCCGCAAATCGTATTGACAAAAAAAATGCAGGTGAGGTGATCATCAGCTCGTATATATATTAAGAAACATGTCTATTTATTCATGACTATATTTATAAATTACAAATCATCAATCACTGACTAAAACAAATTCCAATGTTAAGAAACTCCTGGCAACTCTAGCAGTTTGAACAAGAGTCTACAAGAAAGCAACAGCAAAGGGCAGCACAACTGCAAAAACATAATGTTAGTACTAAAAAACTTTTGAAAAAAATGAGCAAAACATTTACATATATTACTCACCAGCCTTTCCAGAAACCACCACCTTTGGATTTAGTTTTGTAAGGATCTGGCAGACTACTCTGAGGCAGAACGTCTCCTTGTTTGGCCGGGTAACCAGCCGGTGGCTGTACATCATAAGCAGAAGGCGCCGGGTAAGGGTAGGCCACTGCAGAAACAAAAAAGAACAAGAGAATGAAACTCTAGACAAGTGATATGAAAATATAAATTAGGATTACTTTGTGGTTGCTGCTGCTGCTGTTTTTCAGACATGAAGACTTAGCTGATAAAAATTGAGGGTTGAATGATGATGAGATGCATGATTCTTATTTATAGAGAAGGTAGATTTTCTTTTTTGAGGGATTCAAGGGTGGCGTGTTTTGTCATTAATTCATATCATTAATTTATATAATTGGATGCAACATAGTTTTTAAAATGTTAGATAACATAGTTGTAAAAATCTCATGATGTTTAGATTTCAATGTTTTAATTTTAATTGCTTGTTTTACTAATATCCTATATATGGGTTAAGTTCTAAGCGGAGGACATTAAATATTTGTAAGACGAAGGACAAAATCTCAACCGTTGATTTGATTAATCTGAGGGTTGAGATTAAAGTTGGTTTTTATTAAAGTTGGCGGTTGGATTTGCGAAAGAACACGGGACGGTTGGATTTAGAGGTTTTTTTTAATCTCATCCGTTGGATGATTAGATATCAACGGTCGAGATCATGTCCTACGGTTTCACAAATTATTGATTGTCCTCTTCATTCCTCAATCTTTATCATCCTATATATAAAGCTTAAACAACCGTTAATGCCGAAGCAACACTTCACTTTCAAGATTTACTTATTCACAATAATTTTATGTCATTATTATTTGTTTCATATCCAATCACTTAAAAAACTATAGTATGATAAATATATGTGTAAGATCGAGAGAAACAAATAAATTTGTTTGAAAGAGACTTAATCTCAACTGATTTTTTCTATATATAGTAAAATGATTATTATTTATAATAGTTTGCATATGATGCAATGATTTTTTCTACATATAATAGTAAAATGATTGTTATTTATAATAGTTTGCATATGATGCAAGAGTAATACCGTGTTGGGGCATCTCCAATGCTTTTAAACATTTAGTTAGGTTAATGTCCTAAACTGACTTCGGTGTATGACTGCTAACTGAATAACGGAGAGACATGAAAGATTTGTATTATATCCAATCCAATAAATAAGAGTAAAAATGAACTGAAAGTGAAATTAGATTCTCCGCATTGCTTGCAGCAATAAGAATAAAAAATAGACTCTCTTCGCCACAGGCCACAACAATAAACACACATATCATAGCGGGTATAAGGCAGCTGTCCTTTTGATTCTTCTATCAACTGGTAGTTGTACCAGAGACGAAGGACGGCATTGTGAAAGTAATACCAATGAACCACGTCTAGTATTTCTTACCCAGGATGATTCCAACAATTACTGAGACTAGAGCAACTCCCAATACGAACTTGAGTGTTGCGGCAGGAGAAAGGCCAGAAGTATGTGTGTGGGTCTCCAAGGGTTGTGTAGAGGTACTCGCCTCTGTTTCTTTACTTCTTTTCTTCAATGTGCTTGCAATCGGCAAGTCAAAGTCTCTTGATTTGATTTCCACTCCATTTGTCTCAGTAGCCTGAAATGGAAATTGTTACAAGTTGAAACATGCTCAAAAGGAAGACTATCATTTGTGTTCTTTACTCCGGATTAATTTCTTATCAATCCAACTTTAACAAAGCAAGCTTGAAGACTTAAATTCTGAACAAAAATACAGTTGTAAAAACAAGAGGATGCAAGGATTGAACTAACCTTAAGTCTTTCATTGAGTTCTTTCAACTGTTGTTCTAAATGCAAGACTTGAGTTGTCTTAGCATCCAATTCCGATTCTTTTAAAGTATGAGCTTCTTTCTGTTGAAATGAACAAAACATTCAAATCATTTTAGAGTTTCAAATATTAAAAAACACTGAGAAACACCATTCCTCACTTCTTATCATGATCACCAATATAAATGAATTACCTCCGCTTTTAACTCAGCCTCCACTGTCGATAGTTTATCACTGAGTTGAGTCTGCAGGGCTGAATTCTCTTCACTCTCAACATTATATTTAGCCTCACCAGCAGCCATGGCATCCTCTCTTACGTGGGTTTCCTTTATTTGTTCATCAAGCTGGAAAGTAATATCTTCAAGTTCCTTTTTCATGCTTTCATACAGATCAATGATCCCTTGTTTCTCCATTGTTAGAGATGAAATCTGTGACAAAAGTTGAGTTGTTCATTTTATAATTAACAAATCTAATTTTTTGAGAAATAAACAGTCAGCTACCAAAAGAACAAACCTGAGATTTCAAGTCTTCCAATTCAACCAACTTTGTTTGTAGTTCATCCACGACGCTCTCAACATTCTTCAGTTTCAAGCAATTTTCTTCAAGCTCAACCTTTCTCATTTCAGCCAGAGCAGAGGCTTCGTGAACCTGTGCTTCGTATGATTTGATCTGCACCTCAAGGTACTGAGTTTCTCAAGTAATTCATTAGCTTCAGTATCACGAGTTGCAAATTTCTGAAGGGTTTCATGTAAATGTTGCTCTGACTCCTGCATGCCAGCTTCATTGGACGAAAGAAGTTGTTTGAGACTGTCATTCTCAGCGGACTTAGAGTCCAATAATTCCACGAGTTCGTTAACTCTGTTCTTGAGCTGCAAATTGGTCTGAACTAACAATTCATTATCGAAGGAGGCCTGCAAGGCTTTATTTTCAGCTTGTTTAATCTTCTTTTGTAATTTGATGCTCTCACTTTCTATTTCTCCAAGCCTTATAGAAGCTCGCTCCAGTTCTCCATTTAAATCTTCGACTTCTGTTTCCTTAGAATCCAATCTCTCAATTGCTTCCTGTAGTTTTTTTTCCAACTCTCGGGCAAACAAGTGGAGCGACGATTCCATTTCAGACTTTCCTGAAGTAGCTTCCTCTAGTAATTTCCTCTGTAGCTCAAGCTGCTCTTCCACAGATTTAAGCTTGTTTTTTAAGTTGTCTTCTCGAACTCCAGCGGCCACTAAATCACTTTCATTGGTAGTTAGTTTTTCTCGAGTCACATTCAATTCATCACGTAGAAGTGCTAGTGACTTTTCACCATCTGCGAGCTTTATGAAGGCATCATTCAGTTCAACTTCTAATATTTTATAGGCTTCTGTTCTTGATGCGAGGGTTTCTGCCAGTTCTGTCTCTCGTTTGTTCGACGTTTCTATGGCTATATCCAGGTTTGCCGATTTTTCTTTCAGTTCATTCAGCTCTGAGCTAATTTCTGCAACTTTGCCAGAGTTAGTAACTGACTCTGCCTCGACTTCAGCACATTTCTTCTCCCATGAACTTATTTGAGCTTCAAGTTCCTGAACTCTAGATTTTTCTGCTTCTAGTATAAGTTCCAATTCACTGGTCTTTTTGCTTGCATCCTCCACCTTTGAATGAGATATTTGGATCAAGTCTTCCAGCTCGAGGCTACGTTGGTGTTTCACGCTTGCAAGATCCTCGTGATCTGCACATTTTGCTAAACTGTTATTCAGCTCAGATTCCAGCTCAGCATTTCTTGCTGATAGTTGTTCAAGAGAACTTTCCAATGACGTTTCCTTATTCTTGATTTCTTCAATCTGAACGCTAAGTAAACTCTTCTCTCCTCCGTAGTGATTAGCTTATTCTTCAACTCAATGATTTCTTCACCAAGTTCACTTAATTTTCTTTCAGCCTCGGTGCTTTTCAGTTCTGCTAGATTCAATTGCTGTTCAAGTTCCAAGTTCTTCTGCTCTATAGTAATAAAACGGGTCTCAAGTTCTCTGAGCTGAGACTGAGCTTCTTGTAATGCAGCATTGGATGAGCGAACAGCATCCTCAAACTCAATGTTCTTTTGCGTTGCGGTTTCTACTAGTGATCCAGATTCAATATGAAGTGCTCCAATGATTTCAACTTCTCCTCCAACTCTGCATTGTTGGTCAAAGCTTCAGAAAGTAGAGAATCAGCTTTAGTGAAATTCTCAACTGATTCTGCCAATCTTGTTTCTAATTCAGCATTCTTTTCACTTAAGCTTGTGGCAGTACTGTTCAGACCTACCAACTTACCTTCCAGCTCTTCCTTTTCCTTGACAAGATTATCTAAATCTTCCTGAATCTTTAAAACCTGGGCCTCTTGAGCATTCAAACTGGATTCTACTGTTTCCCTCAAGCTTACCTCCTCTTGCAATTTCAACTTTATTTCATCCAGCTCAGAGACCTTAGTGTTGAGATTTTCTGTGATAGAAGCAAGCTGGCTCTCTAGAGATGAGATATCATCCTTCAACTGGGATTCTGAAGCATTTTTAGCGTTCAACTCTTGAGTTAATTCATTAAAGCTCGCTTCTTGTGAAGATAACTTATGTTCCAATTCACTAACCAAAGACTGTGAAGATCCGAACTCTTCCTGAACTTTAGTTAGTTCAGCTGTTGTAGATGAGAGGGAAGCTTCCAACTCAGAGACTTTAGTGTTAAGATTTTCTGTGATAGAAGCAAGCTGGCTTTCTAGAGATGAGATATCTTCCTTCAGCTGGGATTCTGAAGCATTTTTAGTGTCCAGCTCTTGAGTTAATTCATGAAAGCTCACTTCTTGAGAAGACAACTTTTGTTCCAATTCACTAACCAAAGACTGTGAAGCTCCCAACTCTCCCTGAACTTTCGTGAGTTCAGCTGTTGTAGTCGAGAGGGCATCTTCCAGCTCAGAGACTTTGGTCTTCAGATTTTCCGTGACAGAAGCAAGCTGGCTCTCGAGAGATAATATATCTTCCTTCAACTGGGATTCTATAGCCTTTTTATTATCCAACTCTTGAGCGGCTTCATTTAAGCTGGCTTCTTGGGAAGACAACTTCTGTTCCAATTCCTGAATCAAAGACTGTGAAACTCCCAACTCTTCCTGAACTTTAGTAAGTTCAGCTGATTTAGATGAGAGTGAATCTTCAAGTTTCTCATTCTCAGAGATCTTATCATACAAGCCCTTGACTTCTTGTTGAAGCAAAGCCATCTGATCCTCCATTTCCTTTGCACTAGATTTTGAAATTTCGAGAAGTCTCTCAAACTCCAATGCCCTTTTGGTCTCTGACTCAGCATGAGTATCAATTTGTTTGTGAAGGTCCTCAAACTTGCTTGCGTCGCTTTTAGAGGAACTCAACTCAGCTTCTAGCTCCTCCATCTTCTTTCTGGAGTTCTCAACTTCAACAGTGAGATTATCAAATGCATGCTTCAAGTCGACCAACTCCTTGTTCTTGGCTTCTTGTTCCTCAAGTGTCTCCTGCAGAGCACTGAGTTGCGAGCTGTATTTTTCTTCCGTCTCTATAATTTGAGTTTGCAGATTTTTATGACTAAGCTCAAGCTCTTCATATTTCTGAACAGTCTCCTCCAACTTTTCCTTGGTAGCTGAGGCATCAAGTTTGAGAGTTTCCTTTTCAGATTCTGATTTCTCCAGGGCTTGGATAGCATTTCAAGTTTAGTCCGGAGTTGCTTGACTGTTTCTTGGGAATCAACTAATTCCACACTGGAAGAAGAATCAGAATTACTATCTTTCTCAACCTTGATGAATTCGGCCTCTAAAGCACTATCTTCCTCTTCCTTTTTCTTGCTGTTTTCCATATCATGTGAATCATGTTCATCTTCCTGCAATGAGATTAAAAATAGAATCGAAAATGCAAGTTATCATGTGAAATCTCATCAAATCATAATTATATTTAACAAATCTCTGGCAAAAGTAAGTATATCCAGCTATATAATTTGAACTGATCAAAGTAAAAAATCTAACGCCGATAACCAGAAAAGATCTGTGAATATAAAAATCACCTTAACAGAATCAGGAAGGGTTTCAACCGGAACACTTGTTGCTACGGATTCGTCTTCCATGGAAAGAAAATGTTGGTACGGGGCTACCTCAGAGCTTGAACGAAGAATGAAATAATCTGAGAAAGCAAAGCAATCACTGTCACAAGCAATATACAAAAACTTATTTGCGAAAAATTAATGCCGCAACTGATGATGACAAATGAAAACGATATGGAGTACACATTTGACATTTCCAGCAAATAAGATACAACACAGTCACATGGGCCCAACAGTTTCATAAATACAGCAAATGAAGTTAGACAGATTTGTGGTGGGTACAGACAAAGACATTGGGATAAATATGTGACAATTCTCGATTTTTGACAACAAGGGCATGCCGCTTAAACTTGTTCAAAACCATTTCATCAAAAGTTTATACCAAGAACACCAAAGGACAGACACAATACCAAAAAAGCCAGATATAATACGTTAAATAAACCAAAACTATACAAAAGAATTTTAAGAGCAAATGAAGTCAATAGCAAGCATCAGGGAACGAGCAACCACTGAGGAATCATAAAATTGGAAACGAACAGTCGAACAGACATGTATCGGTAGTTAATTAAGCATCGTGAAATCAGCGAAATATTTAGGGATTAGGTGCGGCGGTGGTTACCTGAAGATGAAAAGCCAGTCGGATGATCGGCGGAGAAGGAAAGAGTTTTGGCGATCGGTTGTTGTGGATTTGTTTAAATACTCGTAGCCGCCAGAGTGTATTAGGAAGACTCAAAATTTTCAAATGGATTTCTTATCTTTTCTGAAAATACATTTCCAATGCTGTTGAGGGATGATAAGTTTTTGGAATATATGAGTACATAGATTTAGATATGTCAAAATTACCCATTATCCGTTACCCGCCCTTTATCCGCCCGTTAAAATACCCGTCTATATCCGCCCGTTTAGAGATAAAGGGTAATCATACCCGTTACCCGTTTATACCCGTTTATTATAGGGTCGCCCATTACCCGCCCGTTATATTTCATTAGAAAAATTCATTAAGTTCTACTCATAAACTACCGTCAATCTACTAAAAAATTAGATACTCATTTTCGTATTTTACAAATAATAGAATAATTGGTAAAATAAAAATATGTAGTTAAAGGGTAAATGAGTTATTAATGGATAAACGGGTCTTTAATGGGTAAACGGGTAAATTAATACCCGTTACCCGTTTATACCCGTTATCCTATATACCCGCCCGTTTATACCCGTTTACATAAACGGGTAAATAATACCCGTTACCCGTTTATGCCCGTTACCCTTTATAATCGGGTCATACCCGCCCGTACCCGCCCCATTTGACATATCTACATAGATTTGTCGGTTGATTTGATTATCCAATTGTTAAGATTAAATTGATTTTTAATTAAATTGAAAGTTGCAAAAAACATATGTAGTCGGAATTGACTGCTATTTTTAGATTAATCACATTAAATGTATTAATAATCAACGATTGACATTGTGTCTCACTGTCTTACAAATAATTATATTTTCTTCTCAAACTTTACGGTATGATAATTCCTCTAAGTAATAAAAATGTTATATATGAGTTCAATTGTTATAATAATTCAATGAATGATATATAAAGTTAGAAAACTTTGAAATCAACCATCGATATTTTTTATAAATCAAATTCTTAAATATAATAAATAATCATATTTAATTTTATTAATTAAATTGATCAAATCATCTGAATTTTTAGTCATTCTTATTATACATCAATGTCTCACACACCTAACCAATTCCATCAATTAGTAAATAAATATTTATTTTACCTTCAATATCAACTTATATTTTTATCAATATCGAGTAAAACTAAATGGTTGATATTATCTTTAGTCTTTACAAAATTTGTATTTATGTGTGTAAAGATGCATTGCTTGAAGATATTTACTTTTTCAAACTTGTTTGTTTCAATAAATGAATACTGAATAAAAAGCTTAAGTTATGAAAAAGAGGGAATCGCTTGAAAATATTTGTTTTCAACCCTATTCTTTTCGGTCAATGAATAATAAAAATTGTATGGAAAACAGGGAAACAAACAATTCAAATAAATTAAATTACTAGTAAATTAAAGTGCTCATGAATACCATAGCATTTTGCAATTTAATTATTATAGGGAAAAGGTATTCAAATTAAAGTTGATTATAGGAGTAAAATTCAATAGTTGAGAATGGTCTGTGTTAGATAATTTTGTACCTGCTCAAGTCATATATAAGTGCGCAAATAGTAGCGGTCTGGTTCAATTTGTCGATTTGTATCATCCCGAATACAACTCCGTCTTAATTTAATTTTTTTTGAGCGATGAGGAAATAAATTGTTAAAAACTTACATAAGCATAAGTCAGGCCTCCAATCTCCAAAGCAATAAATCTCCTGCTGAAAATTTAAGGTTTTGGATTCTGTGCAGCTAATATTTACTGCCAATATTAAATAGGAGTACTATCAAATTACTAAAAACAGAATTTTTATAGAATTTTTGACTCAGCATGTCTTGTTACAATAAAATAGATACTTTGACTACCTGATGGTGGAATCAGATTCGCTTGGAGGCTGCTAAATGTGAATTCAATTTAATAACGGTGCAGTTGGATTTGCTTACCAAATGAGAAATCCCAAGTCAATCTAAGGAGAATGACCAATTTATTACAAAAAAAGGAAATCTACACGAAGTAATATCAATTCCTAGACTTAAGGCAGAGAGAATTTAAGAGGATTTGAATCATCATTTTTTAGGATTACAGATTAAATGATTAATCGCTAAACCGTTACTCGTACAAATCAACATGTTTATACACTTTGTAAATGCTAGGATGGACCCGTGGTCGTGGATGAAAATGGAATATTAGGGTGGAGCCTGGAGGTAAAGGGCAAAGGTACCTAACACAAGACCGACCAAGCCGACTTCTAAGATACTCATGTAGAACAAAGTTGTTATATCACAGCCTGTTGTTGTCGTTGTCGTTGTCCCTCCCCATAACTCTATGGTGTTATTTTCTTAGCAATGTTGCGTTTTTGTTAACAACTTTGTCAAAGTCAGTATTTGAATTATCAGTCACATTATGAATTATCTGTGTTCTATAATTTTATTCAATTTGAATTGGGCCGGACGCAATGATTTTGTTTGTACTATGTTGTCCCTTGCTAGCGATTTATTTTATTGATCAGTAATTGGCAATTTGTCTACTATTTTTTCGTAAATTATGAGTAATTATATTGATTTTTCAAAAATGCAGCACTTAAAGTAAACTAATTATAGAGTTAAGATCGAGAAGGACGTTACGTTTTTGTGAAACGAAAAGAATTAATCTCAACCGTTGATTTGATTAATCTGACCGTTGAAATTAAATTATTTTTAGTTAAATTATTTGGATTTGTAAAAAACACGCGATGATTAGATATGACGGGTATTTTAGGTTTAAATCTAAAATGTTGGAGATTGTGTCTCACTGTCACACATAAAGATATGCGTGATCTTTTCTCACTAATTATAAATTATAAATTATAAATTAAGTATTTAATCTTTAAAAATATTTTTTATAGAGTATGGTTCAAAATGACATTTATGTTTTGGTAGAATATTATAATATCATCTCAACTTTTGATTTTCATTAATCCAATACGATATTTAAATTAAAAATAACATTCAAATCCAGTCGCCCGAGTATTATGTAAATTCAACTGCCCATTTTAATTGAAACTCAAATTTAATCTCAAACGTCTGATTTATCACATCAACTGTTAAGATTTTGTTATTTCATCTAACAAATATTTTATATTTCATAGAACTTAACTCATATTTTATCTAGAAGTTTGCTCATGTGGATCATCTTTTTTGGTGGACTCGTGAATTCCCACATTATATACGTTGATTGCATTTCACAGATGATTGAAATTTCACCACGTCATTGCAGGTGAGGCTGCAAACGAGCCGAGTAGTGGCGAGTATTGCAGAACTCGAACTCGAACTCGTTTACGTATATCAGCTCGAACTCGAACTCGTTTACGTATATCAGCTCGAACTCGAACTCGTTTACGTATATCAGCTCAAACTCGAACTCGTTTACGTATATCAGCTCGAACTCGACTCGATACTCGTCGAATATTAAATTTTCAAGCTCGAACTCGACTCGAAATATTAATATCATACTCGAACTCGATTCGAAAACTCGTTTATATTTTTTATTTATATACATAAAATCATTAAAAATAATCATATTTATAATAATATAATAAGCTTGATATAAGTATTAATAAAGTTATAAATAGAGTATTAATCGAGTTTTTATCGCGTATTAATCGAGTTTCTACGAGTATTAATCGAATTTTTATCGAGTTTTAATCGAACACTTATTCGAGTTGTTCACGAACATAAACGAGTCGAGTATGACATTATTCAAGCTCGGCTCGTTTATTAAACGAGTTTCATAATTTTGTTCATACTCAACTCGTTTATTATCGAACGAGTCCGAGTTTTTATCGAGTCGATCATCGAGTAATTATCGAGTGTATCATCTCACTTGCAGCCCTAATTGCAGGGGCGAATCCAGCAGGAGCTGGCAGAGGACATGTACCCTGCTGACCGGACATCCCGAGGAGGATTATGGCGGATGTAGGGGCTTGAAGTCTTATTTATGAGACAACATATAGTATAACGTAATTTGTAAAAAAATTAAAACAGCTAAGTTCGGTGTCCTGATAGTGTTGCGAGTGAAGCTTATGATAATGAGTTGTGGTTCGAGTCGCGTTTCTTCGTACCCTGCTATATAAAGAGTCTGAATCCGCCACTGCATCATTGCACACGTCATGTGTATACACAAAAGTGTAAAATTCATGTGTCTTATAAATATGTTGGCATAATTTCGTCTATCAATATATTTTAGGGTTAATTACGGATAACCACCCGTATAATATGCTATATTCCACCAAACCACCCCTATATTGTAATAATACATTCCACCACTCTTATAAGTATAAAATTTCCAATCAACCACCCACGCACTGTACTGTCACCGTTACCGTTAAATATATTAATTTTTTAATATAATAATAGTATTTTTATTACAATACACCATCTCTATAATAAGTATGTTTTCACTTCGCCACCTTTATAATCAATTTTGTTTCCATTTAACCACCTCTCCGTTAACTGCCGTTAACTGAGGTGGTTCTTTGGAAATTTTACACTTATAAGGGTGGTGGAATGTATTATTACAATATAGGGGTGGTTTGGTGGAATATATCATATTATACGGATGGTTATCCGTAATTAACCCTATATTTTAATGAGATTCACGGGTCATCCTCATTTTATATATACCTTTAACACGATTGGGAACGCATTTGAATAAGATCCCTAATGCGTAATAAACAAACCGCTATTCTTTTTGTTAAAAACCCGGACTTATAAATTCAAGCAAGTGAGAAACACGCGGCTCAGAAGACATGTCCTCCCTCACTCGCTCTCTCTCCCAATCCGTTTCTCAGAAAAAGCCCTAACTAAACCTTCCGATTCCCTCGTCGCCAACTCCTCGTCCGGCGACCTTCCCCTCTCAATTCCACCCCAGGTTCATCCCTTCCTTTCCAAATCGAAACATCTCAACTTAATTTTATACCAATTGACCAATTTTTTATATTCCACATTTAGGATTTTTGCTAACCCTAATTTTTCAGGTTCCTGATTGTGAGACCTGTTTTACTCTCCCAGGACTTGAAATTATCATGCTGATTAGATAAAAATCATACCTTGTATTGTAGTGGTCAGGAAAGCATGATTGATCATGCACAGGAAAGTCATACATTTGATGTTGTGAATGCGAATACTGATGTTGCTGTGGGTAATAATGGGAAACTGTTGAGATACTTAACAGAGGTGTTTTAGCAATTGAGGGCGAGCCGAAGTGGGATTGAATTTGAGTCTCACGAGGCAGCTTATTCATTTTATCAAGAGTATGCAAAGTCTATGGGGTTTACTACCTCCATTAAAAATAGTCGGCGGTCTAAGAAGTCTAAAGAGTTTATTGATGCTAAATTTGCTTGCTCTAGGTATGGGATTAGTCCTGAACAGGATAGTAGTGGTATTCGACGGCAGAGTTTGAAAAAAAACTGATTGTAAGGCGAGTATGCATGTAAAGAAAAGGGCTGAGGGAAATGGGTTGTTTATAATTTGTTAAAGAGCATAATCATGAGCTTTTACCAGCCCTGCGTATCATTTTCGATTCATAAGATATTAAATTAGCTGAGAAGAGTAATGTGATATTCTTCAAGCTGTTAGTGGCGTACTAGAAAAATGTATGTTGAGATGCTAAGCAGTCTGCGAGTTTCAGAGATTTGATTTTTTGAAGAATAGACAGTCTCTCAATTTGATCATGGGCTTCAGCTAGCATTGGATGTGGGAGATGGGCAGTTTATTCTGGAATATTTTAAGCACGTGAAGAAAGATAGTCCCAATTTCTTTTATGCAGTTGATCTGAATGAAGAGAATTGTCTGAGGAATTTGTTTTGGATTGATGCCAAAAGCAGGAGTGATTACACTAGTTTTAGTGATGTCATTTCTCTTGAAACGTGTTATATCAAGAACAATGACAAAATGCCGCTCGTTACTTTTGTTGGAGTGAATAACCATCTCCAACCTATATTGCTTGGATGTGGTCTGGTTGCTGACGAGAGCAAAGCAACTTTTGCATGGTTAATGAAAACATGGCTCAGGGCAATGGGTGGGTTAGCTCCAAAAGTTATTGTTACCGATCACGATCAGGCTATATCAACGGCTGTTGAAGAAGTGTTTCCAGGTATTCGTCATTGTTATTTACTTCACGGTATTTTAGAAAAGTTGCCCCACATTCTTGTTCGTGTTATTCAGTGCCATCCAAAATTCTTGCAAAAGTTTAATAAATGTATATTCAAGTCATGGACAGAAGAGGATTTTGATATGAGATGGTGGAAGATGATTGGTCGATTTGAGCTTCAAGAGTATGAATGGATCAGGTCATTGTATGACCATCGTAAAAAATGGGTTCCTACTTATATGAGGGACACTCTTTTATGCGGCATGTGTCCTGTACAGCGGTCTGAGAGTATGTCGTCATTCCTTGACAGATATATTCAGAGGAAGATCACTCTGAAAGAGTTTATAAGGCAATATCACTCTTTATTGCAAAATAGGCTTGAAGAAGAGGCACTGGCAGACTTTGATACATGGCATAAACAGCCGGCTTTAAAGTCTCCATCACCTTGGGAAAAGCAAGCGTCTACTCTTTATACCCTTGCAATCTTCAAGAAATTTCAAGTTGAGGTATTGGGTGTTGTTGGATGCCATATTGAAAAAGTGGGTGATGATGGAACAACCCAAACATTCAAAGTTCATGATTGCGAGAAAAACGAGAATTTCCTAGTGGGCTGGATGAGTGCCAAATCAGAGGTTAACTGTTCATGCCGTTCATTTGAGTACAAAGGTTTTCTTTGTAGGCATGCAATGATTGTCTTACAGATATTTGGATTTACTAACATTCCATTTCATTATATCTTGAAACGGTGGACAAAAGATGCTAAAAGTTCTCAATCATCCTCTGGGAAGGCCACTCAAGTACATGATAGAATTTACCGCTACAATGATCTGTGTAAACGTGCAATAGAGTTAAGTGAAGAAGGGTCTCTATCTGAAGAGAGATACAACCTGGCAATTCGTTCGTTAGTGGAAACACTAAAAAATTGTGTTAATGTGAATGATTCAAATAAAAGTGTGGGAATTTCTGACAACTTAATACCGGAAGATCTTCATGGAATTCTGGAAATTAAGAGAACAAGAGGAATTCAAATAAAAAAAGAAGGGTTAGTTCTCTGAATACTGTTTAGTTCTTAGGAAACTGGAAGCAAACTTGACAGAATTTGAATTTGTATGGTTTTCAGGTGCATTCAGAAGCAGCTGTGACACCTGACCCATTATCAAATCTACGGCATATGGTATAGACTTTCAAACTTTGTATTTTTACTTGTGGGCAGTTTTATGTGAGATAGATTGAACATACTTGTTTGGGTAGTGGATGATGTTCTCCCACTTGTGTGTTCTTGAGAAATATTCTAAATGTGTTTAATTATTTCTTATAGGAAAATCTTGGCTCAGATGTAATCACCATTAATGGTCTTTACAGCAATCAGCAAAATGTGCCAGGCTTGGTACCACATAATATGTTTATAGTTCAGTTTGTTAGATGGTGTTCGTTTATTTGCTGATGTAAATTTTGATTTGCCTTAGGTCCCATTGAATTTAATGGAGCCACCCCGCGAGGCTTACTACATTAACCAACAGGAATTACAAGGCCTGGTGGGATATGTTCACTTTTTTCGTATTCAGTGACTGATCATTACTATATCAAGATCAATCTCACAGATTTGAAATTGTATTTTTGTAGGGACAGGTAAATAATGTAGCTTCTGGTCATGATAATTACTTCGTTCCTCAGCAAAGTGCACACGGCATTGTGAGTTCTTATCACATGCTATGTAAATCATATATCAAATGAAGAACCTCCACTAAAACCTACCTTTTTATCATGTAGAGTCATTTAAACTTCAGGATAGACACGACTTTCAATTATGGCATGCAGGTGAGTCTCGCAATTTAATTTAGCAGTTATCTATAACTTATTTTGATGGGCATGAATTCATTTATTTTCAGGATAGTAGTGGTTCAAGGTCTTCACATGTACATGGTAGCACGTCAGGGCAAACATGATGGGTAGAATTTTTTGGTCAAACAGTTTACATGTTCACGCAAGTTATTTATGGTTAGACCACATTATCAGACGGAAAACCACATTCCCTTGCTCCTGTAAGTTTGTATATTCTGTACATAATACAAGTTGTGTATGCATTGTTGACTTGTTGTAAACCAGTGACGTGGAGAGCCAAAGGCTTAAATTTTTATGAAGTATTGTGTTATATATTCATGAAAAATGACGCTTATATATAACCATTGCAGTTTTCCCTTTTAATATTTGAAAAGTATATCACATATCCAGGGAGCGCCTCTGGTGGGTCCATTACTGTGTGGTGGATCCATGAGTCCAGATCTGGACCTTACATGTCATAGATTGAGTAGCTTGGATTGTTACACGTGTCTGGGGCTGAGGGTAGTTTAGTTTGGTTATGAATGAATTGGGAGTTAATGTGTCGAGGGTAGTTTGGTCTTTGTGTCAGTCTCTCACCTTCTCACACCTACGCTCCTCTGACACCTCTAACCCGCTCCTCTGTGTCGTCTCTCACCTTCTCACCTAATTCGCGAAATCAACTCACGTTCAAACCATCTCGAGACGCAGCAGAGAGGGAGGAAATCAAAACCAGAGAGACGACGAAGAGGCGACCGTCATGGGTCTGGATGGAGATCGGGATCTGAAGAGACGACGGACGATTGGTCTCGGATCGTCTCAGTGAGATAGAGTCGTCGATTGTGGAGGTGATGCAGGCGACCTTCATGGGTCTGGATGCGAATGTCTGGTTTGAGGATGTCTGGGTCAGCGTCGTAGATGTCGGTTCCGATGTAGACGCCGTTTTGGGATTTAGGGTTTTGGCGGCGAGGTTGGGGAACGAGTTGAGGAAGCTGGTGAAGAGGAAGACCGACGGGAGTTTGAATCGGGCGGTGAAGAGGAAGACCGACGAAGAGGAAGACCGACGAAGAGACGACAGCGTGGGTCTGCTTGTTGGCCGTGAACCGACCTCCGTTTTGGATCCTAGAGGTAGTCCTAGTCCACCCAACTCGTCTTCCATGCTGGCTTCTTCTAAAAGTAGCTCCGCCAGCGGCGGCGGTGTCGCAAGACTCCCGGCAACACAAGAGGTATGAGGGTCGAAGTCTGCAGAAATTGGTATTTCGTTTTTAGTCAAACTCCTCCAGCGAGCCCTAGACGGTTCTGATTAACCGTCCAAATCGGCGCCGGTTAATTCTCCGCTGTCCAACTAGGTACACTCCCGCCGCATTAGGTCAAATTGAAAGTTTACAATTTGACTGTAAACTCGTTGGTACTGTGGATCGGTGATGGTACGATGAGTTAGGGAATCTTGTATTTCTTATTAATATAATGATTGCTTTATGTTGCTTATGATTGTGCGGTTAGTGTTGTTTTTATTATGGTAGATATGTGAGATTGTGTTGGTATAGATTTGGGAAGCGAAATGGCTGTTTGTGAGGTGCCGATAATTAGATTAGTTTGGTTTGGAGAGCTCAGGTTGTGATATTTAGTGTGATTGTGTGTGTGTATCGGTTGAGTGGTTTGTAAGGGGATGTAGTGTATTAAGGTATTCATGGTCTTCGGTGCTAATTTTGTTTGATTATTCTGATTTGGGGAGTTTTTTTGTTGTTGCAGAACTTCTGAAATGGAGAATTGTGTTATCAGTGCGGATGTATTTTAGCGAATTGGGCATTTTGAGTTAACATTTGGAACATATAACTTATCGAACTTGTTGTTGCACTTTGTTAATGCACCTTATTATTGCACTTCTCTGTTGCATTTTTTGCACTTGTCTGTTGCACCTTGTTGTTGCACTTTTATGATGCACCTTGTTGTTGCACTTTCTGATGCACCTTGTTGTTGCACTTTTCCGTTGTATTTTGTTTTTGGGTCGCAGAGTAACAATGCAAGTTTGAAATGCACATGTGAAATGCAGCAAGGAAATCAATTTGTAATTTGTAATTGCATTTGTTAGATCATATTGAAAACATTACTGCGAAGCCGGGTAAAAGCAACGTGTTAGATCATGCTGATGCGTTTTGATTTTGCATTTGTAATTTGCATTTTATATTTGCATTTTCAATTTGCATATTCGAAAGGGAAATCAATTAGATTGTCGCAACATACAAGGAAATTACAATGTTTTCATCAAAAAGTTTATTTATCAAAATTAAATTCATCAAAATGTGATTTGCAAGTAAAATACAATTTCTAATGGTTTTGCATCAGCATATTGCTCTGAACGTCCACCAGCCATCTATTTAACCAACTTTAAAGTACGGAAGCATATTAAATTTATATAAAATAGCAATACAATGAACATGGAACACAATTGCAGGTTTAATGCAACTCTAAAATGCAACTGCAAAATGCAAGATCAAAATGCATGTGTGAAATGCAGCAATGAAATGCGATAACTAAATAAACTGAATTTCATTCAACAGGGCGTACAATCAGCACATTGCTCCAAACGTCCACCAGCCATCTAACCTTAAACCCAAAACCCTAAACCTTAAATCCTAAACCTTAAATCATAAACCCTAAACCTTAAACCCTAAAGCTTTAAACACTAAACAATAAACTTTAA
Source organism: Sedum album (assembly GCA_006409495.1). Taxonomy (NCBI): domain Eukaryota; kingdom Viridiplantae; phylum Streptophyta; class Magnoliopsida; order Saxifragales; family Crassulaceae; genus Sedum; species Sedum album. Next base: position 174,908 of record QZGG01000029.1, read on the forward strand.
ACCCTAAATCCTAACACAAATGAGAATCCCCCTGCTGCATAGGTTCGGTAGAAATAGACTGAAAATTTTGTTCATGCTTGGAGGTTAAGTGCTCTGCAAACAACGAAGTCCAATATGTTACCCCATTCAGCGATGTAGTCACTAAACAATGGAAATCATTTGTTACCGTACAACTATGATTACCATCTGCCAACACAAAAAAAGAGTAAATGATACGGAAACATATTAAATTTATACAAAAATAGCAATACAATGAACATGGAACACAATTGTAGCCTTAATGCAACTGTAAAAATGCAACTGCAAAATGCAAGACCAAATGCATGTGTGAAATGCACATGCGAAATGCAACAATGAAATGCGATAACTAAAATCATGGTCTTCGCATTGATTCCCACCCAAAACATAGTCTTCGCACTGATCTTCGTATTGAGTCCAATATGTTGCCCCATTCGGCGATGTAGTCACTAAACAATGAGAATCATCCGTTACCATACAACTGCGATTTCCAACTGCGAACAGAACACAATTTAGGTAAAATGATACTGAAGCATATCATTTTTGTTCAAAATAATGCAATGCAACACAACACAGGGACGACTGCATGCTGAAGTGCAATTGGGAAAAAAATGAAACTATGGGATGCAACTACAAAGTGCAATAGTAAGGTGCAAATGTGAGGTGCAATAGTTAAAATGCAGTTGATAATGGGATTATTTGGTTTACAAACGGTGAGAATGGGTTGAGATTATGAAAATGGTAGGAAAATGAAAAGCTTGGATTATGAAAATGGTGGGATTGATTAAGGAGAGAGGGTTTGGATTATGAAAATGGTGGGGAAATGAAAAAAGCTTGGATTATGAAAATGTAAGACTGATTAAGGAGAGAGGGTTTGAATTATGAAAATGATGGAGAAATGAAAAAGCTTGGATTATGAAAATGGTGGGATTGATTAAGGAGAGAGGGTTTGGATTATGAAAATGGTGGGGAAATGAAAAAAGCTTGAATTATGAAAATGTAAGATTGATTAAGGAGAGAGGGTTTGAATTATGAAAATGATGGAGAAATGAAAAAGCTTGGATTATGAAAATGGTGGGATTGATTAAGGAGAGAGGGTTTGGATTATGAAAATAGTGGGTTTGTAAGGAGAGAGAATATGAGAGAAGGTGAGGAAGGTACAATGCATTTAATGCAACATCAACACTTACAATCAACACATTTAATGCAACTAATTGGTACAAACAACCTAACTATGCCTAAAGTACCCCTAGTTGGATGAAGAAAGTTGGAATAAGTGGGGGGTGAGTGGGGCACGTGGCTTCATCTCCTTAATTCAATCAAGGGGTGAGATTAGGACTCATGGATCCACCAAATAGTAGTGGATCCACCAGAGTAAATCCCCACATATCCATCCTCGTCGCCATTGTAATGTCTTTGAAACATGCATCTTCAGACAAAGATATCCTGTAAGTTCTCTTCCCATTCATCTTGTAATAAAGAGTTTGATCCCTGTTCCCAAAGTAGACAGAATCTTCTCGAGGTACAAAGATTTATTTAGAAACACAGGAATGACCTGAAAATCTGTTACTTAAAATTTTGGGGAAATCTGTTAATAAATAGGTCTATTTGCCACAACATTAGAGTTCATACAATCTCATCATATTTCCTTTAACAAAAAATAATTTTGTAAATTTACTTTTCTCTTTCCATTTACCAATTTTAGATAGACTTAAATCGATTTGAGCCTCCTGACTCCCGAGTGACTTCATAACATTAAACGCCTTCAGCAAAGCAGCAGCTTCCCACATTTAAGCGAAAATGTATAAGTAGACAAAGATATGTTTGGCTACAATAATTACTACATAAGTGCCCTTAGCCGTGACCACCGACTCCTTTCTTTAATTCTTACTCCTTTTCCACAGATCCTTCGTAAATCTTACAAGTCAAAGTCCGTTTCTACTCTCTTGTGCTTTGGTTCATTTCCTTTTTAGGTCACTTTCACTCGACCGTTGTTTCATTTTTCTCCTCATCACTCTATTAATGAAACTCACACTGGCTACGCCATTCCTCTGAAATCCACACCCGAATACAATGACAAAGCTCGCAACTCGCGTATATTTTCTTCAGCTACTAATCCTCGCAACTGCACACGGCTCATTCACTCCCTCCGCCGCAGCCTACTCTCAGCCACAATGATTTATTAGCACTTCGCGCCATCAAAGCCTCTCTAAAAGACTTCCCTGGCGCACCTACCAACTTCTTTGCCACTTGGGATTTCACGGCCTCCTCTGACCCCTGCTCATCATTCTTAGGCATCACTTGCTCTCTAGACCCAATCTCACCCTACACTAAGCTCAGAGTCTCCACACTCAAACTCGGAACCGGACGTCTGATTCCCCTGGCCTCTTCGGATCCATCTCCAATTCCATTACTTCATTGACGAGTTGACTCAGTTCATTCTCTTTCCCCGGCAAAGTTTCCGGCCGCATCCCATCCCAAATCGGCTTATTGCAAAATCTCCGAATCATCTCATTTACAAACAATGCATTAACCGGTCCGATACCTGACTCCATTTCCGACCTCAAAAATCTCCACACCCTTGATCTGAGCTACAACAGATTGTCAAAATTCATTCCCAATAACCTCATGACTCTGCCTCGTTTGAAAATCTTGATCCTCTCATCCAACCGCCTCTCCGGCGACCTTCCGTCACTCCCAACCAACCTCCTCCACCTCGATATACGCAATAACAGAATCACCGGCACGCTAAAACCACCTTCCACTTCAATGCCGTTGTCACTCCGTTATCTATCACTTTCTAACAACCTCATGTGGGGACCACTTGATAACAACTTATTCTCATCTTTATCGGAGTTAGTGCACCTCGATCTCAGCATGAACCGTTTTAACGGCCCCTTACCGTCTTCCGCATTCACCTCCTCGTACCTTTTCCTCCAACGCAATGCGTTTTCCGGCAACCTACCGGATCACATTCCGTCACGGATTCAGGGCAAAATGCTCGGGTCTGTGACGGATTTAAGTCACAACATGATATCCGGGAAAATCCCTGAATATCTAACAGGAGTGGAAACATTGTATCTGAATAACAATCATTTTACGGGAACTGTGCCGGAGATTTATTTAGAGAGTGTGTATAATGGGAGTATGAAGACATTGTATTTGCAGCATAATTACTTGTCTGAGTTTCCGGTGGAGTTGGGATTGTCATTACCTGACTCTGCTTCGTTGTGCGCGTCGTATAATTGTATGGTGCCGGATGCAGCGTTGACGGTGGCGTGTCCGGCTAGCGCTGGAAGGCAGATAGTCCGGCCAGTAGCTCAGTGCATCGTGTTTAATAACAGCACCAATGGCAATGGCCACCGGTAAACAAACACTGCAAATTTTTAGTTTTATAATTTTTTGTTGAAGTGTAATAATTTGGAAATTTAATTTCAACCTTTGTTTTAATATTAGACCGTGTTAATTTTGCATTTAAAATTAACTGTAAATATTTATTTATAAAGACAGAAGAATGAGTAAGATAATAAATGGAACAAACATTTCTTGTCGTCGTACGTTTTTGTCTAAACAAAGTTTGACCAGCAGGCGTTGCCAACTTACACCCATAAGGACAAGAATAAGTTACTTTCTTGAATACCACGAAATTACAAAGTCCTGCATATTAATGCCAACAGTTCGTGGAGGACATAATCTCAGTGATTGATTCGGTTAATTTAATAGTTGATATTAAAGTTGTTTTTTAATTAAATATGCGATTGGATTTGCAAAAGATACGGACAATTAAATTTGACGATTATTATTGTAGTTATATTTTATTCGTTAAATTATTAATAATTAAGAATGGAGATTATATCTCACCTTTCTAGATAAAGTTAAATGCCCTTCTAAAACTTCTTTCTAATCCTAAAGTAGCAACAACACTAGTAGGCACTCACTCATGGTACACAACGGTTGATTTCATACATAATCACTTTTGATTGATTTTATTATTAAACAAAGTTAACTTTCTGCTTAATAATTAATGCTAGCTGGGCTAATCAGTGGCTAATGATTGTAAGCTGTTAAGTAGTAGTAATTAAATGAATGTCACATGCATGCACATCACAGTGGACAGTGGTGATCATTCGGCATTTGGTTACACAATTGAGGTTTAGGCTGCGTTTACATGGATTGGTTCTACTTCAACTTTTAGGACAATTTGATTACTAAAGCTGAAAATAAGTTGTTCAACTGTCGACGGCATGCAACAAAAATCAGATCAGACTACTCGAACGTAGTAAGCAAGCTTACGTATGCAACTGGTGAAAGCAAAGTGAAGCACATGTGAATGACATTGTTGGTTAAATAATTGGTGGCGTACACATAAATACATGCTAGAATGCTATGGATTCATGGTTGCCATTGGAATTGGAAGACACATTTTGTCTCTGCTGAATGCTGTTGCTGGCATCATTACCTGTAGCATTTCATATTCTTGTTCAAGTAGATATACCCATGCTCTACTTGCATTCATTCTTCAAGGTTCAGGTTTAATGTGACTTGTACACATCATATTTTTATGTCTATCAAATAACGTGCTCACTATTGGGTATCTTCACTCCAAATGTAATTTACAATGTTACTCGCCACTTATTGGATGCATGAGAACCCTTGCTGTTGCTTCTTCCTAATCTACAGAGGCATGAGCCTTTTGTAGTTGAAAAACCAGACAAAGGCACAGAAGATGACGATTCCACATATTCCTGTGATGACTAGCACCCACTTGAATGCATTAGGATCATCAAAAAATGGTATTTGAAAATTCATCCCAAATATACCCGCTACCACTCCAAATATAGCTACCACAAATGTGGCCGTCGTCAGAAGTAGTTCAAATTGAATAAGCTGGTTTCGCACATTGTCCTACAAACACCAGAAACTGCACTCAGTCGTTTCTTTTCGTTAGTAGATTATTTAAATATATATTTGAACTTCTATAGTGTAAGAAAATGTTATCTTTGCTAATGATGGGTGCTGACTGCTGAGCGATTTACTTGAGGAAATATCCAATTTGTGCAGCTTAAAATTTTAAATACACGAAACAGACGTACCAGCTGAATATTAATGAAATCTTCAGTGTCATCAATGTACTCCTTCAGCTGAAAGAAAAGGAGAAACATGACAAACTGCTTAAGTTTAAGAAACATATATCGAATAAGAGGCTGGTAAATTACCGACGTCAGCTTGTTAAGTGTGCTATCAATAACTACAAAATAGGCTTCCAACAACATTTCCAATTCCTCAATGTTATCGTTGGCAGTTTCAGAACTCCGCATACTGTCGTGCCTACTCCTTGAAATACTCAAATTCTTCTCAAGCCTTCTAGAATCAGGAGGTGAAGACACCGGGGAAACAGGAGCAGATACAGAATACCCACCATCTAATGATTTGTAACCAACCAGTGATTGTTCTCCATAAAATGATGACTCCATCCGCCTTTTCTTTTCAGTGAGATACATTTCAGCCATGTCTCCATCATCGTCCATAAGTTGTTCAACTTCATCCCTGACCTATCAGATACTTCAAAATGTTAAGGGCTTAATGCAATGCTTCACATACAATACATTATCAAAGAAAATGCAATACCTTTTGAACTCTTCGAGTCAAAGCGACGAGTCTGCTTTTCAATCTTCTCACTCTTTCGAGATTCAAAGTGCTGATTTTTGACGTAAGTTCATCTAAGAGAGGATATGCTTCAATCTCCAACTCTACAGCCTGTAGAGTAGGATAAGAGGCAATAATGACTCATAAGGTTGCTGCCAGCCCAACTTTAACAGAAGGTTCCTAAATTAAGTGATGCTATCAATTATCATCAAGCGTAAAAGATGTTGATAACGCAACATGCACATAATTATTCGGTTATATTTCACAAATAAGTACAAACTAAACATCCAAGCCTAAAAATTAAAGAATGAAGAATTAGAAAGCATAAAGATGACAATTAGAGCCTAAAATTGACCTGAAAGACATACAGTGGGTGAATCATGGACACGGTAGCTACCGGCCTATCACACATAACAGTTGCTAAATATGTATATACATAATTAGATCACAGAAAGCTCATTACTGTGTTAGATTAAATGATTTTTACTTAAAACATGAAGTTTAAATGAATTTCTTTCTTGCAGTGCATACTGCAATACTGCATAGTCTAGCATTCCAACAAAGGCTGAAAGCTAACTGTTAGTAAGCATGAGAAGATACATTGCACAGACTAACATATTTAGACACCACAGACCAAGAATTAATATATACTTTTGTAGATGATCAGCCAACCAAAGAGGTAACTTATAAAGAAGTGCATGAAATTAGACTACCATTAGAAGAACCTAGATTTTATAGGGACTAAGGGCACATGATGACCAATTAAAATCAATGTCTGGTCCATTTGAGATAACCGACACTTTTATGTAGCAATACAGCATAAAAATTCGCTATCAGGTCAAATTGTTAACTCTCCAATACAAATTAATTTTGAGAAACAAACGTTTGAATCAACGCTTGGTGCCTATTTGCTCTTAGAAGCAAGAAGTTCAAACTCTAGTATCGCAGCAGAAGCATTCATAACAACACAAACTTGCATATTCCAAATCAACACATGTATGCAATTTACACTTAGCTGAATTGTTCCCAGCTACAAACAGAAATAGAAGCAACATAAACAAGCACTCACGCACATCTCAAACCAAATATTCAATGTAAGAGCTCTTTTAACGCACCTGCGAATCAAGAAATGTACAAGCAGATTCCAGAGCAACTTCAAGGGCCCTAAACTCGAAGGGAAGATAATCTGGCGATGTGCTTTCACTTACACTATCGAAATTTTTACTTCCTCTTCTTCGAATCAAACTATTGCCTTCCGGCTGCCACACATCACCCACTCCAGATGATGTCAATCGACGCTGCAGCTCTACTACATACTGCAAAACATAGCTATCAAGGGAATTCAGGAGTAGCACCTCATCAGCAGTGATGATACAACGAATCTGCTCCAAGTTCACAACAATGGCCTTCTCTCTACCTAAAATTGTCGAAGGGTACACAAAAAGTGGATCAAGCAAACGCAGATCCCGGGCAGGAAGATCGCATCTGCGCATCATGGTAAACTTATCAACCTCAATTATTTGAGAATTTCCAGATGCATCAACCCGAATCCATGATCGAACGCCTTGTCCTCGCTTCTTCAACCCAACGACATCCACACTTTGAAATGGTTGGCGGCCAAAGGCAGACGGCCGAAAGGATTTCTCCCTGAGATTAGCAGCAGTCACATTTTTTGGAGGGAGGAGGCGCTCTTTAAGATCAGCCATGAGAAGATAAAAACTTCAAAAAACTGCTACAAGTAAAAATGTGTTAAATTTGCAGTGCAGCAGCATATTTTGTTATGCTGGGGAAAACATAGAATTCACGAGCTAACAATGAGATACTAGATGCTGGTAACAACAATATTGAACTGAACATCATCATACTGACTAAAAGATGACACATAAAAAAGCGACCTTTGGGCTCACTCAAAAAGTGATACATTTGAGCATGAATGACCGTAAACGAACAATATGTTATACAATTTCATAGCATTCAATTGCCAATGCAGCACAAGTATTTCACAGATGATTATATGGTTCACAAATGATTGAAAGTGGTCTGCAAACAAAACCCTTGCATGCAACTGGTCACAAAATCAGTAAAGGATCAAACCAACTAGTTGAGTTAAAATTCAGTAGAAAGAGTTCACCCACTAAACGATCGATCCCAAAATTTTGGAACCCTAGGAAGAGAGCGTTTCGTTTCATTTTCAATCGGTCACAACTCACAAGGCAAATACAATAAAGCGTGTAATTTGAATTACGGGAATTGAAACGAAAGTGAAGATAAACAGACAAAAGCGATGATAGTGGAAGATAAGGAATTGAATGGTACCGGATGAACGGGAAGAAGTCGCCCGAACAGGAAGGCGATTGGCCGACTCTCAATTTGTGTTTCTGTGTTTTCGTTTGATGTTCCTGCCTCGTCCATTTTCCGTAATATAAATTTAAATTAATTTATTTTACCAAATATAAATATTACAATAGCCATTTCTGACAATGATCTTTTAACCATTTTATTATCAAACTGTAAATAGTCAGGAACTTTAAAGTCTTTGCTGTAAGCATCAAAACAGTATCACTTTGACGCTGTTTATTATAATTTTACATAATTTTGAATGGATTTTTTATCAAAACAACGTCGAGTGTAGTTACAACAATGAATATGAAGATAAATACTGTCAGAGTCATTTTTTCTGTTCCACATTTTGCAACTTATTTTGCGAGTTAGAACTATGAAAAAGGGACTAGTTGTTTGATCAATTTTACATGATGATTCAATGCCTTTTTTAATAAAAAAATCAACAGTGAAATTTGCTTATCAGACTTTTTAACATATGTGTAGCAAAAGAGTGTAACAGTATGTCTTGCAAAAACATAAATTGGGCAGTAAATAACCAAGAATATTAAGCTTTTACTACAATTAAAAAGCAGTGTTTTGGCAATTGAACAGATAAACATCAACCATATAATGTTATCACACTTTGAAAGAAGATCTGCAAGTAGAGAAAATACTCATAGTTTCAAGGGACAAAGACATGTCACAAGTGTTATAAGCAGTGGCCTTATAATTTATCACCTTGAAAAAATTCATTTTTCCGTTGAACACGAAATCAGACGTAAAATTCAAGCTTCCTCGATCAACTTCATCACTTACAAAGAAAGGACTTGAAACGAGGTTTTCTCCCATGATATTCATCAAAACCTTTTGATTTATCTGTCCCTTGGCAGGTACATTTCGCGATTCAATCGGATATATACCCACGATAATACCACGATAATATACATTTGCTGTTATATTTCCAAATTCAAAGCTTCCGAAGTTTGGATTCTTAACCGTTAGATCGATATCAGCCGTAGCATTTGAGATTCTAGGCTTCGGGAATCCCACGAGACGGAAATTCGGTAAGATCACAACGCGTCTAGTTATCTCTAGATCCTTCAGCTTGAACACAGTAAATGCTAATATCAATGAAATGATAAATATGATGACTATTACGATGGCGGTAATACCGTAACAAATCTTGAGCTTGAGGTTTCTTCGTCGAACATTTGGAGTTTTGCCAATGTCTTTCTCCATTCCGCAATTGCAGACACAAATGGATAGTTGTGTATCTGGACCTTGTATTTGAACACAACAAATTACAGATGAGTCATATTTCGACAGGTTTTGCTAATTAAATATTTGTTGTGAAGTGTATTTGATTTGTCTCGTCTTATTTTCATATTACCAGTTAATATTTTAACTGAATAAAAGTCTGTGCATTTCCAAACTACTGAACAGTTGTTAATGTGCATTTACAAATACTTATTTCAAGGGAGCATAAGAATTGGCAAACTTTAAAGTTTTGGTTGAATTTGGGTAAATTTAATCCAAATCTTTAGTTGTTTTCTGTAAGAGTTGTACATTGTTTTTTGTTGCATATGAAACGGGATTTCTATTTTCCATTTTACTTGTGTTTTATCACATATGGATAAGATTAAGAGAGATTATATATTCAGTGAAAACGAATGATGTAATTTTAGTCGTTCATTTGAGTAATCCGATGATTGAATTTTTTTTGATGGGTTTAAGTTTGTTTTAAATTATATTAAAGACTGAATTTGTAAAAATTACAAAAATGGGATCTGATAGTAATTTTTGATTAATCTCGTCTAACAAAAGTTACATGTTTATTTTAAACTTCCCCCATAGCATAAATATGAATACTATAAATGGGAAAAGGTTTAAGGAGGATTAATACATTTGTGTGAGACGGAAGGACATCATCTCAATCGTTGATTTCTATCAATCCAACGGTTAATATTGATAACCGTCACTCACCAACCGCCCCGTGTTTTTTTGCTAATTCATTATGAATTTAATTAAAAACAAATTTAATCTCAACTGTTAGATTAATCTAAACCAACGGTTGAGATAAGTCTTTATGTCTCACAAAAATTTAATGTTCTTTTAGAACTCAACCCCTATAAATGAGATAATAGCTAAATAGTGAAAGGTTCTAGGAGGACATTCATCTTTTAGTAAGACGAAAGAACATGATCTCAACCGTTGATTTTCATTAATCTAGCGGTTAATATTGGTAACCGTCCATTCCAACCGCCCGTGTTTTTGCAAATCCAACCGCCCAATTAATTAAAAACCAAGTTTAATCTCAACCGTCAAATTAATCAAATCGACGGCTTAGATTGTGTCTTTATATCTCACAAAATCTCTATGTCTCTCTAAATCCCAACTCTAGCTAAATAAATGCACAAAAAGTCTTTTTGTTTCAGTAATGATTTATCAGACATGTGCAGGTCTGATTCAGATGGATTTCTACAATTTCTTTACAAGTTGGGATCTAGAAGGAAATCAAAAATAGATATGAGGATATTATTTCAGCCGTTGATTTTGATTAATCTAACGGTTGAGATTAAATTGAATCTAATTGAAACAGATGATTGAATTTGCAAAATTCACGGGCAATTAAAATTATCGGTTATCAATATTAACCATTAAATAAATAAAACTGAACGATTGAGATGATATTCTTTCATCGTACAAAATATATGTCCTTTGAAACTCTTTCCATTTAATATAATGACCTCTTAAAATCTAACCCTTAAAATTATGAGAATAATGAACTCCAGCAGTCCAGCTAATTAACAAATTAACACAAAATTATGTGACTGAGATTTGTTAACCTTTTATTTTACCTACCAAATTAACATTTCAAAAAACAAAACAACAACAAGAAAACCCAAAGATTTGTCCGCTGTTTTAGTGTTGAAATTTGTCGTCGGTCCACCAGGAGTGATCGACTTCCATCTGGCTGTAAATCGACTTACAGCAAGTCTTACTCCTCGTTCCAGATTTCCGCGTATAATTCGAATTAGGGCTTGTTTAGACGTCCAATTGAATGACCTGACATCTCTCGCTCATGCCTCTCTTAGGTAATCAATCAGTCCTTTCATTCTGCATCCTTGAATTGACTGTTTTCTGAATTTCTGTTGTTAATTTTATGCATATTAGATTTTCCAACTGCAAAGCTATCGTTGCACATACATCATTCTAGGCTTGTTGGAGAACATCAGCATCTTGGAAGCTGTTCACAGTCCTTGTTTAAGTCATTCAAGATTCCTTCTTATAATTTTAATTTGAGATGTTTAAGGATGGGATGTGGTCGAGGGGTGATTAAATCTGTTGCGACTGCGAATGTTGGAAATAAAGTGTTGGTTCAAGATGTAGTTTTTGAGGAGAGGTTATGTGATTCATACCCTCAACAAGGTATTGGTTCGGAAAATATGAAAATGGAAGAGTTGTTGTCGAGTGAAGAGTCAGTTGAGTTGGAAGAAAAAGAGAGGTTGAGGAGAATTAGGATTTCTGAAGCTAATAAAGGAAATACACCATGGAATAAAGGCAGGAAACATAGTCCAGGTAAATATTTTATCACTTCAATGTGATCATTGATGACGTGATTAAGTGAATGCCTTGTTTATTAAAAATAACTTTGTATCAACCATCGTTTTCTTTTTGTAGAAACCATCCGAAAGATCAGAGAACGCACCAGACTTGCGATGCAGAACCCTAAGGTGATGTTGAGTAACAGTATAAGTTTTGGTAATATCTACTGAAGCAGCCTAGTCGTAATGAGTACGCCTCAGGTTCATTGTATAGCTTCTTGACTTATCCTCATAAACTTCACCATAAGAGCACTAATTAATCTTTAAACTACTTGCTTCAAAATACCATTGAAACTTACTCTTTAATAGGAAAAAAAAATCAAAGTTCAACTTAGAGGTGATAGCAAAATATTGGAAATTCACCTCCAGAAAATCATCTTATGCAGACTATTATTAGGCGAGGATAGTAAAATTCCTTTAGCCTTTAGTCATCGAGATCTAGAACATTAACTTTCATTTCAAATAAGTAACCTCCCTAATATTTTTTGACGGATATGTTGCAAAATTCATTGAAATGAGGGGTTTATTACTTAGTCAGTCAGTCTTTTTCTTGTGCATCCTTTGAGTTGTGTTTTTGTGTATGCTCAATGGATTTTGATATTAACTATCAACGGAGCATTGACAGTAGATTTCATTTGTATACTGATTAATATGTATTATATTTAGTTTTTAACCAAAAACACTTGGACTACTAATTAAATTTGAATTTCGCTTTTGCAGGTGAAAATGAAATTAACCACTTTGGGACATGCGCAAAGGTGCATTTTACATGCTCTTTCAGAGCATCACTCGAATTGTTTTTCTTTCCATTTTGAATATTTTTGCACTTCTAGTGAGGTAGTCCTATACTCCTATATTTAACACAGTTGAAATACAGAGAAGTGATAAGTTTGAAAGGAATGTAAATAGTAGAGTCACATCCGCTAAATTTGAGAGGAATGATATAATGCATATCCTAGTTATTTCAGTTTTTGCAGTAAATTTACTCATAAGTCTTAAATATCATGCAGCCAGGAGACAAAGCTTAAAATAGGTGCCAGTGTGCGATTGGGGTGGGAGAAACGTCGTAATAGGCTCAAGCTGCAGGAAACTTGCCATTTCGAGTGGCAGAATTTGATCGCTGAGTGTTCTCGAAATGGAATGTTAGGTGAGCAAGAACTAAGCTGGGATTCTTACGGAATATTAGATGAAAAACTTTTAAAGGAGTGGTTGGATAGTGTTGAACTGAGGAATAAAGCACGCAAGGTGAAATCTGATAGGAGAGCACCAAAATCTGCTGAACAAAAGAAGAGAATTTCTCAGGCCATTTCAGCCAAGTGGAATGACCCAGTAAGTGCATTCTTCAAGACTGTTAAAATTTGACCTTATAGAAAAAATATTTTCTTTGTATTTCATTCTTATTTATTTTGTATGCCTGAGGTACGTAATATCTAGCACATTGACTAGTTTGACTTTTCAGTTATGTATTTCTGAAACATCTTGCAGGCTTATCGCAGCCGGGTTTGTTCTGCATTAGCCAAGTATCATGGTATTGCGGAGGAATCTGAGAGAAAGCCAAAGAGAAAAGTGAATAGCAAACAAACAACCCGGAGTGTCTCGCCAAATCCGATCGATTCTGCTTCTCTTGCTGATAAAAATAAATCACATTCTTCATCTTCAAGACCGAGAAAAAGAAAAGACCCCTCATACAAAGATCCATTAGTTAGCTGCAAATTAGAAATGATAAAAAATATTAGAGCGGAGAGAGCGACTGCAGATGCCAGGAAGACCAAAGCCATAGAACAAGCAAGGTAAATTTTTGTTTTCTCTCTATTTCTTAATAAAAAGTGAGCTTAACTTTTCCTTCGTCATTACTCTTGCAATCTCTATCAAATAAGATAGATCCACTACAATCATACACGATAAGGTTATTTTAACGCTTATATTTAACATGAGTTCATGGTATTAGCCCAAATCCCAATAGACCATTGCCTTATGGAAATGCTGAGTATTTTTACCGGGTAAAATTAGTTATATTCCGTGTTTACTTGACACCGTGATTGGCTTATTGCGAGTTATTGAAATTTTATTTGGTTGATATGATAGCGGAATATACCTGACAAGTATCTCACTCTGCAGGTTACTAATAGCTGAAGCTGAGAAAGCAGCAAATGCTCTTGAAGTAGCAGCAAGGACAAACCTTGTGGCTCGTGCCTCACTTGTAGAAGCCAGAAAGCTCATAAAAGAAGCTACCGAGTCCTTAGAACTCATTAATACCCAGTCGCCTGCAGGGTCCAAAAAGTCATCATATAACTCAAACAAGCTACCGAATAGTGTCGAGAAGGAAAGGAACTCCGAAATTGAAAACACGTTTAAGACTGATCATCCCCAGAAGTTAAAAATAAATAGTATTCACGCAGCAAGTGATACAAATTCGCAACATACGTTGGCTGGTCAGGAGAAGCTTTATCCGCATCTCAACCCCAACAAATACCCTCTACCTCTACCGGGTATTGAAAGTTCCAACGGAAATGTCATTCCAACAACCGGACCGAGATTGCCTTCCAGCTCTTCAGACACTTCTGTCAAGTCACAGAGGTCGAAGAAAACATGGATCAAAGGAAGATTGGTTGAAGTAGTGCAGGGCAGCTAGTTTTACTTTTAGTTGTCTTGCACTATTCAGACCAAATACGTAAATATTAATTTTTCAATCCTCGAAATGACTTTGTCTGTTAATTTTGATTATTTCGACGTAAATACTAAATTCAAGTTTTCATTGAATTCAGTTAAATTTGTAGAAAATAAAAGTGATTTCAAGGAATTTGGTTCGTTTTGGTCGAATCCACAATTGATATGTGTTAACACATTCCTTCAAAATGGGCTGTAAGCCCAAAAGATTGTGACACGACGTGGAACCATTTGACACCGGAACTTTCGCCGGCGTGAAAAAGGTATATTCCGGCAATTAGTCACTCACAGAACCAGACAAATCCATTTATCTAACCACATGTAAATCTTATTATTATCCACTTTCTGATTATTATTTTTGTCATCAGTCACCACCACCAGCTTCACCATTATCATTCATTATAAATATATATACACCCAACTCCACCACCACCCCCTCCTCGTCTCCGACGACGACCAGCTGAATCGCACCATTCAGAGGTTAGAGGAACAAGCTGCTCTTGTAAAGCTTCGATTTTGAGGGATTTGAGTTGATTTAGGTTTTTCTATTTTTGAGAATTGTTGAATTGGAGATAAATTTGTAATTGTCTGAATATTAGTGTTTATGTGTTTCTAACTTGTCACTGATTAACTGGCAGCAAATTCTGCCATTCGTCTCGGTGGGTTTCTTATCGAATTAAAGAGAATTGCTTAAGGCTCTGAATGGCTCAGTTTGCGTGTGTTTCTGCAACTCATTTACGCTGGAAAAGCAGCCTAGAGGTGAAATGTTGTTCCAGTTTTGGCTTGCTGAAAACAAAGGATCTTGCATTTGCTGGATGTGCTTCTTTGGGGATGAAAATTGATGTATTGAATTCTAGTGTCTCCAGAAGATTTAGGAAAGTTGTTATGCCGCTCAAGGTTTGTTTTTTAGGAAATGGTGCTAGATTCTTGGATGGAGTCGTTTGAATGTTATCTTAAGTTTCGAGATGCTGTGATGCAGGTAGTTTGTGTTGATTATCCGAGGCCTGAGATTGACAATACTGTTAATTTCTTGGAAGCTGCGTATTTGTCATCAACCTTCCGTGTTTCAACTCGTCCAGTCAAACCATTGGAGAGTAATTGCTGCAGGCTATATTTGTCAGTTTGTCAACTGCAAAATATTTAGCAGATGCTGGACATAAGCCAATTTTGTTGGAAGCCAGAGATGTTTTAGGTGGAAAGGTATGTAACTGTTCAGGATCGCTGCTTCTGTTTCCTTCACTTCATTTTGCATATTTAGCCTATATCACTTATTTTTGGAATATTTTTTTACTGTGCCTAAATAATGATGTTAAATGCCCCTTGTTATCTGTATGCATTGTCCTTTTAGTTTCAAATCTATTAAGGCGAATCATATAGCCAAACTAATTTTGTATTGTACCTGGATGGGTTGTGTGTACACTCCTCAATTTACACGGGTTTTAAAGACCTTGACTTCATATCCTTTGCTCATCAAAATAAATTAAAAGGTTTCAGACTGATCTCATTGGAATAACAAATATGAACTATAAAATATTGCAAGGCAGTGATTTTGAATATGAGAGTTTCATTTAGTTAATCACTACTTTCTTATAATGGAACTGGAACATGTTCTTGAACTGGAAGCATCATTACATGCCTTACCTAGGTTGTGATGGGACAATTCCCATACATTTCCGTCTTGTAAAATAAAACATTTTTTGCATTGGACATGTCAATGGGGTGGCATGGATATTCTAATAAAAAATTATGATCTATGTTTGTGTATGATCGAGCGATCAAGTTACTTTGTCACATTCTTCTTTTATTACTCGAAGTGGTTCATTTTTAGGGTTTTTCGCTTTGCATTTTGTTCTGAGCATTTAGTATGTTAAAACCATTCTCTTTATTTTAGATTGCAGCATGGAAGGATGATGATGGAGACTTTTATGAGACAGGCCTTCATATATTTTGTAAATTCTTAAACCTCAATACTGAATTGTATATTTTCACAAATCAATGAGATAATTATTGCTAGGGAAACCATTGACTAAAAGGAAAGGGTTATATGATGTGCCTTTGAGAGTAGTTGACATAATTCTTTCTATTGAGTTGATGCCTTATAAATTCATTGTCTTGTTGATATGTACATATTTGAACACTTTAAAGTTTCCAGTTTGCTTGCTTCATAATTTGAGCTGAATATAATTATTATCTTCCATAGTTGGGGCATACCCAAATGTACAAAACTTATTTGGGGAGCTTGGGATAAATGACCGTTTGCAATGGAAGGAGCACTCCATGATATTTGCAATGCCAAACAAGCCTGGCGAGTTCAGTAGATTTGATTTCCCTGAAGTTTTACCTTCTCCACTTAATGGTATGTGAAAGAAAAGATCATCATTTAAATTAAGTTTTCTAAGCTATACTTCCAATGTTGCTAGAGAAAAAATGGGTTTCTTTGTTTGTCCACTTTACAAGTCTCTAGTGTAAAATTAAGTTTTTCTGTAGAAAACTTTTTCAGTCTTCTACAATGTGTTAAGTCTTAACTGCAGTTATTTTGTAAAATGGCAAGTCTGGTATAGATGAAGATTATATTTGCAATTGGAGTTTATATTTGCATCAACTATTACTGCAGAAAAAGTTTGTCATTTCTGTTTCTATTCGTGAGAATCAAAATCATATTTCTTTTGCATGTGTCTGCAGGCATTTGGGCCATACTAAAGAATAATGAAATGCTGACTTGGCCTGAAAAAATAAAATTTGCTATCGGGCTTCTGCCAGCTATGGTTGGTGGCCAGGCTTATGTTGAGGCCCAAGATACACTCAGTGTTACAGAATGGATGAAAAAGCAAGTAAGTCGCATTGTTGCCTGAAAATTATACATCAGCGTGTTCTGCTGTTCAGTTTAATACTTGTGCATCATCCAAACTTCGGAATTCTCTCATTTAGCCAATGGTTCAGGCACGGAGAGTGAAAGAAATGATGAGTAATTTTGTTTTGCTTACTTACTCTTGTAGGGTGTACCTGAAAGAGTGACGAATGAGGTGTTCATTGCCATGTCAAAGGCACTGAACTTCATAAATCCAGATGAGCTTTCAATGCAGTGTATTTTAATCGCCTTGAATCGATTTCTTCAGGTCTGGCCATCTTATATTGTTTGTTCATGTGGGTATCTTAAAAATATTTATGATCAAATGTAGGTAATTATAATCGCAAACAAATTATTCTGTATACTTTATTTGAATATATAAGATGCATTGTACTTTCTAATTTATTGTAGATGTATTATTGTGTTAGGAGAAACATGGCTCAAAAATGGCATTCTTGGATGGAAACCCCCCAGAAAGACTCTGCATGCCAATAGTTGAACATATCCGGTCTCTTGGTGAAGTCCGTCTTAATTCGCGAATAAAGAAGATAGATCTGAATGAAGATGGAACTGTGAAGCAATTCTTGCTTAGCGATGGCGAGGCGATCAGAGGAGATGCTTATGTATTTGCCGCTCCAGGTTTTATCATACCCTATAGCCCTGTACTAGTTTTATAAAGGTTAGTAAGTTGTGTATACAACTGTAATCAAATTCGGTCCTTGCAGTTGACATCCTCAAGCTTCTCGTGCCCAATGAGTGGAAAGAGCTACCTTACTTCAGGAAACTGGAAAAATTGGTCGGAGTTCCAGTTATCAACGTCCATATCTGGTTAGATTATAACACCTGGTTAATCGACTTATTTGTGTTCAATGACATTGATCAGTTTCTAACATTTATACTGATCATGTACAGGTTTGATAGAAAGCTGAAGAACACATACGATCATTTACTGTTCAGCAGGTGCGAATATACACATATATTTCCCTATCATCTTAGCTGCATGCGATTGGATAAATTTAGTTATCCATAAAATTTTACAAAATGATTATTGGCTTACATGTTATACCAATGATGTCAAGTCTGTTTACAGTTTAGACTAGTAAACTTGTTAACTGCCCCCATTTTCATTTGTTTCATTTGCTCTTGCAGAAGCCCTCTTCTTAGTGTATATGCTGATATGTCGGTAACCTGCAAGGTACTATAGATATGGAAAGGTTCCGAAATGATTGCTCCATGACATACTAACTCATCATGTTACAAAACTTGATTTTCCTATTTACCAAATTTTGTTCATGTAGGAATATTATGATCCAAATAAATCAATGCTAGAGTTAGTTTTTGCACCGGCAGAAGAATGGATAGCACGTAGCGATTCTGAGATCATAGATGCTACCATGGCTGAACTTGCAAAACTGTTTCCAGATGAGATTGCTGCTGATCAGAGCAAAGCTAAAATTTTAAAATATCGTGTTGTAAAGACACCAAGGTTAGTTTAGTACTTTGAAAATTATTTTTGAGTTATGTGATTAAATGAATGTGATTTAACTTTTGTATAGTGAATGACTAATGGGATGGTAAATTTTCGTTAAGCGCAGGTCTGTTTATAAAACAGTTCCTGACTGTGAACCATGCCGCCCCCTACAAAGATCTCCTTTAGAGGGATTTTATTTGGCTGGTGACTACACAAAACAAAAATATTTAGCATCCATGGAGGGAGCTGTGCTATCTGGAAAATTGTGTGCACAGTCTATTGTACAGGTAGGTGCTTTCTGATCCACTTTTGCGATACTAACTTCCTAATTCCTATTATGGGCAGCGTACATAATTTGTTAATCACAGAACATTTATATTCAAAACAACTCACTAGTGTTCAACTGTTCGTACGCTAAATGCAGGACTACGATATTCTTAGAGCTCGAAGCCAAAGGAAGCCTGCTGAGGCCAGTGTTGCCCTGTAAATGATACAAAGTATATGGGGACTCAATGTTCAACTTCTCTTGATGCTGTAACAGCCCACTCTTCATCTTATAACAACTGATGTAATTTAATAAAGCAAAGTTTATGTGAGCAACAGTGTCACGTAGGAAGCAACAAACTATTCAAAGATCTCAATGTTTCAAATCGTAGAAAGTAAAGCTCAGTGTGTGCTTTGCTTTAGTTTCAAACAACATCATTAAATTAACAATCACATAACACTGTTTTAATTAAAGCAATCCCCACCAGCAAAAATAAAGATTAGTAAAATGTGGAGTCGCTTTTGACTCAATAATGCATTGAATTCAATCACCAAACACTTTCTCCATTGGAGGTTTCATCATATGTCAGCTTGCATGAATGATTGAATGTTACAGTAACATTTCTTGCTTTCTTGTAGGTCAATCCTGTTGTATTAATTTGTCCTTACAATGGGTGTTCAACTATTAATTCATATTCATATTGTTTTTGAGGTCAAGTAGTAAGTCAAATCATTTTCTTTTTGTCGATGAAATCAGTTGCTCGATTCTCATGTGCATCAATTTTTAAATAAAAAAGTATACCATGAATAAAAAACACTGCTTTAATAAGCAATGTAATGAGAACATAGATGTTGACGCCATGCTTTTAACCAACTCTGACACTTCCCAGTAAACACCACATTGGCACACTCCACTATAACTTGTTACATTTTTACTTAATCATTTTACTGCTACTTTTTATTGTCGTTATTCTGCCCCTTATTTGGACAAAGATGCCGACTCCACAGGGTTACCCGATGCAACAAACATCATTATTCTAAATCTAAAAAAAACAGAAACTATAACATCACTAAGACATGTTTTATTTTATCTTATAATTATTCATTAGCATTCTTTCCCACTTCAATATATTATATATTTGTTTGCTAATTTTTTTTTATGAATTGGTGAGCTTTACTTTATATCTATTTCATTATTAGTTCACATTGCATCACGTCATTGCATATGTCACGTGCAAAACATGTGCAACTCATATGTATTATTAATATATAGTTACATACATTGATAAAATACAGTCAATGAGAATTAGAATCAAGGAGGACAAATGATTAATTGTAAGACATAAGGACATAATCTCAGCCGTTGATTTAATTAATCTAACGGTTGAGATTAAAGTTGGCTTTTAATTAAATAGGCAGTTAGATTTGTAAAAAACACATGCGGTTGGATTTGACGATTATTTTTTTGATTAAATCTCATCCGCTAGATTATTAGTAATCAACGGTGGAGATTATGTCTCACCGTCTTACATAAAATTAAATGTCCTCCTAGAACTTCTTCCCAATCAATGAACGCAAAATAAAATTTATGAATCCATCCAAAACATAGATACATCTGAATAAACTTCCGACTGTGTAATATTTCAAGCAAGCAGTTATTTGAAGTTGAAACAAGCATGTGTAAAGAAATACTGTTATCCTAAATTAAAATGCAAAAGTGGGAAATCCTACTTGCATAGATTTTCCTGTCACTCACACTCCCTAGTCACAGACTCTTATAACTTCCATTAAACAAAACAAAAACATACACACTCTCTCCTTCCAACCACATCCACAACACTTCATACACAAATCAACATCTCCATCATCTCAAATCCTCAACTTCCTCCTCCAAATCTCATCAATGGCTAAACCTCCACCACCCTTCATCTCCAAAATCCCACTTCTCCTCACCCTCTTATCCCTTCTACTTCAAACCCTTTATGCTTTTGATGAAGACAAAACCTTCATAGTCATTGTAAGTGCAGATGCTAAGCCTTCAATCTTCCCAACACACACTCACTGGTACCATTCTACCCTCACGTCCCTAACCACAACTCCCACCACTACCCCTATCTCAATCATACACACATACGACACCGTTTTACACGGCTTCTCTGCTAAACTCTCAACCTACCAAGCCTTAAGTCTACAAACCCAACACGGCGTCGTTTCAGTCATTCCTGAACAAATCCGCCATCCTCATACCACTCGCTCCCCTCACTTCCTCGGCCTTAAAACCACCGACGCCGCTGGTTTGCTTAAAGAAACTGATTTCGGCTCCGATCTTGTTATCGGCGTTATCGACACAGGAATCTGGCCGGAGCGGAGGAGTTTTCATGATCGCGATCTGCCTCCTGTTCCGGCGAAATGGAAAGGGAGATGTGTGGAAGGGACTCAGTTTCCGGCGAGTTTATGCAACCGGAAATTGATCGGCGCGCGATACTTCTTTGGAGGATACGAAGCTACCAACGGAAAGATGAATGAGTCAAGTGAGGTCAAGTCTGCTAGAGATACGGACGGGCACGGGAGTCACACGGCTTCAATAGCTGCCGGAAGGTATGTATTTCCTGCTTCGACATTAGGATATGCACGCGGCGTTGCGGCAGGAATGGCGCCTAAGGCGCGATTAGCTGTTTATAAAGTGTGTTGGACTGCTGGATGTTATGATGCTGATATATTAGCTGCATTTGATGCTGCTGTTGCGGATGGTGTTGATGTTATTTCTTTGAGTGTTGGTGGAGTTGTGGTTCCTTATTATCTTGATGCTATTGCGATTGGCGCGTTTGGAGCAATGAATGCTGGAGTTTTTGTGTCTGCTTCGGCAGGAAATGGTGGACCGGGTGGATTGACTGTGACTAATGTAGCGCCTTGGGTTACCACGGTTGGGGCTGGGACTATTGATAGGGATTTTCCGGCGAATGTGAAGTTGGGAAATGGTAGATTGGTGCCAGGGGTGAGTTTGTATGGAGGGCCTGGTTTGAAGGATGGGAGAATGTATCAGTTGATTTATGCGGGGAGTGAAGGTGGGGATGGGTATTCGTCATCACTATGTTTGGAAGGATCGCTTGATCCGGAGGTAGTGAAAGGGAAGATTGTTGTGTGATAGAGGGATTAATTCAAGAGCTTCGAAAGGTCAAGTAGTTAAGAAATCAGGAGCTGTAGGGATGATTCTTGCTAATGGTGTTTTTGATGGGGAAGGACTGGTAGCAGACTGTCATGTGCTGCCAGCCACCTCAGTTGGAGCAGCCGGTGGCGATGAGATTCGAAGGTACATTTCTTCAGTGTCTAAATCATCCAAGTCACGAGCGATAGCTACCATTTTGTTTAAAGGTACAAAGGTTGGAATTCGGCCAGCGCCTGTTGTGGCCTCGTTTTCAGCTCGGGGGCCAAATCCCGAGACGCCTGAAATTTTGAAGCCGGATGTGATCGCTCCGGGGTTGAACATACTGGCTGCTTGGCCAGACCGTGTTGGACCGTCTGGCATTGCTTCTGATAAAAGGAGGACTGAGTTTAATATATTGTCAGGTACTTCGATGGCTTGCCCTCATGTGTCTGGTTTGGCTGCGTTGTTGAAGGCTGCTCATCCGGAATGGAGCCCTGCTGCAGTGCGATCAGCGCTGATGACAACAGCTTATACACTGGACAATAGAGGAGAAACAATGCTGGATGAATCTACAGGGAATATTTCCTCAGTACTAGATTTTGGAGCTGGTCATGTTCATCCGCAGAAAGCTTTGGATCCTGGCTTAATCTACGACATGAACTCATATGACTACATAGATTTCTTGTGCAATTCAAATTACACGCTGAAGAACATCGAGGTTATTACTAGGATAAAAAATGCAAACTGCAACAATGCCAAGCGCGCAGGACACATAGGAAACCTGAACTATCCATCCATGTCCGCAATATTCCAGCAATATGATAATCAGCATCATCTAATGTCTACCCATTTTATCAGGACTGTGACAAATGTGGGCATTGCTGAATCGGTGTATAAGGTTACTGTCAAGCCTCCGGCAGGGATGCACGTGACAGTCAGCCTGAAAAGCTGGCATTTAGACGGTTAGGTCAAAGACTGAGTTTCCTCATAAGGGTAGAAGCCAAAGCCATCAGAAACTTATCTCCTGGGAGTTCAAGTGTAAAGAGTGGATATATAATATGGAGCGATGGAAGGCACAATGTGAGTAGCCCACTGGTTGTGACCATGCAGGAACCCCTTTAGAGGTGTCCAGTGAAGCATGTGTAGTTTAAAGTTATCTAGAGTCTGCTGAGAAATGTATAAATATGTTTGGACATGCCTCATCCGAAGTCTGTGCTTAGAGTTGGCCTGAACTGGCGATCAAAGATGGAGCTGCATGATAATGATGAGCCAGATACTGTATCTGATCAATCAAGTGGGAATATTGATGAAATCATTTAAAGATGAATAAGCAAAAGGTGAAAAGAAGTAAAACAAGGACAATAAACAGAGATGTTATGCTTTATTGTTATGCAGTATATGTACTCGAAACAAAGAGGAATCATTTTGATGAGATAAACCAACCACCTTGGGAGAAGGATTAAGTAGGATTAGCATGTGCTCCTTTCTGACTCCACTTAAGTGGCTTTCACTGTTGGTTATTTTGTATGGTGTCGGCAGGTTCTGGCACTCTTGTTGGAAATGCATAGAGTAATGCTCAAACTAGCCAGATGACACTATAATCAAATCAAATATTATGTCCTGAGCCAAATAAATTAGTTCTTTCCGGATAATTAGAGGGATGAAATGAAAATTGGAGGGAAATAAATACTCTTATGTATTGTTAACAAGTAAAGAAAATAGAAGTCTCAATCAGTTTACCTATAACTACACTATAATCTCGAATTTTACGTATTTGGACTATAACTACACTCAAGGTTGAAAATACATTTCAACTAATACTTCATATATCAAGATTCAAATAAATCACAAATAATTTATTTTGGACATTTCTAAACTTGTCTTTGTTTAATATAATGGTTTTAATTTCAATCTTGAAACAATAATAGTACATAACTATTTCAGTGGCCTGTATAACTTGGACCAATTGATTATAGTAGTAATAATAACATCATTCCATATAATGCAGTGATACTCACACCCTCTTCGTATAACCTTAGACATGATACATTTGGTGGTATGTTTGGAACTGGAGAAGTTAACAGATAACATACAAACTTGTACCTTTATATTCCGGCATACGCGGATGTTTTCATTGCTTTCACTTTGAAGTACTGTCACTGTTAAGATTACTGATGTTGTCATTATTGTTGTGATTGGTATGTAACTGATGATGAAGACATTGTTGTTGTTCGTCTTGTTACGATAACTACTCATTGCATCTTCCTTCATTTGGGTAATCTCCAATTGTGTTTTCATAAACAATTGCATCCGCTGCAACTCCAAATCCTTTGTAAACTTCATCCTATGCTTCTCCATCTCCATCACCTGCCTCATTTTAGCACCCTCAGCTTGCTCATAAACTTCCCCCAAATTCATAATCGCCTTTGTCAACTCTCCTATCGAACTTGACCCTCATTCCTGATTGCTCAACTCTCCTGCTCCCACCATCACGTTTCTTTTTCCCCTCCCTATTCGAAGTGGCTGTGGAATTAGGATTACTCATTCTCCTCTTCTTCGCAGACTTGGGCGAATCAGAATCAGTCGAATCAGCCGACTTAACATGCTCAGATTCTGATGAATCAGTCCGTGTTAAGCTACGCAACTCAACATTAGATGATTTATTTACAACACGCAAAGATACAGGAGTCTTGTTGTTAGGTCCGATCAAATAATCCATCTTACGAAAAAACAACCAACCACTAGAATTAGCAGTACCAGCTCCCATCTTAGACTTCTCAAGCTTATACTTTTTCTTAACAGTATCAATCCGATTCTTACACTGCATATCAGATTTGGGACTCCTTCCGTTCATCTCACTGCTGTTATTAACAACATCCGCAACTTCCTTCCAGTGTTGCTGCTTGAGATTCCCTCTGCTGAGAGCCAAGTAACGCTCACCCCAAGCGTCGATCAAGACGGAGGTTGCCGCTTCCGTCCAGAAATCTTCCCTAGCAGCGCCGGATGAGGGTTTGGATTTGGGGATTGCGGTAGAAGCTAGGGTTACGGTGATGCGACCATCGTTGTTGTCGCCGTCATCCATGGTGGAGAGGAGAGGAATTGTGTGTAGATCGGAAAGGAGAGGAATAGGGTTTTGAGGAGTTTTGTGTTGACCACCGCACCGATCGATCAATTCAATTGGAGTTGATTTGGGCTTTTTTGTGTGCCCGGAGATCGAGATGGACGGACGGAAACGGTAACCCCAAAGTACACCTTTTTAATCCCGTTTTTTATTTTCTTATTTCTTTCCTTTCTTTTTATTATACTGATTTTGTTTCTGGAATGATATATAGATATGTCACTATAAATTGATTAAATTAACGATTGAAATTTAGTTCTTTCGTCTATCAAAAACTATCGTCATTCCTGAAATAAAACAAGTATTGCTTGAGATGGAACAATATTGAAATTGAAGTCAATATTTAATTATGAGAGTTGAATTTGAAAAGTCATGACTGCTATTTTGAACAAAGAATACTATTCCGAAAATGACTGAATTAGAATAAAATTATGTTTTATAAAATGTACTATTTTATTACGTAATACAATTTGAAAATTATGTTGTTTTGTAGTTTGCATTTTCTGTGTTAAACTCTAAAAGCAAACTTCGCTCTCTTCTCCCATGCGTGGAGGCTCTTCGTCCTTTCTTTCAGTTGTTCTTTTGGAGGCTTGTCTTCCTCGTTGCCGCCGATGCTTGTCGATTATGTGTTCCGCTTGAATGTCTGTTGTTGTGACCAGAGCTTCAAATGATTATAATAGATATCATGCATGAAATTTTTATGAATTGTACCCAATGTAACCGCTATTGGAAAACTCTAAAAACAAACTAAAAGTGTATATCAACTTTTGCTGAATTTTTCGATATAAATATGCCTTATTTTGTGCAATTTTAGAGCATTTATTGGTGGTATATATGGCAATTTTGTATCCTACCAGGCTACCAACCCTCATTCTCATTGTCCTGGCTATTTTTTTGTTTTTTATCTTCTTCTGGTGGACATATTCCCTTCGTCTTCATTAATATTTGGGTTCATATTTCATACAGCACTGTAAGTTCAAAAATTGCGTTATTTTGACAATTTTTACTAGAAACCTATATAGTACTTTCTAAATCCTTTAACAAAACTACGTCGTTTGTCTCATTATAAATCACTTTAGCTGCACTGGATCTGAATCCCACATATTCATTTTCAATAGCAGACTTATTTTGTCGCAAAAAATTGTTAAAAATTCCAACTACTAAACTGGCTACTGAATTCAACTTTGTAAAGTTAAAAACTCTTCTGTAGTTTATAAGAATTCAAACTTTTGAATAAAAGAGCCGTTGTTTTTAAAAAGGTTTGTTTTCCGATTAAGGTTATAACATAAAATGACACTGTTTCAATTATACGTTGAAATGGTGTCATCTTGAAGATGATTACTTATAGATGGATGCTTCACTTGTTTGGATACTGATTTTTGCTCATATTGGGAATCAATTTACTGCAATAATTACATGTTTTGCTTTTGAATATTTACATTTAAAGATTGTTGTCAACAAGAAAACCATACTAGAAATACATACACGACACAACTTCTGAATCACCTGATATTTACAATGCAAAGAAACACCGGCATAAATTATTACAGAGAATTTACAGAAGACTGTAACAGAATCGACACGCCAAGCTTTCACCTGCCTTCGCCTCTCGCCATCAGTCTAGTTAATATTTACAATTGCATCAGCCATGCTTCAACTGTACCCTAATTATATTATATACACTGAACAAAACAATACCCATGAAGCTTTATACTTATTTACAGATTTAATTTGGCAGAAGAATTTCCAGGGGTCACGCAGTATTTAGTTTCTCAGCGGTCCAAGGAACTCAGAACAATCCTACAAAAAATTGCGAAAAAATTGAACAAAAAGTCGGTCAGTATATAAAAACAATAATCATAAGAAAATAATTATACAATGTGTGTACCAATCGTAGCCAGTGTGTTCTGTTTTCTCATAAGCTTCCTTTCTTTTCCTAGTCAGCTTCTTAAATTCTTCGCGTGGGGTACCCGCTGTAATTTTTCCAAAAAAGTTTAAAATTAGTATAACTAAGTACAAAAAATATAATCACTTGACATTATCCGGAATCACTCACGTGAAAGTGGTGATCCCGGTGTCCCTGACTCGGTCGGAGATCCAGGAGGCTCGATAGAGAAGTTCTTGGAAATAGAATTATTTGTAATAACAGTAATGCGACGAGAAATGGGCATTGGAACATGATCTTCCGCAACTGATCCATGTGCAAACGGATGTTTCATTGGCATGGCTGACAATGTTTTATACTTGCGGAGCTTGCCCGAATCATCAGGAGCTGGTCCAGCAAGAGTTTCATCCCATAAGCTATCAAGAAATCCCATGTCTAATCTGATCTATTGGGTAACAACAACCGAACCGAACTAAAAGATCAAATATGATTGAGGTAGGCAAAGCGAGTGAGTATAGAATAAATGGGATTTGATCTGATCGAATCGCGTGTTACTCAAAGATGAGAAATGAAGGGATGGAAATGATGAAAGAAAAGCAAAGTGTTGCAATTGCAAAAAATGGTGTCGAATGATTTTAACAAGAGCCCATTGAGTATTTGTAGAGATATGGAGAAGAGAAATGTTAAATCAGTGGATGAACTTGAAAATGGATACGCTTCTTGCGGTGATTCATTCGACAATTTTTAAGAAAAGATAAATATGGCTTGATCCATATTTGTAATTTTTCTTGCTTAGAACCTATTTTTTTGCCATTTTATGTCGGGATTACTGACATTTATGTTTTTTTGCTGTTCTGTATGTACTAAATATCGATTTTCTCTTTTTATCTCAAATTTTTAATCATAAAGTAAATTGATTCGAGAATTTTGGTAAATTTATAAATAAATTAAAATACTTTCGAACTTTTTTGCTTACCCAATCACATTGTGTTATGCTCGACCAGGATCCCGTTCAATTACGACCCCCCATTAAAGGGTGCGATCCCTGCGACCCCTTATGAGACCGTTGGATCAATTTGATCCAACGGTCCTAATCTTACACTTTATTAGTTTTGTCTTTTAGTGCACGTTTTTTTGTCTTTTAGCGGGTGCAAAAATGCAGACTCGAATGTGCATATAATTGAGTAAAAAATGCAGATGATTGAAAATGCAATATGCATGTTTGCAAGGGGGTCGCAAAGAAACCGAACCCTGCTCGACCATATGAATAAATTTCACATTCAGAGTTAGGACATTTCTCAATGAATACTCTTTTTATACGAAGTTATTACTTTTTTGACGAATTGAGATAACGTTGGGAACAGAGTCAGACGGACAGACCGACACAACAGAGCGTGAAATCAAACCGGTTCAATTGATTGGTGCAGCTGGAACCGGTTTACTGTTGAGTTCGTGTTCACCACCTCACAATCTGGATCTCTTCTCTCTTCATCAATTTCACCGACGCCGTCGGTCCAACCGCTCCCGATGCCTCTGGTCCGGCGAAAGAAAGCACCAGAGCCAACACCAACCCTAACCACCACTCCCGACTCTACCTCCAAAAACGACGCCGCAGAAGACGATGACATAAACATCAAAGCCAAAAACCACAGCAAGTCGAAATCGAAGGCGAGATGGAACTGCGTAGACTCCTGCTGTTGGCTAATCGGATGCATATGCACGACTTGGTGGTTCCTTTTATTCCTATACAATGCAATGCCGGCTTCGTTTCCACAATATGTAACTGAGGCTATTACTGGACCCTTGCCTGATCCTCCTGGTGTTAAGTTGCGGAAAGAAGGACTTAGGGCTAATCATCCTGTGGTTTTCGTGCCTGGTATTGTTACTGGAGGGCTTGAGTTGTGGGAAGGTCATCAGTGCGCTGAGGGTTTGTTTAGGAAAAGACTTTGGGGCGGTACTTTTGGCGAGATTTATAAAAGGTATGTGATTTCGTGTTATTGGTTTCTGCTGTTTGTTAGAATTTGGTTTTAGGAGGCTTATGGTTTATGAGGTTTGAAATTAATGTGACATGTTGACACTTGACACTGTTGTGAACCATAGCTTAAATACCGAATCGAGGTTGAAACTATTTATCTTATGCTTTAGAATTGTCGTGGATGTTTACAAACTGTATTCGTGATACTAAGAGATGACTAACTCCTTAAAGACAGTTTGATCGTGGTTTCATGTATGAACTTGGGAGTCTAACTCTTTTATAATGGAAATTTTATTTGGTTTGTTGAGACTTAGTGACCCTTGTAATGCTCGAAACATGGACCTCCTCTAAATTATATGGTGTTTTACCTCTTGTGATGCAAATTTTGCTTCACATCACGATTCTTCGAGTAACAGTGTCAGCTGTAGTGATTTATCACATCAAATGGCACTACCGATTGTTTTTGTATTGGGTAGATGAGGTTAATAATTGCTTTTATTTACCTGTTATGTTGACTACTTTTGGACCTAATGCTGCATAATGATGTTGTTGCTCAAGTAACTCCATGAGTCATCAGGCATTGTTGCTCATGAGTTCTCAGATATTAACTACATGCATATTTAGTTTCCTTCATGCGTTTGTGCGTTAGTGCATTTAGGGCTGGTAAATTTAATGATAAGGACAGCTAAACACACCTTTATTGGCTATACGATTTCAAGTATTATGCACCCTACCATTACAATAGATTTGAATTGTCAAGTGTTATATCATCCATACACCATATTTTTCATTTTGTGGTCCAGTTGTCGCTGATGTAGTTTTTTCTTCTGTAAATACCTCTCCAATTGTTTTGATTTTTCAGTAATTGCAGCATTCTCGCCAGTTCTAACTACTCCAATATTACAGGCCTTTATGCTGGGTTGAACACATCTCTTTGGACAATGAAACTGGGTTAGACCCTGAAGGTATACGAGTCAGAGCAGTTAATGGACTTGTTGCTGCAGATTACTTTGCTCCCGGCTATTTCGTCTGGGCTGTGCTAATAGCCAATCTTGCTCGTATCGGTTATGAAGAAAAAAATATGTATATGGCCGCTTATGACTGGAGACTTTCATTTCAAAACACTCAGGTTTCATTCAGTTCACACGAAGTAGAAAATATTCTGAAATTTTATCTATGGCTTTGGAATATATTTAAAATTCACGGAGTCTTATGTAATCAAGCACAATTGCAGGTAAGGGACCAGACACTTAGCCGAATCAAAAGTAATATTGAGTTGATGGTTAAAACAAATGGTGGGAAGAAGGCTGTTATCATGCCGCATTCGATGGGTGCCCTGTACTTTCTGCATTTTATGAAGTGGGTGGAAGCACCTGCCCCCATGGGCGGTGGAGGTGGTGCAGATTGGTGTGCTAAGTATATAAAGGCTGTAGTAAACATTGGTGGACCATTTTTGGGTGTTCCAAAAGCAGTGTCTGGAATTTTCTCTGCTGAAGCTAAAGATATTGCTGTGGCAAGGTATTCATGTTTTAATCCCCTCATTTGCTGACAACATTTCAAACTGTGGGTTGTCATTTGAAGTATCTATTGTTATTGATGACTTTAACATATCAAACCAACTTTTCGTTATTAGTTACCTTTTATTTCATCTGTACATCATCAACACACATGTATTAATCATCTGTCAACCACCTCATGACTAAGCTGTGTCTATTCAGTTGGATGTTCAACTTATTTTTGTTATCAGGCTGAAAATCATATTAAGAGAACCTAAGATCATATTGTGTCTCATGCAGAGCCATTGCACCTGGCTTCTTGGATAGTGATTTGTTTCGTTTTCAAACTCTACAACATATAATGAGGATGAGCCGAACATGGGATTCAACTATGTCAATGATCCCGAAGGGTGGGGACACTATTTGGGGAGGCCTTGATTGGTCGCCTGAGGAATGCAATGCTTCTGGCAAAAGAAACCAACAGGACAATGATACTCAAAGAGTTGATGAGAAGAAAAGAGAGAATGTATCTTCTCATACAAAAAGAGTTAATTATGGAAGGGTTGTATCATTTGGTAAAGATGCCTCAGAGCTTCCGTCCACTGAGCTCGAGCGAATTGACTTCAGGGTATCACATTTGAAAATATTACTGCAGTTTTAGAATTGGAAGGATGTCATGTCTTCTTATAGATCTGCACATTTTTTTCTTTTTATTCCAGGAGGCTCTTAAGGGTAGTCGTATTACAAACAAAAGTTGTGATGTGTGGACAGAGTATCATGACATGGGAGTGGTAGGCATCAAAGCTGTGGCTGAATACAAAGTGTACACTGCAGAATCAGTTGTGGATCTGATTCAATATGTTGCTCCAAAAATGATGGCTCGTGGTAGCGCTCACTTCTCGTATGGAATTGCTGATGACTTAGATGACCCAAAGTATCAGCATTATAAATACTGGTCGAATCCTTTGGAAACAAGGTAAAAATCAAACAGTGGTTAGACTTAAGTGTTTACTTTACATAATTCTCATATTGGCATCTTAGAGTACAACTTTGGAGCTAATGGTGATGGTGTTCATAAGAAGATATTGATGGGTTTATTACTGTTATGATCCTAATGTCTTTTTTTATTATGAAGTAAAAATCTTAAACGTTGATCCTGCTTGGCATTGCAGATTACCCAATGCTCCAGAAATGGAGATCTTCTCCATGTATGGAGTAGGCATCCCAACTGAAAGAGCCTACATATATCTATCATCCCAAGCTTCTGAGTGCGACATTCCATTTCGGATCGACTCATCAAAGAATGATGTCAATGGTTGTTTACATGGCGGAGTCTACACAGCTGATGGTGATGAAACAGTCCCTGTCCTAAGTGCAGGGTACATGTGTGCAAAGGGATGGCGAGGGAAAACCAGATTTAATCCTTCAGGCATTCAAACCTATGTCAGGGAATATGATCATGCTCCTCCTGCTAATCTTCTGGAGGGGCGGGGCACACAAAGTGGTGCCCATGTAGATATTATGGGAAACTTTGCATTAATTGAGGATGTTATTAGAATCGCTGCAGGGGCTTCAGGAAATGATCTGGGTGGCGATCAAGTTTACTCTGGCATATTTAAGTGGTCGGAAAAGATCAACTTGAAGCTATGACCTTGTTGAATATTTACTTTTTCTGTAAAAGAGGCAGCTCATAATTACATACGCTGTCCACTGGGTGCTTTGATCACTAATGTGCTCACTCTGGATGCCCATCCCAACTTTGAACTTTCTTGTGGCTTTCTCCCAAGCATGACTGAAACCGGTCTGGAGGTATGGGATTCCATCACTGAACAGGTGTATTGGTGTTTTTTAAATTGTACTAAAAGCTACACAACCTTTTTTCTCCTTCATTTGGTTTGATTGCTGTATACTGTGTTGTAAGATGTTCATGCGCTACAAGCTTAAACTCTTATTGAGATTGGGCCTATAAAAACTGGGCTAGCCAGACTTGTGCCATGGCCTGTCCTATACCTTAAAGCAGATGTCCCTCAAATCTCATATTAGCTGTAAAAACCCTTATTTTAGGGGACACTTACGAGTTAAGAATCTACTAAAGATCACTTCAAATCACTGCAATTAATTCACTTGTCAGTTTTGATGTTCTTAATTCATCAACACAACCACATGTGGTCTTATTTTAATACTGTGACTTGCCATACCATGTTGTTGCTGCTGCTCCTCCTCATAATGTGCTTCACTACAAACTCATTAAACCACACGTAATAATGTGGCTTCATTAATTACACACTCCACTGCCCACTTAATCACCCAAGAGCCACCTTACACATTCCTCCTAATCTCATTAATGCTCTACTAATCCACCATTACACTAATTAACTACAACTCATCGATCTCCATGCACTTCACTTCCATAATATGTGCTACTACCAGTAGTGTTGTGGAATCTCACTTTTAACTGTAAATTTATTACTAGTAAGTGGTATTTCATATTGCCTAGTTGATACATGGTATGCTATTTTTTCCCGACTTGTCATTGATATCCCAGTTGACTTCTTTCAATGATTCTGTTTCATATATAAGCAAGTTATTAATTTGACTAAGCCGAAATTTCAACAATTTGCAACTATTGGTAGCTGGTTGAAATAACGTGGTTTCAATTTGTTGCCTATAAAATTACATCGTTTTACTGTTGCCAATATTCTGAACTTTTTAAGTGGTAAAACGATGAAGCTTTGGATCAAAACGACTGTTTTGGTCTCAAAACTGTGCCGTTTAAACTTTTTTTTGTATCTTGCGATCAGAATATCAGATGCCTAATTTAAATAATTAAGAGTTAATCCTATGATACAAGTTAAGAAGCTATAGGATTAAAATAATTGGAATATAATAAATACTAGAAATTTACATTAGATTAGAGACGTTAGATGAGTGCAAATAGTGGGATGTAGTGTTGCATGGGATTTTCAACAATAACGGTCGACATCTAAATCAATGTGGCGCAGAAGCAGCGGCTTCCTTGGAACCCGGCCAGCCGTAAACAATCAATCTAGCTAGCTTTTACTCGATCAAAACACGGAAACTCCATTTAACACAAGTTACAAAAACATGAGAAATCTTAATAAGAAAAAAGAAGCCACTTAGTTATCATATTCTTCCTATTGTCTCCCCACTCCTTAAAGTGTTGAAGTTTATGCAAAAAGTTTTCAATGTTTTCCGGCAAATGCGTATTCAGACAGTTGATTCAATAAAGTACCAAACAAAGCCATACAATCCTAAACCTTAATGGTCTTCGAACAAAAAACAATACTCCCTAACTCGAAATTTTTATTTTTATTTTAAAACTTCGCTAATAATTCAAAGATTTACTTGTAAATATTGAAACGACGTTGTTTTGAATTTGTTCCAAACGACAGATTCTATTAGCGGAAAGTATGGCCATATTAATAGTTTAATTTGAAACATATGAACGTGTCACAACCCTAAACTCATCTCAAAAGCTGCCTCTCGTGCTACATCTCACACACACTTGCTAAAAATATCCAATGACACTATTCAAATCAACTTTAACCTAATAATAATATATGAACAAGAGTATAAAAATTAAAGCTGCTAACATGAGTCTGGCAGTAGGTCGTGCCCACGAGTGGCTGCTACATAGCATGGGAGAGAATACCCTCTTTGTATTTCAATTTTCATATAATAAACTCTTAATTATTAATTAATTAGCCTATGATACGAGGACAACATGGTCACTAGGTTATTGAACTCTTTACTTAGAGAATTAGCTATATGTATTTGTCTCACTCTTCCATTATATGTTCATTTGTCGTTTAAAGTTGACACATTTTAGGCTGGCTACAAAAAGAATGCTACCGAAAATTAATATTTTCGACCGTATTTCGATTGAATCGTGGTACATAAATTACATAAAGTGCGATGAAAATACCGAAATTTAGAGATTGGAGCATGGCATTTTTATTAAGTAGAAACCACTGCAATACTAATGGCAAACCACTTGAGTCGCACGCACCCTTTCAGCAAATTGAATGATCAGATTTTAAATTGAAAAAACAGTCCCTTAATCATGCATCAATCATCAAAACACATAAAATGTGATGCTTCATAGAAATGCAGGGTGCGCACTAGGATTTGCTTACTCAAAAGTCACCTGCAGATAGTACATAAGCTAATAATAGAAAGCCTATTCATACCATAATATGCACATCCCTATATATATATTTATATATATTTCTAATTCAGCAAACGGGAATGTATGAACATGTTGGCCACAATTGTCGACCAGAAAAGTGAAAACAAAAATTATCATGCTTACAAAAGTCCACCAAAATATGTTCCGAAACGTCTCTTACTTTTCAGATTGCTTTAGTTTTAGCCTTCAGACTTATTTAGCAACTTGTAGTAGAGTTATTTGGTTTTGGTAAATCTAAATATTCTACTAGAAAGAAAAATGGCATTGATACAATATAAATACAATCACACGAGTTCAATAAAAATTACTTAAAATATCAACTTTATAAAACACTAGTAAAGAGGAAAAGAAATAGACATGTTATGTAGGGGCTTACTTTTAGTATTATATAGGGTTCAATTGACTTTATTAGAATTGCTTAATGATTGTATATTAACTAGTGAACTAATCTTTGATTTTGTTCCCGACAATAACCCTTCTAACAATTCAAGTTTGATGAAACCATCTCTTTAATTTTTATTTTGATATAGTCATTCCTCTATTCAATATTCCTTAAATCGTTGAATCACACTTAACTGAGTAAACGACTAGTTTTCCGGCACGAGAAGTCGGAAATAGTGGCATGATTTAACCATTTTTGAAATTGAGGGGTGATTATATCAAAATAAAAGTTGAAGGGTGTTTTTTAAATTGAGCTTTTGATAAGGTGATTAAATCAAATTAAAAATTGAATATGATTTTAAGTTATTTAAAGGATGATTTTCGTTAAAATGGAGCTAACAAATTTTCTTCGAGAGATACATGTGGGAAATACTTGTTATTTTTGGTTAATTGAGTCTAGTAAAGTCCTCGCTTAGTCATGTTGCATTTTCTAGATCCGAAAATGATAACTTGATTTCATAAGCAATAATCTCATATATAATCCTAATATTCATGATTACCTGGTATAATTACGATTGTACACGAACTACTAACCAAATAATAAATTCTACTAAAAATATTAGTGTAATTTATCCACATATTCTAGCCAAGTTATTTAATTGGCTTAACTAGATCAAGAGTCCACATCTTCAGTTGCTTCGAGAAACATTAAAGATTTTTTACTTTTACTTTTATTATGAACGGTCTTTGTAAATTTATAAAGTTAACATGTTGTTCAAGTTGAGTTTACATTTGAGAGGAGCTCTGAATCCTTAAAATGTGTGATTGTTTGAACATTCAGTGATCTTTTGGATCATCAGTTCATTAGGATGACTAACCCAAATTTATTACAAAGAAAATTAATATTATCAACTAACTCCTGTTTAATGATATCAAATTGTCGCTTCACATTACATACTTTCTAACACGTTAACATGATGCATCTCTAATTGGTTTTCCATAATTAATCTCTTCATGGAGAATGTATTTTTACATTTATATTCAGAAGTAAAATATATACATACTCTTAAAGAGTCAACATATTAATATAAAAAATTGTATCTAGTTCAAAATGTATTTCATCTAATATTGTGAACAAAAATGGTGCAACCTAATAAATATACATACTCTGACTGCGAAACATCTCTGCTCAAAGAGGTTCATCCGAAGTCATCTAACCTAAATGTTCTATTTATATCACCTACATAATTTTGTATTTATACAATAATAGAGCCCAAATGTTATTCAGAGTCATCAATGTTGTTTGTTTTTCGTACATTAGATCTTTTGTGATAATGAATCATATGACCTTACTCTTGCGCAAACTAAATTCCTTGTCAGATATTTAAGATTCAAATCTGATCACCTGTGCGCCTATTATTATCTCCCACGTCTAGGCCACCACCGTTTCTTCTAATCTCCAATTTGGTCGTAAATTATTCTTCAAAATCATTCATCTAAATATTCCAAATAATAATAATATCACACATGCACTAGCCAAGTAGCCAGTTAGTAATTAGTTTAGTGTGCATGCACTGTGGAGTCTCGTTTATACAATGGTCGCATCACACATTCATAAGCACGTGACACCAGAGGAACATAGGAACGTGCACACCTCTGATTTGGTCAAGCGAGTGTGTGATGAGCGCGATCATCGCTGCTGGCCTTGAGTGAGTTTCTGACCATTTGGTAAGTGTCGACTTTGGAAGAGACTGCAAAGCATCCATGCTGCATGAACCATGCATGCACGATGTTGTTATATATTATGTGCTCCTAGCTAGCCTTTGTAAACTCTGCACCTAATGTTTAATTACTTAGCATATAGACTGCTTCCCAAAATGTATACTGATGATTCTGTATATATATTCAGATTGAGGATATGTTAAACATAGATACTTAAAATGTATGTGAGTCTAGACTTTGGTGGTCGATCAGTTTATCGATATTAAGATTATGTTTTTAAAATGAGCAAGAAAACATCTATGAGAGAGATCCAACAAGTATGAGTGACAAAACATCTCTTCCTTCTAAGAGGAACAACCTTGGCAGTCAAGCTTCATTGGTCATCATTGTTCAGTTTTACATTAACTACTTGTGCTTGCTATGTATGCTAGCTGTTGGGTTTGTTATTTTTTCAGTTGAAATACGTGCACAGTAAATTTATTCATGGCTTAGTAAATTCATGTTAGCGGTGGATGTGATGCGCCGTGCATGAAAATGCGAGCTCTTGTCAAGTGCCTTCTGGTATTATTAATAGTTTAGCCACATGGATATGTACCAGCACCAACTTGCTAAGCATTGTTATTTGAGTAACTTTACCTAAACTAATCATCACTAATGCTTGAATTTCAAAATATCTCCATCTTCTTGGATGTAATTTATTCAATGATGATTTCAAAACTATTCCTACGTAGTTAAACTGAACAAATCTCAAATTTACAGATCAATTTTATGTGTTTTGTTATTGTTTTATTTACTGCAAGTTTTGATCTTCACAAAAGGAAAACATATAACAACTTGTGCATAAGATGTTTGAAACCACAAAAGTAAAAAACATAAGAAGACAGCTACGCTGCTAATTACGAGAATACCTTTGTTTTGGGAAGTGTACTTAAAAAATAGTACTCCAAATACTAGTAATGTAACATTAGACACAAACTTTGCACTTAATACGATACATAGACGACCTTCATTTGTCCAACTTGGTATATTGTTTAGTGCTTTGTCTTATACTATTTTGTCTACTCGCTGGGCTCAATGTGATGCACAACTTCCTATCTTATCAAAGCAATTAATAGAATTCTTGTATGTTATTACATGTAGTTTTATACATAGTTTTAGTTGGACTGTGTGCTCAGAAGATCGACCCTTAACCTTGCATTTCTTCCCCTGGATTTGGAATCTTTAAAATTGATCTTCTTGGACAATTAAGTTGAATTAAACTTAGAATAAGATCTGAGAAGTTGTCCGTTGATCAGTCGCGTGACTGACGAAAGGGCAGTTTTCTGTATCGGCTTTTAATTGCGTTGAATATGATCAGAATATTGGTATTTCCTAAAATTAACTGTTTGGCAACATGATTGTATATGCCAGAGAAAAGTTCAAAAAGACATTTAGTTTTTGTATGACGATGAGATGCAATCTCGATCGTCCATTATTAATAATCTAACTTATGATATTTAAAGAAGAAATACCGCCAAATATATCAAGTTTTTTACAAACTCAGCCATCCAACTTAATTAATAATTAAATTTAACCTCAGTCATTGATTAATCAAAGTAGATATCCCTCTTGGTCCTAACTCGTATATGACGTAGAGTTAATCCTGCACATTTATAAACAAAACAACCAAGCATAAACCAAACACGCACAAGTAGCTTAATTCATTATTCGGGAAAACCTGATTGCGTGATATTAATCTTGTAGTTATGCTATCATTCAGTCTTAATATTTCCAGAATTTTGGATTTGTATGTTCAGCTAAATAAACTACACTCACATTTGTCTGTAAACCTTAAACTAGTGTTTTTGTGCTGCTAAATTATGGTTAGCTACAAGTACAGCTAAAACTAAATGACAATTAAGTTCAGCCTAGACAGAACAAGGCGGCACTATTTTGTTTTAGGCTGTGTTTTTACGAATGATGTTTGATGATTCGCTTTTTCAGAGATGTTGCAATTTGTTTAATTAGTCCAATCGTCTTAAAATGTAAATTAAAATACAAACAATATTTCAAGTTACACTTTATTTTATTGATATACACCCATGGAACAATAGATCAGAAGTTGTCAAATATTAATGTTATTAACTTGATTTAATTGAAGGAGGACGAGGACCTTATATTTTTGTGTGATAGTGAGACATAAATTCAACCGGTAGGTACTAATAATTTAAACTTAAAATAACCGTCAAATCATATCGTCCCGTTTGCAAATCCAACCACTCTATTTAATTTAATGTCAATTTAATCTAAACCTTCATTTTAATCAAAGCAATGTTTAAGATTTATGCCTTAATTTTTATAAAAACATAATATTCTTTCTAATCTTAACGCTACACCTATGAAACGATTGATCTGACAAATATCAATATTATTAACTTGATTTATTTTCAAGTTCATCTCTTTTAGTAAAAATTAATTAGTGTCTATCTTCATTGATTTAATAATAAATAATATTAATTAATAATAAATAATATTAATATTAATTAATATTGCATTTAGATTAATATCTTGAATTCTGGTTTTATACCTCCAAAA
Source organism: Sedum album (assembly GCA_006409495.1). Classification (NCBI taxonomy): domain Eukaryota; kingdom Viridiplantae; phylum Streptophyta; class Magnoliopsida; order Saxifragales; family Crassulaceae; genus Sedum; species Sedum album. Next base: position 214,255 of record QZGG01000029.1, read on the forward strand.
TATGTGGAATTTGATTCGTCTTGAAAATGAAAAAAAGAGATTGTGGAAATTATAAACATATCATTTTAATCTTATCTTCTTGACATGGTGATAAATCATCCACAAATCCAAGCTCAAACCAATCCATATCAATCAAAAATATTGATCTTTTCTTCGAGATAAAATATTCAATAAAATCCAAGGTGAATACTGAAAATGAATGATAATGGTAATATCTATAGAGCATTTCTCGGTAGGACAAATTCATAGAAAAGCCTCGAGAACGTACTTCCATCACATCTCTCAATTAAATCAATAAAAATCCAACTTTTTCTTTTTTCAACTTTTATTATTAGGCGGTGAAATCCAGATTTCCCATGTTACTTTTAAATTAAATATTACAAATTAATTAAAATGGTAAAAATCTTCTTGGATTAAAAAATCTCTTTCCAAAATTAAACCTTTATAATTAGTTAATTAAACAGTCAAAAGGCAATTAGTATCTTTGTTTGACCGTGTCGGGTTAGAAGGGCCGGGTATCTTGGCCTTCACGTGACCTCCTTCTCGTATCCCCATACGTAGTAAATATCAAGTCACGTGGTTCCGCAAGCCACTTCCTCTCCACCAGTTGGTTATGTGACCAGCCGTTTTCACCATTCCCTTAACAATAAGTAAAATGACAAAAATAACCCTATAAAATAGTATGTATGCTTATTGTACAGAATAGGTACGTCGTATCTATGGATTGTATTAAATAAATATCTCACTCTCGGTAATTATAGTTAGCAATAAATAGTGAAACTAAACATCATTAGAAATAAATAATATTTAAGAATTTGTTTAGTCTATGGAAACTCCTATAAATCACCTGAAATCTCTCCACTTTCCAACTCCTCCAGTCAACCCAAAAATCTCTCATCTTCATATTCTCCTCACCTGTTGCCAACTCTTCTCATTCTATTGCTGTTTGATTCCTCCATAAACCTCGGATTTATTCCCAGTCAGCTTGATTTGCCTTGCTCTACACTTCAGCTCTGTTCTTGTTGAATGAGATTTGTGACATCTTTTAAACATTTTTCATTTGATTGACTGATGATAATGGACGACATGGATTTGAGCATCTTCAATCCTGTTAAATACACAGAGCATCGAACCTTAACCACAAAACAAGTCTCATCCACTAAACCCACCAAGCGTGTGAGGATCTCCTACACCGACCCTGACGCCACCGATTCATCCAGTGGCGAGGAGGATCAAGACCCATCTCCCATCTTTTTTCCTAGAAGAAGAGTGAAGAAGTATGTCAATGAAATATCAATCGAACCCAGTTTCGAAGCTTCTAAACCTTTGTTAAAAACAAAGGGTTTGATGTCCGGTCGGAAAAGAGATTCTAATGTTCTGAAGCCAGCAGTGAAGTTGAGCTGTAACGATGTCAGTGTGAAGAAGTTTAGAGGAGTGAGGAGACGTCCTTGGGGTAAATGGGCAGCTGAAATTAGAGACCCGGCACGTCGTGTCCGTGTCTGGCTCGGGACATTCGACACGGCCGAAGAGGCCGCTATGGTTTACGACAACGCTGCTATTAAATTAAGAGGTCCGGACGCTCTTACGAATTTCATCACTCCTCCTTCGAAGACTCCTCTTACTCATTCATCTATTGATAATGAGAATGAAAGGCCACGAGTATTGAATGTGTCCGATACTTGCTCTGGATACGAATCGAGCGGTGAAGAATCACATAACAACCTAGCGTCTCCAACTTCCGTACTACATAGCAAAAAAGAGTTGACATCATCTGCATCAAAGGATAAGTTACCTGATTTCAAAGATCCAATACTAAAGCATCCGGTGATAGCGGATGATCTGATGTGGGAGAGTAGTCAAAGCGTGTTGAATTTGCTACAAACTGATGACACTGAAACAATGATGATGAGTGAGTTCCTACCATTGGAATTAGATGAAAGTTTCTTCAACTTTGCGCCGCCAGCTCCACTCTTTGTCGATGACTTGTCGGTTGTTTTGTCCGACAGTATCTTTCCGGACATGTTCGACTCGTCCACATTTGATCTTGAAGCGTGTTCAATCGACATGGACGGTGTTTGTGGTGGTTCTAGTTTTGACTTTTCGGGTCATGAAAATGACGATTTCTTTCGAGATATTGATGATCTGTTTACTTCGGATCCGTTGATGACACTATGAAGTGTGTGAAGTAGTTATTTTTGGCATCAGCTAGGAGTTTTTGGCATTCATGAGAATGACAAAGTTTTGTTACTCCTGGTGAAGTTAAGGAAAAATAGTATTTAGAGTAAGTTATTAATTATTTATGTAACTCAAGAAATAAATCAATGAAAGTTGGAAGATTGTTCAGTTCATGTCAAATTTGAAATGTGCTTTATTTCAGCCTCCCTGTTATTCACCTGAATTAAGTAATGCACTGATCATCGGGGTGTATCGATTATTGTAAGATCTGAAATTAAGAGAATGATAAATTAAATATATTGAAAATGAGTAGTCATGACTATTTTGATTAAAATGTGTCATATGAATTGTAAGGAAGCATCAAACATAGTTTAAGGCGGAGATGAGGATTAGCTATATGATTATTAGAATTGAATGATAATATGGTTGGAGAAATGAAATGTGATTATGAGTTCAAGTAGTGATGAGATTACACCCTGACAATCATTCATGTGTGTTTCTTCCTTCAACATTACTCAAACTTAATTGAAACAAAAAAAACAAAGATAAAAAGGGATTTTGGTCTCATAATTATGTCGCCTCTATTTCATCGGACCACTCCGCGCCTAATCTCATGAGAGAAACAAATTTAAGACATCCCCATGAGGAGAGTCAGTATACATACTCAAGCTTATTTAAAACGGATTTTATCACTCAACGTATCGGAAAATGATGTTGTCCGATTTTGAAATGCACAAGCATATGGCATACTGATCGATTGTCAGTTTTCATCACTCGGTTACCTTATCTGTTGTTCTCTTATACTACATATCATAAATAAGAATGTATGATTTGATTTAGGGTTTAGAGTTGAGGGACGGATGGGTCAAAGTTGCAATAAAGGCGAATCCAAGGTAGTCCTACGAACGTGTTCTTCTGAAAACAGAACGGGAGGCTGCGTATGTATTTTTATATGACATGCTTTAGCACGAAGACACATTTTTTAATAAAAACATTTAGCATCTGGACCACAAAGTTCTACACTGTTACAATCAGATTCATTTTAAAATTTATTTTTTATATGAAGTCCCTCTATCAAGGGGTTTGCCTTACTAGGGCCTTTAATTTGAAGGACTTTCTCAAAGAAACTGGAAAAGGGTAAAGGGTAAAAAGGTAAAAGATTAAAACTGTTAGATTTTTTTGGGAAAGTAGCAAAAATCTGAGCATGCAGCTGCAGGAGCCAACGGTAAACTCTTGCTTTACAAAGTTGTGTCGAATCTGTTTTGGACTTTGGATGAACCACATGACTCACAACACTAAAATGGTTAAACAAATTTGATGAGTCCGGAGGATATCATATAAATATATAAAGAACGTACTGATTATCGATGCGTACATAAAATGATCTTACAAAAGAGTAAATATTTTGCTGAATTTTTTGTAATGAATTTGTATAGATTTTAATCATGTAGTGATTAATTAGATATCAATATTGTTCAATGATGTGTTTAGAGACCTCAATAATTAAAGTAACACCTAGTGTTTTATTAGGCGAATTAAATGACAAATAAATGGTATAGAAATGAAGGGTGGATTTGGGGACCAGGTCAGTGTTCATTGTCACAGTGTGTGCATATTTGATTTGTAGTTTTATGAAATGAAATGCAGTGGTGTGAATTGTTGCAGGCGCAGCAGCAAGCAGTAGTATCAGCAGCAAGTGCACATTCTGTCTTTTTATTTTGGACTTTAATCAATAGAAAAATTGAGAGGCACACAACTCACAGGTGCTCTTTTAAAACTATATTCATTCTTCATTTACAGCTCTAATGAACTTTTGTACCATCCCATTTCCCAACTACCTTTCTGATTACATCACGTATTTTAATTTAAGCAAAGATTTGAGCGAAGATTTGAGCTAGTGTAACATTCCTTCATAGTGTTTGAAAGGTTGTTGGGATTTAGTTTCATGTGTTGAAGTTGAATGTGGCCTGAGGTGGTCGGAAACTCACCTGAAAATGGAGACAAAGTTGACAGATATCACTTGAAACTGAGACTTGCATGATATGTCCGAGTATGGACGAAACGATGTTGCCTAACTCACATCAAATGGAATGTTTAGTAGAATAATGGAATAGAGGTCTGCTACTCGATCTCTGTTCTCAGAGCTAGGTGATTCAAGCTCCTCTGACTACATTTCCGTCTTGTGAGTGAGTCTGTTCTTTCATTGAACGACATAGAAATATTTTTAAAAAATAGAATAATGAAAGAGAAATATTCAATGGGTTTACCAAGGGATCAAATGACCAAATGCCCTTACATGTGTATACAGGAAATTTTGATGCCCGACCACATAAAGGTAATTTGCCTTAACCCTCTCCAAATATACCTATATGCTTTTTTTGCTTAAAGCCCGAGAGCATATACATTTTCAATCAAACGTTGGTGCATCTACCATTCCTCTATAATGAAATATACAATTATAGCACAAGGATTTAGTGTACCAAAGCAGACAGAAACGAATCATTTTTCAGACATGCATAGATACTTGAATATAGTTGCCTAGTTGGGATGGGGATATTCAAACACATAACAATAAGTCAATAACAATAGACAATCAAGACAAAGAAACTACAGCAGTGACAGTTTAGTAATAACAGATTCGGTAGATGCAAAGTTACAAACATGTAACATAATATACCAAATATGTTCAAAATGATAACTGTGAAAGTAATATGGAACAGAAGCCAGGCACCAAGCTAACCTAAGAAAGTAGTTGCATGCAGTAGCCACTCTTTTTTTGTTTTGTTGTTGCAGGTGTCTATAGATAGCTAAAACAGCCAAAGCAGCATGATAGAATGTCACAAACAGAAGTCACAACAGTCTACAGTGTCTATATTGGATTATAATTATGTGATTGTTAGCTTGGTAAACTAATACATTAGCTCTTTATGTTATCGATTTATCATTATTTTGTGATTACAAAATACTGTTCGGATCGGAATGTTTGATGTATATGTCACGACTAACCCAACAAATATATGCAATTCAAACTGGCTTTTTGAAAAGGGTTTATTACCCAGAACCACCCATATAATATGTAGTTTTTGCGAAAACCACCCAAATAAATGAAATTTACCAAGAACCACCCATATAATCATTCCGTTATCTTTCGAACCACCCAAATCTAACACCGTTAACAAATATTAATAAAATAATATTTTAAATTTATATAATAATATATAATCTGAATATTAATAGAAATTCTTAAAAAAATCCAAAAAAATCAGGAAAAATATTTAAATACACAAAAAAATATTTCTCAAATGTATATTGAAGAAAACTCTTGAATAATTAAACAATTGAAAGCAAAAAACGTTGAACGATTTTAAAACAGTAATATGTATATTGAAATTAAATTAATTAAAATAATTGATAAAGGCATTAACAATTTTCTTTCAACAACCCAAATATAAAAACTAATACTTTGATTATGCTTTCTACTATTAGGCTCTTAATTTTTTTTACAAAATAAGTAAAATTTAATAGTCTATGTATAAATAAAATAATTCTTTCATGAAATCCTAAATCTTTCACCCCATCAAAACCTAAACCCCTCAAACTTCATCAAAACCGTTTAATTTTCAATATACATATTATTGTTTTAAAATTGTTCGACGTTTTTTGTTTTCAATTGTCTAATTATTCAAGAGTTTACTATAAAATTTTAAAGTATTTTTTTCTAAAAATATACATTTTTATACTCCTTATTTGATAAATATTTTTTGTGTATTTAAGCATTTTTTATGATTTTTATGGATTTTTCTGGATTTTTCCGGATTTTTTAATGAATTTTCTACTAATATTCAGATTATATATTAATATTATATAAATTTAAATTAATATTTTATTAATATTTGTTAACGGCGTTAGATTTGGGTGGTTCGAAGATAACGGAATGATTATATGGGTGGTTTTTGGTAAGATCTCTTTATCTGGGTGGTTTTCGAAAAAACGTCATATTATATGGGTGGTTTTCAATAATAAACCCTTTTGAAAAATAATTTTAGCTTAGGAAAAGGTCATCCATTTTTTGACTAGTCAAGGAAAATTGACTGTCTCCAAATGCCTACTTCACCTCCTTTATGTGATAATCATCTATTTAGTATCATTTTCATTGCCATCAAGGATTAAACTAGTGACACTGAAAGTTGTATTATAAGACATATTATAAATTCGATTCCTGATAGATGCTAAAGTAATAGAACTTTAGCGGAATGAGTTTTCAAAAAAACAAAATCATCGAAAATATTTGAAATTCAGTATAATGGAACCAAAGAATGGTATACTGATATAGAGTGTTCATCAAGAATTAAACGGGGTAATTTTTTATTTAAAAACTGTCATTCCTACAGTCAATAATTTACCAAAAAAACCAAAGCCACTTAAAATATTTGAAAATCAATACAATGGAAGCAAAGAAAGATATAAGGCACTTATTTTATCGTGAATACAAAGAAAAAAGTGTATACTGGTATAGAGTGTACATCAAGAATTAGGTTAAATGTTAGAATTTAGTCATTTTCATGGAGTATAATATTTATTGACTAGACAGATACTTAACTAAATCCCCATCCAATACAATGATGCTTTAGTCTAAAATTTGTTAGATATAGTCTTCCTAGGAATATGTTTAGGTTAGGAAGATCTATGTTTTGACTTTAGATTACAAATGGCCGCTAACATTAATTAGAATATAGCGAGTCAATGATAAAAGGGCCCTTTGTAGGTGGTGTATTTGGCTCTATGTTTGCTGTCTTTAGAAAGTAGTAGCCATGTCATTAGCTAGGCAGCCTGGCCTTAAAGTAGGAAACAAACACACGGCAGCTCAAAGTCTATGGCTTTATAGTACAGTATATGATTCAAAGTGATTTGACCTTAGTCAACCATTCAAACGCAAATGATCACTAGCTGCAAACATTCTACTTCTGAGTTCTGGCAAAGCAGCACCAATCACAGGAAAACTTATCAAAGGTAGGTGATCAGTGGTGAAATCAGATTGATGTTGGGCTAAAAGTGAGTCTAGTGTTGGAGTGAGATCATTTCTCGATCTTCTTGCATGGCTCTATAGCTACTAGTTGCTCATATGGTAACTATCAGCCTACTGCAAAAACAGATGCAAGTGCGTTTTGGTAATTTTATCGATTGTCATTAATTTTCATTTGGAATTACTTGTTTCCAAAAAAAGTAAATTCAATGTGGTTAATTTTCAATTTTTTTAGTATTGAATATCTTTTCTAATACACAATAAAAACGCGAGAAACTCATTAAGTCTGTATATAAAAGGTTTTTGGAACATAGATTGAGGGCCATTGACAACTTCAAAATCATTTTCCATTTTTCATTCATCCATTTTTTGTAACACGCCTGATCTCACAATAGGAAACACAACTAAGGCCAGTTCAGACTAGGATGACGGATAATTACTACCGACAAGAATAATGGTGTACAGATCAGGTATGGAATGGAAAATGCATTTTTGATTAGTCGTAGTTGGAGATTTTGAAAATGAATGAGTGGCATGCGAAAGAATATGGTATTTGAAAGGTCGGGACAAGGGACCTCCACATATTTCTTTTGATTTTTAATGGGTCAAGATTTTGGAAAACAAGGGAATGTAATGCTTGGTTTGCTTTTCTTTGAGAAATTCAAGTGTGTTGAAAAATCTCCAGCAACATAGAGCTTGTGTCTTCAGTCTTGTTGTGAAATAAATTAAATTGTTGAAAAGAAATTTAAAACATTGGATCCATTGCTCCAACATGAAGTGAGGGTTATTTGAATGTCGGGCTGTTTTCGATGCCTCTTTTTAGTCAAGTGTTAGTTTTTCCTTTTACATGTACACAACGATGTTCCTCACCTTCTGCTGACTTTGAGTGATTTCATTAGGACTTTAAGATGGAGATGTTATTTGTCATTTGTACAGGTCAATTCCAGTCTTCTTTCATGAAATTGGAATGTTCCTACACATTTTTGCATTCATTAGTATGACACAAGCGAAAGGCAAACCTTTTACTGTTGGACAAGATCGTTACCAAACTTCACGACACATAAGATGCCTACACTAATTAAAGATAATCTATAAAAACATCAATAACCTAATAAAATGCACAGAGGCCAAGTATCTGTATATGAAGCTAGGAAAATGAATCTAACACAAATAGTACGTACATATATTTCATCTAGTGTTTTTGTTATGTTTTGTCCATTTCTTGTATTTTGACTCAGCTTGACGCTGTCTTCTATTTCACTAGTATTTGCTGGATGTTAACTCGATCCTAGCAAACAGATCAAAGAAGCGTGGAGATAAAGATCAGTTGTTTATGCATCTATAATGTTTTTAAATCTCAGTGAATGACATAGGAACAAATATAATACTACATAATGCATCTATCAAAATAGTACAGGCTGCATGAGACTGAGCTTCTTCAAACTAAATCCAATACATAACCAGAGACAAAAATCTAGTGCCGGCATCAGCAAGGAAAACCCTAACCAAGGCTGGGAGTCCAGGTTGCTCTCAAGCAAACTTGGCTTTGGAAAAGTCCATTTCAGGGTGCTGCAAGAGAAATATGATGGGGTGTGAACAAATGCGAATCAATACTGAGACAGTAAAAGAGAAGAAGTGGAGAAAGGTCAGAGAGTTACTTCAGCCATGAACTTTTTGAGTATCTCTTGTTTCTGCATCTCATCACTAGTTGGACGACCCATTTGCTTTTGCCTTTGGTCGAACTGAAAATAGGATTATAAACAATGATGTTATAAAAGATCGGAGGTAAAACATAATCAAATAAGGGCCGGGTTACCAATAGCAGCTCCACACTCTTGCATATGTAATTTTAACATTATTTTTTGATTAATAATCGGATGCTTACCATCATTTTTTCGACAGTTGATCTTGTCTCTGGGTCTAGGTCGGAGAGCTTGCTATTCTCTGGTTCAACCTTTTGAGTATCAATTTCAGGATCGCCTTTCACCAAAGACTTCCACCACTCCATTTGGTTGTGTTTTGTCAGGAGAATTGAAACAGACTTCTGGTCCTCTGCATTGTACAATACTTATATCATTCATCACGAGACATGGCCACACCCCAAATGTTATTCTTTGAGGCCAGAATTTGTGATATTTACGTAAGATCTTTTTCTTATTAGAATGAACTCAATGAAGATTGGAAATAGAATAATTTGTGTCCAAGAGAACATACCTAAGCTCCAAAATGAATCATCAACCTTCACATTCTCATAAAGCTCTCCCTGCAGATAGTGGCAAAACAATAATAAAATACAAAGCATATCAGTGAGTTGGCTAAGGCCTAGTAGCCAGACCCCGAAGAAAATGAAATTTATAATAGTCCCTTCATCTCAAATTCATAAGTCACAATTGCCTTTTTTTAAAGCTTTCATCACAATTAGGAAGCAGTATCTTTGTACGCAAAAAATGTACCATTATTAGTACCGAAAAAATATTCATACTTTCTATGAATGTAACACAGTATGGAAGTAATTGAAACAAATGTAATTTTACCTCGATGATTGGAGGCTGTCCCTTGAGTCCCATTTTGAGATGCTTCTTCTTTATATCACACACAATAAACCTAGATTTAGTTCCAGGAGGTACTGGAACATTGACTGTCACTTCTTGCAGAGTCTGAGTCCACGAGTAATTTTCAAGATCGAGCCCATTTCCCTTATTTGGAACTACACAAATAAGAGAACATTTTGCGATCAGTAGAAAATTTAGCCGCTGAAAGATCTTTGGTGAACTGTAAAACACAAGTTGTTAAATAAAGAGGTAATGATGTTAGGCTTAACAATGTGAGCCCTTGCGCTAAACATAGTACAAAAGCAAGATGCCAAGTTCTCATTCTCAACAAATAAAGTGATAATCAAACAGCTTGATACAAAATAGTATTCTCCTTTTATACATGAAGCTTAAATAAAGTATGGATCATAAAACAATCCTTGCACTAATAATCAAAGAGGATTGCAGAGACCATGTCACATATGGCCTAAACACAGAATATCAAGCAGTTTCATGCCAATCTTCAGACTACTTATTAAATCACCGATCACTCATGAACAAAAAAGGAGCAACTTAAACCCGGGCCAGGCAATTCCATATTCACACTCATACAAATAACAATAACATAATCAAATGCCAGTATTTACTAAAACCATATTCCTCTTTTTACCTGCTAAAAATACCAAGCATAAAAAAATAGTTAGCCTTTACAACTGATAGGCATCTAAAGTCATAAATGCAAAACTTAGTTAATTTTGATACCTCTAGGCCCTGTAACGCCATCCTTGACATCCTCATCCATCTTATCATCCTCCTTAACAACAACAACATCTGACTCAGGCTCCTTAACAGGCTGAAAAGCTTCAACCTTTTTCTCCAATTGAGCTTTCCTGGACTCTTCCCTAGCTTTAACCGATCGAATCAAAGCAAGAACATCCTTCTCTGCATCTTTTTTGGACAGAAAATCGCTATTCTGAGCGACGAATGAAAACACGCTGTCTAGAAACCCTAGAGGGTCGGATGGGTTGAGATCGGCGGAGAAGGGGAATGAGGCGGTAGTGGATGAGGTTGATGCGGGAGTTGGTTCTTCTTCGTAATCGGAGAGTATCGCCATCGGAGAGTTTTTTAGGGTTTTTGGATTGGATTCGAGATCTCACTTCCCAGGAATCAACCGGATGTTTTTCGATCGAAACTTCTCGAGCGTTCGTGAAACGCACTAAGTTGGCGTCGTTTTGGACAAGTGTAAATCGGGGTCGGCAATAGGCAGTCGGGTCGGCCCGGCCCTATTAAAGGCTGGGTGGGATTTAAGGGTTTTACCACACGCCCGATGGAAGTCTTAGGGCAGTGCAGGGTCGGACCGTCGACTTTTTGATGATTCATAGGGCCGCCCTTAAGCAGGGTAAAGAAAAGGTCGGACGGGCCGACCCTTCACATTAGTTCTATAATTTTTTTTAAAATTAATTAATTTAATAAATTAATAAAATTGTAACTTGTACTACATAAAATTTATTAAATTCTTTGAGTTTTGAATATTTTTCTATATATAAAAGATTATTAGGAATAAATTTAGTGATAGTGTTAAGGTTAAGTCAGGGTCAGAGTAGGGTCAAAGGGCCGGGTAGGAGACCAGGGTCAGAGTTTTTTTAACTCGACCCTTACCCTGCCCTAAAACTTAAGGGCAGGACTGAAATCGGGTCAACTTCAGGGCCGGATAGGGCTCAGAGCCGGACAAGATCAGGACCGCCCTTAGGGCTTCTTGACCCTAGGGTCAAATGAAGACACCTAAGTGTAGACAAACTGTAATCAAGTAATAAAAAACATTTACTTCCTGAACACAAATGAACATTTAGTTGGCTCATGCAACTAGATGAACATTTTATAGAATCAAATGAACATTACATGGAGGAGACTTGTCTTTCACATCTTAAAAGTAAGCTACATGAAAATCGGCATTCTTCATTTCCCACAATGCACATTTGTCGTGAAAAATTAGCTTCATTTTGCCGCTGCAGGAGCACAGCAGCACCTTCAAGATGAGGGAAGAAAATCATCTCGGTACTGGTTTCTGTGTCACTGAAGCTGTCTGGGCTTGTTGCTGCGCAATTGACGGACAGAATTGCATGGAAGGAATCAGATGGTCATGTAATTAAACAATAAAAAGAAACATTGAATAAGAAAAAAAACCTTAAGGTAAAAATCGAAATGTGTTATGGAATACCTGGCTTATGTGCAGTGAGCTCTGACCAAGGAACTGTAGCAACTCCTGCTTCTTCGTCGCAAATGCAGCCCTATTATTGTCCAAGATGGACTGTTCTCTTCGAATATCTTCAGATATCATGTTTCTTTTCCAGTTAAGTTCTCTGATTTTAATCTCTTTCTCAAAATACTCAAAAGGCTTGCTATCTATCTCACAACTCGAAAATTTGATACCTATCTCTTGCCTATAAATATAAGATATTCAGAGCAGCCCATTATCAGCATAATTAACATTTAACATAAACAAAGTTCAGCTTGCATGAAAATGCTCGGAGCTTCAATTAAAACAAAAGAGTTCTTTAAAGTAGTCTAGGAAATGTTGGCCATGCTTTTGCATGTGACTTTTTACCTGTTGCCCACAGAAAATACTCCACAATTCTTAATGATCCCACCATCTAAAGATACAGCTCCATCACGAATATGAGGAAGAGCTAGAAGCATTTCTGACCGTGTCTTATAAACCTGAAGACGAGATAATAGATGATAAAATAAAGTTTCCCTAAGGCCAAGGCCACTGCCGGTAAGATAGAACAAGTTTTTGGTCTCGATGGAAATCATGTTCACTGCATATCCAAGAAACCCAGGCAGTGACTCTCCATTTGGTAATTGAGGCTTTTTTAAATTAAGCCTTTTTTGTGGGTCATTGACTACAAACTCACCAGTATAAGGCCTGCAGAAAAGAAAATGAAAAAAGGAGTAACAAAATTTGAATGTTAGCAAATGTGAATAACACGGGAAAGGATTAAGTACAAAGTCCCCAAAGATGAAATCATACCTTAAGTTTTCAAGACATATAACAAGGAACCGTCCATTCAAAGGCCTTCTGTTAGAAGCTCCATGACCACACAGACCGCAACTTCTGATTATTTTACTTTCTGCGTCATAGACTTCTAGTGCCCTGACACTTTCATATGTATTGCATACAATGGCCATCATAGTATCTTCTCCGAGGTATTCTGAAAGCAATCTGGAACACAGCTGGAAATCATGCTAGTCCCAATGTATATTTTAATCAAAGCAAAATAAATTTTGTAATGGAAGATGTGCATCTAAAATCTGAATTCAGACTCAATCAGAGTCTGGCACAGGACAAGAAATAGGATCAAGCACCAGAAATTATTGAATACAATATCATCAAAATGACCTGCTAAGGCTGTCATCCTCGACTTTCCCAAGCATGGCAACAACACCAAGCACATCTTTGGTCCAGGTAAAACTTGCAGGCTGATTAGTACGACAGGTATTCAAGTGGTACAGAAGAGCCGCAGCAGACTTCTCATGCTGTAGAACCTTTTGAATTATTTTTTCCTCAGTTTGTTCCGAAACCTCCCCATCTGCACTGATGGGTACACAAGATGCAGGTTCAACTGCAAGGAAAATAATCTATGTCTGAGAAAATGAATCGAGGCATCAAAATAATTCAACAGTGAGGTGCAGCTTTATATAAAAGTCATTTGAAGCTCGAAGCCCCAGACTTAATATGTTAGTCAATATCCAGATAATATATGGGTATAAGTTTTTCGGAAGACCTGGGCACAGACCTGGGAAATCAAGGATGGATTTTTCCATAGTATTTTTGTGGTTTTTTAAAAACACAAGATTTTGTTCATGCCGTTTAACCTCTCGTCCTAGCATTGCCAAATCATCCTGAAGTTTCTGTGACCAATGTGTATCCAGTCATGTCTTAGTAAATATCCTCAAACACGACATTTGTTTCAGCAAAAGATCCTTGCAATACCAAACATTCAATGATATTCACGGGATACCTTTGAAGCAAAGTTAATATGTTCCGCCTGAGAAATCCCACCATCTGGCACATCGTTGGTCACAGGCCCTTGGAGTGGGCACTCTTCTGATCCAGATTCATCATTTTAGATGAATCTTTAGTAGCTGACACAGTATGAGCAGGTTTAATAATTGTAAAAAACTTAAGGATCTAATAAAAAACACATTTTCCATTGGAACATGAGATAGTAAGCAAAATTATTTTTTCGCTTTGACGAACACAAACTTTCTAATTTAAGTATTACTCAGGATTTCAGGTGCACTGAAACATGTTGTAGTTGTTAAGGATTAAAGACAAGCATTAAATTGAAGATTAAGTTGTTAATTTGAGACTGAAATCAAAATGCAGGCAAACTGAAAGATGAAAGCAATTGTGCATGTGTGAATTGAAGCTGGTAAAAGAGGAATGTACCGTAGGTGTGAGGAAAGGAGGAAGCAGAAGTGGCGGATTTGATTGGGAATAGAGTTGTGAATCGATTAGGTCAGATTAGATGACCTTCTTGTTTTCTTCCGTCGACCCGCAAAGTTGTGACGTGGTTTTCTGTCCAATTAAACACTAGATGTGATTCATTTTTTTGTGTACTGATGAATCCTACTTTTTTTTGTAACTTATATGTTTCATTAATTTGTTGGTACAATCTCGTATATAGAAAAATGGAGTCGCTGATATAAAGTGGAGTTCATTAATTTGTTTTATTACTTTGTTGACACAATCACATGTACAAAATTTCTCTGTTTTTAATCAAAAGATTTAGCTACAAGCACCAAAGTTAGTTGATTTCGATGATTAGCACTCTATGGAAAGTAGTAGGCTTTCCTAATTTTCAAAAATACTTTTTTTCAACGAGATCTGCATAGATTTGGACTTAAAAAGTTTTATTCGATAGAAAACAATCTATGCACATCAATGATCGGTACATAGGACATTTTACGCAATCAATCTACTCAGATTCAAAATTGTAATCAATCTAAGTTTTCAGTTAACTCGATTCAAAATTATACACAAGATTTTTGAGTAAAAAACTCCGTTGCATAAATTAAAAATGCCCCAAAGCGGGTACAAAAGCATTCTCGTAACAGTATCAGGATATTCACCTGTCCATCAATAGCTTGAAGCTTCTCAAAATTGAAGCCTCTGACTCCATTAGAAAAAATATATTAAATTACTGTGGCAAAATGTAAGCATCTTCGATATTCGGAGAAGACTACCAGGGCGGGCAAGTCTTGGTCTGCCGCACCTCTTTAGCTCATCGCCTGATTACTGTTATATTTCCTCATATCATAGGGTTTCTATTATGTGCTTCACTTTGCTTCTGTAGGGGACAACAGGGTCCAGATGATTGATATATACTTCACCCTGGACGAAAACATTGATGAAGTCCGCGTTAAGGGGGAGAATCACCTCAGATTTTATGAAAAATATGGAAAGCGGTTGTGTACCTTGTCTATGTCAAAGCAACTTCAACTTTAGCTGGCTTAAGAGACTTCAACGCTGTTCGTGCATATCCAAGTGTCAGCATAAAAAGACTAAAGAGGTATAATAGGCCAACATGCAGCTTTTGCAGCATGTAAACTATGACAGAGCTTTCGTCACTTGTATCTGAAACAGCACTTCTGCTTATCCGGTCTACATATGGTAAACATCGAAAGTAAAACATCAAGTACAAGAAACACCAGCACATAAACTCATTGAATGTTGTTACTCTTCGCATATATTAAATCATTTTTCAAATCCACAATTTATAAGAGATAAAACTCATTGATAATGTAACTATTAATAATAGATCCTATCCAGCTTGTACTGAGTACTCAAATCTGAATGTGATCAGAATAAGTAATAGAAGAAATAGTGAAATACCAGAACACTCTGTGTAGAAATTTGTCCACTCATGCGGACTTAATTTAGCTTCAGAGGCCTTTATCAAATCAACTAGAGCCTGGTTCACCTGCCATTAATAACATCTGTGCTCAGTTATGCCCTTTAGACAAGTAGTTGAACTCACCACTAGCTATATATATGTATCAAGTCATCATTCATGGCACTATATGTTAGTTAGTGTACCTCATCAGTTCGCTCATGGCTCACCAGGTGTCCTCCATGAAGATCTATCATTCTAGCATAAGGCTGCAGCTTTTTTGCAAGCTTCCGTGCATAATAAATTTGAGCGATTACATCGTGCCTGCACATGAACTGCATTTGTTAGAACTTCCCTTTTTCAAAGTCACCGATTACGAATTGATGACAACAGTTTCATCATAAATATATACCTTCCATGAATAACGGACACAAGAAAGCCAGCTGATCGAATTGATTCAATATCTTGTTCGGTCATTTTGTGCGTCCAACATGCATTAACTTGACCATCAAAACCATATGTTGACTGCATGCCAGAAGCTGATATACCTTTCACATATTGCTGCACATAAAGGTTTCTCGTAAGTGCAGGTAAAAGTAAAACCCACAGTATATGTGTTGTTCGTAAGAGAATCATTATACACTTTCACCTGATCGTTGTCAGATCTTTTATTTTGGGCATGAACAAAAACTACTTACAGTCCGACACAAATTTATTCCATCAGGATTTTAATTCTACTCTCAAATATGATTTCCACAGAGGGATACACGAAGGATTCATAATAAATTTATAACTCAAAAAGTAACACAGTAGAAAATCCACTATAACAGTAGAAAAAGTATCCTTAAAAAAGAAAAAGCTTAGAACTTGAAACAGAAAGCAGTCCAAGATGGTAACAGAGAATATTAGGAAGTGAAAACTTAGGAATCGAGATTTATTATTTTTGAGCATCTGAGTGCCCCCAGTGTGGCCTAGAGCAGAACAGGGGTTCTGCGGAGTAGAGCGCTAGAGTAGAGTGAGAATAATAATTGGCTTGAGAATGGGATTGTCCATTCCTCGACCATTTTTAACAGAAAAAATTTAATTACTTCCCACTGCTAAAAAGAAGTCTGGCAACCACATCGTACAAGCCCTCTGATATTAGAGGCTTACAAACAGTTCAAAGGCTTAAGCTCTCTAATATCTTTTTACTCCCTGGCTTTGTACAAAGCTTAGGGTTCCATTTGTTCATCATAGGGCATAGCCCTCAATTAGTATTAGCCTTGGATCAGGCTTCTGATCATTCAAAATGAAAAAAACTTGAAACAATGAAAAACAAAGGCACCAGAAAGCTCTATGACTAAAAGTGCAATGCTAGACATAGATACTGATTGGTATTAATTGTAAACTGTACCATCTACCATCTTACTTGATACAGTATTTCTCTTCTTGTCTTTGAGCCTACACGCTGTTCAAGATATTCCTGTACAAAAGCTGATATCAGAAGTCTATATCATCCTAGTTCCATATTCGAGTGTTAACTTGGATATCAGGGTATAGAAATGTAGAAGAACCACAAACCTCAGTATAGTGAGTGTCCAAGTCTACAGCAGCCCTTTGCTCAGGTGTTTTCGCTCTCAGGAATCGTACCGCAATAGATAGAGTTTTTCTATCGAGCTGGTTAAACAGTAAATTTGTGTGAAACTTCAAGAAAAATGCATTTTGGGATGATACACAATGAAGCAACAGAAATCAAAATGTCTCTTGATGTTTCAATTCCTCTTTTCATTTGTTAACATCAACAAATCAAAAACACGGCAACAGTTCCGAGTCTGTTACAAGCCTAACCATCACAACATTCCTAAAAAGGGTAAATAAAATAATTTGATAAGTACACTACAACACAGGGATCGATGCTAGGATCTATCCTCTCTTTCATTAGTACTACTGCAACAAACATACATTTCGAGTTTTTTTCTTCTTAATGAGACCTGCAAGGCTGCAACGTACAAAAATAATCCCGGGCATTTGTGAGGGGATACGGTTTTTATTCTTTGTTAAATAGTTTTACAACTTTTGAACATTCCCTCAAAAGTTCAAAGACAACAACAAAAACAAATTTATAACTAACATGCATATTATTATATTACTACAAAAGAACATTAGCTAATGCATGCATAAATTGTGCAGTACCTTTGGGAAGCATTCAAATCCCCCACCAGTTACATTCAGCAAAGCTAATGATAGAATCCTATCAGGGACCATGGAAGCCAACTTGCAAGCAATCATGCCACCTGTTTGCATAGTATGTAAGTACAGAACATTAATCTGTTTCCCTCAATGAGAATCCCCATTTTCCTTCACCGCATTTTTATATAACAGACTACAAGCTATTTTCGTGTAAAGAGATAAGCAAATCCGAAGTTAGCTTCAAAGCTATCCAGGTTTTCTGTTTTGTAATAGCACAATAATCATCTGTCAAATTTGTAATAGGAGCTACTCACCCATAGAATGTCCTATGACATGCGCTTTTCGCCACCCCAAATGATCCATCAACGCAATCGCATCCTTAGCCATAATAATCGTTCTACACCAAACATCCCAAATCCCATTCAAATCCCACACAGTTCTAAAAAACATTAAACGCATAGAACCTGTTTGTTAAAATGCATAAAGAAAACAACACTCACGAATAATCAGACTTATGTTTAGGCACAGAGCTCCGCCCCATTCCACGATTATCAAAAGCACAAACTTGAATCCCATCCAACCCCTCAACCATCCTGCAATCACCCCCCGTTGACTCATCATCATTGGGAGTATCGGTCCCTGTCAATCCGATAATCTGCGGACCCCACGAATCATGCGTCCCGGCCAACCCTATACACAAACGTCCTCGTCAGTCATCAAAATTGTAGCTATAGAATGTGGAATGGATTAGCGTATGTACCTATGACGAGGAGGACTTTGATGGGTCCGGAGCCATATGTTCTGTAGAAGATGTTGATGTCGTTTCGAGATGATGAATCGGATACGTTGCAAAAGGGCATCTTGATGAAGAGTCGAATATTCGAGGACGAGGAAAAATGGGTTGGTTTAGGTTGCGATCGATTTGAGGAAGAGAAATGATTGAAGTGCGTTCCTTTTCTGTGGCCGGTGTTGTCGCTTTTTGAATAATTGCTTAAATATTTGTTGTTCAAAATTTGGGCGGATGGAAAAAGTTTACGGAGTACAATTAAATATATAATTTTTAAAAATAATTTTTAAAATTTAATTTATAGCCCTAATTGATAATTTTAGTGCAACTATTTTTAATCTTAAGAGTTAGATTATTTAAATTACCGAATCTGAATTTGTCCTTTTATTTTATAGAAAACTAAATTAATGTTTAACGTGATCCTGACTGTAGTGGATAATATATATATTGATGATAAGCATGGCACGGGTGGCGGATAACGGTTGGAGTGGTGGTTAGGTGTAGGTGGAGAGGGTCAAAAATGTCAGCTTGTTTAATTAGAAAAACAAAAGGGTTTGACACACATGTAACAAATTCACTTTACGAAAGAGTCCATGAAACACCCTCGATTTTAATGAAACCAATCAAGTTCGTCCACTAGTCTTTTGTTAAACAGGAAATGTATCATGTAGATCTTCTTAATTTGATGGACTCGTGGATCTCCTCTTGCACCCGTTGATTTCATTTTTTAGACGCATCAGATTGTGCCAACGCATTAATGAAGTACGTGACTTGCACGTGATGCACACGTGATGTGCACATGACAAATGCACATACGTGGCGCAATCTGGTGTATCCAAAAAATGCAATCTACGGATGCAAGAGGGGATCCACAAGTCCATCAAATTGGATGGATCCACAGGATACAACCTCTTGTTAAATAAAAGAGATTGTAATAATAAACACTTCATATTAAAAACGAGTTATTTACCCATTTAAATTAATGGATATTCAAATACGTAATTTTCCGAGTTTTTAAATTTTGAACATCAAATTACACTGACTACCACATTTAATTAATGCAAACTAGTAATATATAAGTAAAAGAGAGGTACTTTGTAATTCAAAATTATTATTATTAAATTTTATAAAGCATCTTGTGTAATGGATTCTCATTCTATGTCCATTTACAAGATTAAATTTTTATTTTTGATAATTTATTTCTTAAAAAACTTTCATTTTGTCATTTCAGAGAACATGTTTATTGACATAATATGTGATAATAGCAAACATCCGCCATTTTGCAAAAAAGTTATGTACTCAGATTCTCGAAGCGTTGAAGCCGCATCTATTACTGATGTTGGTGACATAGCGATAGATGCGGCAATTCAAAATGCGACTTCATTGGCTTTTAACATCAGAGAATCCATTCCAACTTTTAAATTTAAGGGAAACGAGTTAATGACATGTATGATGACATGTAAAGCGGCGGTGGATAATATGGCAGCAGCAAAAAAGTTTGGCACGTTTGGGATGTTGAAAAAACAAAATATTATACAGGAAAAAGCATTACTGAATTACAAGACAACTGCATCAAGATTTTTTCAAATGGAACAGGTCGTATACAATATTTGACCAGCAGATTAAGGTTGTTGTTGTATATAGTTGTGGATGTATGTAAATCTTTACGTTTCCATTCATGACTTGCAGTTATTTATTTACTTTATTGTAGTACAAAAACGGAGTAATTATAATATAAATAAATATGTCGTTAATTTTAACATGTCGTTAATTGAAAGACACTTCTTACCCTTAGAATCTGTGCCGATTAAATTAACATTTTTCATGATAATGATATGGGATTAAAGAGTTAGGAATAGGGTGTGCACTAGTCGGGTATGGACGGGTTCGATCGAATTGTACCCGATCCGAAAATTTTTTTGGGCCGATATTTCTAATCCGAACCCAACCCGATAAATTTATAGTGAACCCAATCCGTCCGTACCCAACCCGATCAAAATATATTTGAAAAAAATAAAAAAATTCTTCTTTTAATAAAAAACTGAATAAATTTAAAAGACGATCTGAATTTTCGTAAAATCTTTTTTTAATTACTTTATCGGGTCGGGTTATGCCCACCCCTAGTTCGGATGAAAAGACCTTTAAATTTTTATAAGACATTGGATATCATTTCATCCTCCAAATCCAACCGCCTCGTGTTTTTCGCAAATCCAAAAGCCAACTTTTATAAAAACAAATTTTAATCTGAACCTCAATCGTTAGATTAATCAAATTAACGGTTCATATTTTGTCCATGTCTTACATAAAACTTAATGTTGTTATAGATCCTAAGTCCAGGAGTAGGGATCTGGTGAAAAGTAACTAATAAATGAAAAGTGCAAATAAATCAGGCCCATTCAATTTGAAAAATCGTACGGTTAAGATATGTGTCGAATTTTAGATAAAGAAAAATATTTTCAATAATAAATATAATGTAATCTATAAATATAATGGCAAATTAGTCAGAAAAATATGAATCAAAGATTCCTAAAAATCGCGAAACGGGGCTAGCTCAGTTGGTTGAGCACTTACCTTTGATTCCAAAGGTCAAGGGTTCAACACTCCGGAGTAGCATGATTTCTCCTCACATTTGTGTAGGAGGTGTTTATTGTCCCACTCTTGTGTGGACTTAGTGATTCTTCCCCTTGTAGGTGGAAGCTGTTGATTGATCCTAGTTGTGCCCTAGTGATGCTATCAGGTTGTGAAAGAGGGTTATTTGAGTGCGCCTACAGAGTCTTCATGATATTTGCTCAAGATTGATGGGAAGAGGAGTCGTTTGACCTGTACTTCAGTTGGATTTATATGTACTAGATGATATTGTATCTTGTACTAGTATTCTACCCAATGTAACCCGTATCAACAAAAAAAAAGATTCCTAAAAATCAGGGGTAAGCAAAACGATTAGTTTTCCAAACTGAAATTCAAAAATCAAAAAATTAACACAATCCCTAGTCAACGGTGACAACTTCAAACCTCGCCACCATTTCAAAAATTAACTAAACTACGCTCGTTACACTCACGAGGTCAGCTACATAACACTTAAATTTTCCGAATAATTATAACACTTAACTATACTCTATTTTTTTTAAAATACACATTAATTCTACAAAATAATATATGATTCATTATTTGCTATAATATGATTCATGGATCAACAATAAGCAATTACTGAACCATGTGTTTCATTCAATTATAATTACAGATTCGTGAATCATATTATGCGAGATCAAAATTCGTGAACCAAATACTAGTATTTCTTGAACTAATGTTATGATTCAAGAATAGATAGACTCTGATTCGTGAATCATGCATTTCTATTTAATGAATCGTGCACTCAATTTCAGTTTGTTAAAAAATAAAATTAGGATTTTTTGAAATATAATATATGATCAGGGTTTGTTTAATCTGTTTGGTCCGTCCCTTGTTCTTTGACACATTATAATATTTTGATTAACCTCGTTGGGTTGTTGCATGCTCAAAACAATCAGAAAAAAATCAGATTCGGTCCCATCATATTTCTCACAATTGTTCAACAAGAACTCAACTTTCATCTCCTTAACCCTTTCCACCATCTACGTATTTTGAATTTTTTGCAAAATGTAATTTATTACTAACATAAAAATTGTTTGTCAGTTACCATATATTTAGGAAATAAAATAAATTAAGATGTCTCTCAAATAGGAAAAGGTTCTAGGGAGACAATTACAATTTTGTAAGACGGAGGGACAACATCTCAACCGTTGATTTTTATCAATCCAACGAATAAGATTAAAAGTAAAAAACCTTCAAATCCAACCGTCCCGTGTTTTTCGCAAATCCAACCGCCAACTTTAATAAAAACTAACTTTAATCTCAACCGTCAGATTAATCAAATCAACAGTTGAGATTTTGTCCAACCATCGCACACATACTTAATGTCCTACTGGAACTTAACTCCTCTCAAATATATTCTATTGATGATTTCCAAATATACCCTTATGTGTATATAAAATCAATATATTTAATATAAATAATAACCGTCTGATTGATTTATATGGAAGAACATGATTATTTTGCATTTTGCAACTAATTTAGTACTTTCCATCCGTCTAATGGTGAGTGAATTTAAGATCATAATCCAAGGATAGGAGGATACGGAAATTTTTGTGAGACCGTATCATATAATCTGAACCGTTGATTTCAAATGATTCTATTGAGGAGATTAAAAGTAAAAAACCTCCAAATCCAACCGCCAAGTGTTTTTCCCAACGATTCAGATTAATCAAATCAACGATTCAGATTTTGTCCATATCTTACACAAATTTAATATTGTTATAGATGCTAACTCTCTATACATCCAATCTTAAACATTTATTTCCTTGATGGACTTTCCAAATAAGATTGTCACTATAAAATTGTCAATTTTGGATGTAATGATCTTTAAAACATCCTTTCCAAAAATAAGATTGCAAAATGCCTTTTTATTAAAATAAATTTATATCATTTTTATGATCTTTTAAAAAGATCCGGAATAAAGATGCGGTAGTGATTAAAATGGTGATTGAAATTCACTTAAGCCATGAAGCTAGAAAGATCTACTCTGGATAAGCCCTATCCCTCTCATACCTCATGCGAGAGGACAAGAAACAAAACACACACTACGCATCGAACACACACAAAGCACGAAACCCGAAAATGTCTACTCTCTCCGTATCCCTTTCCCTCAAAAACAACTCCTGCTTATTCCTTCATTTCAATACCAAACCTCGCTTGCTTCCCCGCTTTCCTCTCCGACCACTCTACTGCTCAGGTAACTCAAGATCTTTATTCAACAAACTTTAATTCAATTGTTTGATTGTTGTCGTATCACCCGACACGACATGTTTCAAACTTGGTCGTGCGTGTGAGCAGCTTCTGCTGATAAGGTTGCTTCAACAAGTGAAGGCATCAAGACATTTACTTGCGGCATTTTAGCTGTTTGGGCACTCACTGCTGCCTCTCCTGTTATTGCGGCCAATCAGGTGTCCCAACTTATACAATTTAGTAAAATTCTGCTACTTAAAATTAAGAACTTTGCGTTATTAAATAATAGATATGTGAAGGTGATATTACGATGTGCAGAGATTACCTCCGTTGTCCAACGACCCTGACAGGTGCGAGCGCGCTTTTGTTGGAAATACAATAGGCCAAGCGAATGGTGTTTATGACACACCGATTGATCTCCGCTTCTGTGACTACACTAATGAGAAGTCCAAAATGAAAGGGAAATCACTTACTGCAGCTCTTATGTCTGATGCTAAGTTTGATGGTGCTGATATGACTGAGGTTGTTATGTCAAAAGCATATGCTGCTGGAGCAAGCTTTAAGGGTAAAGCCATGATTGATTCGCTTTCTTGTTTTCTTTTCTTGGTTGCTTAAGTTGAAAGGTTAATTGTTTTTTATATACAGGGACTGACTTCACCAATGCGGTATTGGATAGAGTGAATTTTCAGAAGGCTGATCTACAAGGCGCCATTTTTAAAAACACGGTATTATCTGGTTCCACATTTGACGATGCAAATCTGCAAGATGCTATCTTTGAGGACACAATCATAGGCTACATTGATCTGCAAAAGATCTGCAGAAACACAACCATTACCCCTGAAGGAAGAGCAGAACTCGGATGTAGATAACTTTTGTTTCCTATTTGTATCTATCTTTTTCCCTTTGTTGGAACTAAATATTGTATCAGAAGTTTCTCAACGATTTTGCTCTACTTACACACGGCTGTGGCGAATCAATGATAATCAGAGTTTGTATATGAACTGTGCAGTACATCTCAAGCCTTTAGTCAATTACATTTTAGGCTTGGTGGAACAGTTTTTGACTCAATTCTTAGGATGCATAATGGATCACTTCTTTGTTTTTTTCTGTTATTGTGAATCAGAATCCCATTTCATAAATAGTATGTTGCTACTTCTACTTCTCTTAACGCTGATCAAATGTAAAAATTATGACAAACTTTAGGATTTCAGATGTTGAAGCAAATATTGGAGTTAATTTAAGGTTTTCTTCGGAAATATCCAAAAACATTTATGACTCTGAAGTACCCATCAAATATCCATCATCATAACTACTCATAATGCCCATCAAAACCTGTATATTTTCAAGCGCTTATGCACAGTCTGGACTGTGCAGCGAGTACTAGTAATCGAGAATTCACCAATACGCCCGTCATTTCATCAACCATGCGATCCAAAGGTAATCGGACGGTTGAGATTGATCGCATGGGAACATATGAAACTGACACGTATGCATCAACAGTATTTTTTTTGCAATAATGCAAATGTACAATAAGAATAGGTGTTCGGACGACATCGATCGAATGAAAACTAGTGTAACAACAAATGCAGAAGATCGCAGGATGTTAGGGGTCGTAAAAGAACGGGGCTCGATGTAAATATATTTCAACTTGAAAACAAATGTCTGCAAGGGATCCAAGTCGTCATTTTTTGTACTCCATTAGTTTGCCATTTGATTAAAAAATCGAATTAATCAAATATGTAAAACAGAGTTTCAGCTCCTACCGAAATCGAAACAGCAGACATCTCTCAGTGCGTCGATTCGTTAGGGTTTTAGATCGGAAATCGCGAAATATGGAGATCGGCGTAAGCGAGTGGCAGCCGCTCATCCAATCAGTCATCCTCGCACTCATCTTCTCTTTCCTCCTCGCTAAACTCATCTCCATCGTCATCTCCTTCCGCGACGACAACCTCGCCATAACCCGCCGCCGCGATCTCGACGACTCAGATTCATCTGAACCTCCTCACATCCCCGAAACTCAACCACTCATTCCTCCCCCTGTAGCAGCACCGGTTGATCAGTTCGCTGGTGCGTACGATGACGTGGCGTCTAGGGTTTCGGAACAGGACTCGATGATGGCTGAGAAAGGGAGTGTGAGTAGCTTGGGGAATCAAGATGATGTTGGTGACGAGGATGATGAGGATGATGATTGGGAAGGTGTGGAGAGTACCGAGTTGGATGAGGCATTTAGTGCTGCTACTGCTTTTGTGGCTACTGCAGCGGCTGATAGATTGTCGCAGAAGGTGTCGAATGATGTTCAATTGCAGCTTTATGGTCTTTATAAGATTGCTACTGAGGGTCCTTGTAGTGCTCCCCAGCCGTCTGCCTTAAGATGACTGCTCGCGCTAAGTGGTATGTTTCTGTGAAGTTCTTGTGTTGCATGTTAGTTTCTTTGGCAGCTGTGTATATCCATGTTACTGCTCAAAATAAAAAAAAGTGGAATTTGTTACTGTATGGTTTTCATTTGTCATGCATCCTGCATTACTTGAGTTATTTGATGATTTTCAATTAAATGATTGGTTATTTCAAGATATCATTTTGAAAGCAAAAGCATATGTACTACATAGTGTAATATGGATGTAATTTCTGGAATAAAAATATTTATAATGACGTATACATCTTTATCTCAAATTTCTGGTAATCTATTGATAGGCAAGCATGGCATAAATTGGGTGCAATGCCTCCGGAAGATGCTATGCAGAAATACATAGAAATTGTAACTGAACAATACCCAGCTTGGTTGGCTGGGTCAACTAATGTGAGTTCTTTAACATGTTGTTTAATGTGAGTTCATTGTTATGTTTTTCTAGAATCAGCTATGTAAAGTATATGTTGTTACTGATTAGAAAACCAGAAGTGCGGATAAAAGTTCAGAGGGCGGCAACTCCCAAGGGCCAATGGGACCTGTTTTCAGCTCGCTTGTTTATGAAGAAGAATCGAGCAATGATTTGTAAGGTTTCTAGACTCCGTATCCAGTTTTGTTAAGTTGATATATCTTAAATTCCTCATTTTACATATGTACTTTTAATATTATTGTTTCTACCCAACATTGCTAAATTTGAGTAAATGTTATGGACAAAAGATTTGTAACAATTTCTTGTCCCATAGCTAATTGCTATAAATCGTTTCTAATTGTTGATTTTCTATTACTAAGTGGTTGTAAACTTCCAGGACAATGGATGCTATACATGGATTTGCACGAGAAGGCGAAGTAGATAAGCTGTTAAAATGCATTGATAGCGGAGTCGATGTTGATGTGAAGGGTCAGTACTAAGTTTGTGATGCTGTTGCTAAATAGTTATGTTAATAGTACTCACGAGTATCTCAAGTTCTACGGTGGAAATATCCCTAGAAATGTTTGGTTTTTATATAAAATAAATGTATTCCCCAACTTAAAAGTCCTTCACCTACACCCATTTTGAATGTGATTCTTGCGTACTACTGTATGATGTCTCGTCTAAACATGGGGGAATACGGCTGCCAACTTGCTGTCGGGTTCAAACACCATTAAGTTGCTTATATTCACATTGATTTGTTGTTATAGTACATATCCAAATGCTGATAGCCATTTTCTCTTCGTAATTGTGCTATGATTCATATGGTATCTAAGTTGCCTAATATTATATTACTGAAAAATGCCAGATAGTGAAGGGAGAACTCCACTGCATTGGGCTGTGGACCGTGGACACCAGGGCATTATTGAGCTGCTAATCACTAAGAATGCTGATGTTAATGCCAAAGTAATTTTTGTGTCTCAAAATATCACTTCTCTTGAATAAAAAACTTTGATGTGTTTATTTACAGAATAATTAGCTGAATTATATTATTTTGGATTTGGCTGAAGGACAATGAAGGCCAGACTCCATTGCACTATGCGGCACAATGTGAGAGAGAAGCGATTGCGGAGTACCTGGTTAAACACAACGCAGACGCTAGCATAGAGGATAATGATGGTAGCATTCCGGCAGATTTATGCTCTTTAAAGTGGCAGTGGATGACTGAAGCATCTCTTAAAAGTACAAGCTAGCTGACTCTCTTGGTCATTCCAAAGAGATTGTTAGCTAATGTAAATGGTCAACCCTATGCTCTAGCTTTTTTGCTATAAATGGTGAAAAGGGTATTCAAATTAAGCAACTTCCAATATCTACATGTCATTTTGCACTTGGCATCTGCTTGCCAGCAAAATTCCTCAACTGCTTATGGGGCTAGTCTTTCTAAACCATTATAATATGTTGTTTGTTTGCAAATATTTTATAATATGTTGTTCTTTTAAAAATATAATTGTTGGTTGATATTACATTTTGTCACAGTTTTATTGAGGAAATTAACTGCTCTAGTACTCTGAATAATTAAATAAGTTGCCCTTTGTGCTCTAAGTTTCACGTTACTCGTTTCACAGGCTTTCATTATTCCTCATCAACAACGTTTTCTTCCCAGCTCAACACCTTCAAAATTCTATGGAGTAAAAGGTAGTGTATATCCTTAGTGCCGCTGCAAATAAGGCAACCGTATGGACTCCAGCACCCACTACCACTGCCTTCATTTTCCTTTACTACCTCCAAAATGACCTACGGATCAAACCTGATCCATCCAGCCATGTCACCCATTGCTACAGCTATCACCAATGAGGTGTTTGACCCCTTGGTGGTAAACATAAAGAGAAGAACATAACTAACTGGCATACTCCCCTCTTATCTCACCAAGTGATGAGAAACCACTCTTTACAAGCATGACCAAACACTAGATTTAAACATGAAGGCTGATGTTTAAACACCCTCTCTTTAAAACTTAAAATACAATAATCAGCAAAGCTTGGGTTAAACACTAAGCAAAGACATACCAATCAGGAATTGGCTGGTTTGAATTTCTTGTAAATAAAGCTACATTCTGGATACATTTTTGTATATATGATGACCATATAAATCACCAAAAAGAAAAAGCATGCATAAAATATCAGCTGATCAGCATGCAAAAAAATGGATACTTGTTTATAGAAGATTTGTACACCTGACTGATGAGTGGTTCAGAATTTATACATATAGTTACCACAAGTCAGGCGGATGAGAGGATACGGTGCATACTAGGTATCTTCATTATCATCAGACTGGAAGTTGGCAATCTGCGACATTACTAGCTTGGAGAGCCCACTGATTGCAGCCTGCACCTCATAATCTTTTGAGTTTCGTGACCTCGACAGACCCATTGACTGCAAGCTTATTCTGCTGAATTCATTCGCAGCAACTTTTGTTTTTTTAGATGTTGCAAGAACCTTCTCAAAATCTTCCTGTGTTATTGCTCGTGGTTCCTGCATACGAAATCATTAATCAAGTTATCATCACATACCGTCTTCGACAGCCATTCAAACAGTTTTGAATATATAAGTGCTTTTCCCAAGAACAAATCTCTTTGTCCAATAGAGCATCAAATTAAAACCACGACCAAACATGAAGTTAACTGATCATTCCATGGCAAATATAATATAGCTGATAAACCTAAAGATTTATGAAACCCACTGTTTTTGGTAAAAACTATATACTTGAGCAAAAGTAGATGCATGCTAATTGACTAATTCAGTACACCAATACAAAACAGGCTGTGTATCTTTGATATACACCGTTCAAGTTAACATCATCCATTATAGAAAAGCCAAAAGTAGTACGAAACAATCAAAAGTGATATCTGCAAAGCGTATTAGGTTCTCAAAACCATTACTCACCCCACTATGTTTCCCATCCTTCTCATCTTTCAAAAGGTCCCTGACAGGGAAGTATGCTGCTTTCTTGCAAAGTTCTAGAATATCTGAACCACTGTAACCATCGCATAATCTTGCGATGTAGTCAAAGTTGATGCTGTCATCTATTTTTTCATTCTTCAGCACTACTTTTAATATCGCAGCCCTTTCCTTAATATCAGGTAATCCGATCTCAAAGGCTTGGGGAAGACGTCGGAGAATAGCTTCGTCAAGCTCTGAAGGACGATTAGTAGCTGCAAGGACCATAACTCGTGCATTCTCTATAAAAAAGCAGAACAAGGTAAGGTGATATATTAGCTTCATCAGCACTGGTAAAAAATACACTAGATGCACATTAATAGATTTACTTCCAATAAACTGAAAAACTAAAAGTAAAATTTTACTTATTTAATAACATATTTCAATGAGACAATGCACAAAATACCGCCAAGTACAATACTTACGATCGGTAGTGAAGCCATCCCACAAAGCCATGAATTCTGTCTTCATGTTAGCCATGGCTTCATGATCTGTTGATCGACGTTGGCCCAAAAAGCTATCTACCTCGTCAATAAATATTATTGCAGGCTGAAGCTTGTGTGCCAAACTAAAAACAGCAGACACTGCAAACTCAGGGAAATACAAAAGTTAATCGCTCCTGTAAACAAACAGAAATGCATGATCCTCTAGACATGATAAAACATTATGTCTACTTTCAAAGTACACACTACCTATGTAAACTAAACTCTAGTATTGAAACTAATACTTAAAGCCTTGTGAGTTGCGACGGTTGCAAAACAAATACTCACCAAGCTTCTGAGCATCGCCAAACCATTTACTCATCAAATTAGCAACTCTAACATTAATAAACACAGCACCAGATTCCTTAGCAATAGCTTTAGCAAGCATAGTCTTTCCAGTCCCAGGCGGTCCATACAAAAGCACACCTTTCTGCGGACCAAGCAGCTTCCCTCTTGAAAATATATCCGGACGCCTCAACGGCAGAATCACAAGCTCAAACGCTTGCTTAATATCCTCTAAACCTCCAATCGAATCAAACTCCACATCAATGTGGTCCGGATTAATCACATCACACGCTATCACATCCTAAACAATAATTTCAATTATTTAGCGACGTCAAGTAACTGAATTTTACGTTGTAATAAAAAGTAGTCGACCTCATAGGGATTGGTATTGACAAGAGGACGGCCGAGTCGTTTTGCGATTTCTTTTTTATGCTCCATGGCCTTTTTGGAGGCATCGCGATTGGGGTCGAGATGGCGGAGGCCGGCGAAGAGGACTAAGCAACTGAGGGCAGCGCTGGCAGCGTATAGCGCCAATTCCTGGAGGAAGCGTTGTCCTTCCATAATCCGATTGATGATTTTCGGCTGTCGGAATTGTGGTGATTTAGGGCTTCGACGTCGGACGTGAGGATTTGTTGTCGGATGAGATGAGGAGTGGTGTGTTGTTGGGCCTTTGATAACCTACGGAGCCCATTTCTATATTTTTAACTTGGAGCACACGCATCAGTCTGCTAATGTTTAGAACAAATTTAAAGGTGTTTTGAGAATAATAATGTTTTTATATACATGAATAATAATAACATGTTGAATCTTTGAAATGAAGGATAATAGATATTTGTAAGATAGGACTGGACATAATTTCAATTGTCGATTTTAATTATTATTATGATGATTAAGATTAAAGTCGAGTTTAAATAAATTAGGCAGTATATTTGCTATCGAGATTATGTCTTTCTCAGTTATTTAAATCTCATCTGTTGAATTCTTAGGAATAACCTATCGAGATGAATTATGTCTTACCATTGTACAAATATTTATCGGTACTTTTGAACCCTTCTTTGTAAATAGTAATAATAAATTTATCATTCTTATTTATAAGTTGTATGGACAGCACGCTTAAACTTGTTAAATGATCAAAATATGCATTGAAAATGAAAATTACTTATTTTTACTTAAATATTTGGAAAATTAATAAACCTGATTAGTTATGTAAAAAATTGTGATTAATGAGGAATAAAGTGGTAAATATTTTTCAATACAGTAATTGAACAATTAATTTGAATCTACTTAAAAGTGGTATAATTATATTCAAACATAGAAAATATTAATTATCGGCATGTCATTGAGAATGATTCAAGAATAACAAACATATATTTCTAATTCAATGAGACACTATTTTGATCATTAATTTTCAATAATTTGAAGGTTGAAATTTAAACTCAAAGTAAACGACAACTTCAACCGCCTATATATTTTACAAATTTAGCCGACAAATTATAAAATAATCACTTTTAATTTCAATCGTTGAATTTATTTAATCAACAGTTAAGATATAATCATTCCGTCTCAAAAATATTTGTCTCTCTATAACTTATCTCAAGACTCATTTATGGACAACTATACACCTTTGGTTACTTTGATCACGTTAATGGATGCAAACTTCAAGGATGACCAAATGCCAAAAGTTGAGCTGACCAATCGACCTTTATGAGATTAATAATAAAGTCAAGTGGGTTGAAGTTTGGTATTTGGATATTGGAAATAAGCAGTGTGCACTTTTTCATATTCTGCACTAATAAAACATGTCGCCTTTATTGACGTATCTGTCACAACAACCACACTAACCAATTCAAGAAATAAAATCTCAGCCGAACATCCGATTCTGACAAAATCGTACTTCTTCCTCTTTTTACGTGCGCTTCTGTCTCTGCAGTACAAACTCCATTTCACAACATAAACATCGTACTCGTACTACCCTCTTCTTATTCACTTCTCATCCACTTCGCGTACAAATCACATTCCCAACTCCCAACCCTCTTCATTTCTCAACCCCATCTCGATTTCAACTTGATCGATTATTTTGATAGTGAAATGGAGATTGAGAGTTCGGAAATTGAAGATGAGGTGAAGAGGATTGAGCCATGGAGGAAGCAGATTACTTTAAGAGGGTTGATTGCGAGTTTAGTGATTGGTGTGATTTATAGTGTGATTGTTATGAAGCTGAATTTGACAACAGGGTTAGTGCCTAATTTGAATGTCTCGGCTGCATTGTTGGCTTTTGTGTTTATTAAGAGTTGGACTCAGTTGATGCATAAAGTTGGATTTGTTACCAAGCCGTTTACGCCACAGGAGAATACTGTTATTCAGACTTGTGCTGTTGCTTGTTACAGCATTGCTCTTGCAGGTTTGATGCATATATTCTGTTGAATTTGCTAGTTATATGTTGATTGTTTGTATTACGCGAGTGATTGAAAAATTATGTGGTTGCAGGTGGTTTTGGGTCGTACTTGTTGGGATTGAATAGGAGAACGTATGAACAAGCGGGAGTTACGACTCCAGGAAACAATCCGGGAAGTCATAAGGAGCCTGGTGTAGGATGGATGACGGGTTTTATGTTTGTTAGTAATTTTGTTGGCTTGCTAGCACTAGTCCCTTTGCGCAAGGTCTGGTGGTTATTCTGCATTTGCTTGTTAATTGTTAGTTATCTTGTAACTGATTTATTACTTGTGTGCTAAAGGAATATACTTTTGCTTTTCTGTTGCTGTTAACAGATGATGATCATTGACTGCAAATTAAGCTATCCGAGCGGAACAGCCACGGCTGTTTTGATAAATGGGTTTCACACGAAAAAAGGAGATAAAATGGCCAAGTACGCACCATGATATTTCATTCAATGTTATATAAGTGTTCTGTACTAGAATTGTACATCTCATACTTAGCTTATCCCACTTTCCTTCAGGAAACAAGTTCGAGGATTCTTGAAGTTCTTCTCTTTAAGTTTCATTTGGGGCTTTTTCCAGTGGTTTTACTCGGAGTGAGCGGGTCAAATTGTGGATTCACATCATTTCCTACATTTGGCCTCACAGCTTTTAGGCAAACGTAAGTCTTCTTCTCCAATTTCTGTCATTCATGGCCTTCTGAATTATAAGCACTATAAACAATATTCCTACACCAACTGATCGAATCAAATTTCTTCTGCAGATTCTACTTCGACTTTAGCGCTACTTATATAGGAGCAGGAATGATATGCTCTCACTTAGTAAATTTATCTTTGTTATGTGGTGCCGTGTTATCTTGGGGTATAATGTGGCCATTAATCAGCGGGCTCAAAGGCAGTTGGTATCCTGGAGATGTTGGAAGCGGCAGTATGAAAAGTCTCAGTGGTTACAAGGTTCGTTATACAACTTTTATAAAGCCCGGTTAGCATCTTCATTTTCAACACAAGTTGAAAACAAGATTTCTTGAAATGCTGCTTGTAGGTGTTTATTTCGATTGCCCTCATACTCGGAGATGGACTGTATAATTTTCTCAAAGTAATCTACTTTACCAGTAAAAGCATGTACGCAAAAAAGAGTACTCAAAGTAGCAAAACATGTAAGCCCTTCCGTCCCTCCTAATAAATCCATAAAAATGCAAAGTAGCGGTAGCATCTTTGGCTCATTTGACATTCTTTTTGCAGATCCGGTTGATCAGAATGAATCAGCGGAAGTTAAACTTAGAAATGAATTTTTTGTTCGAGAAAGTATTCCAGTATGGGTTGCGTGTGTTGGATACTTGATATTTTCCATCATCGCTGTCATTATTGTTCCGCTCATGTTCCCTCAGATAAAGTGGTATTATGTCGTCGTTGCGTACATTATTGCACCTTCTCTGAGCTTCTGCAATGCCTATGGTGCTGGTTTAACGGATATGAACATGGCTTATAATTATGGAAAAGTTGCTTTATTCGTTCTCTCAGCCATGTCAGGCCAACAAAATGGTGTGGTTGCAGGACTTGTAGGCTGTGGCTTGATCAAATCAATCGTCTCAGTTTCCTCCGACTTGATGCATGATTTCAAGACTAGTCATCTCACTATGACCTCCCCACGGTCCATGCTCGTAAGCCAAGTTATTGGAACAGCAATGGGTTGTGTAATCGGTCCTCTCACGTTCTTTCTCTTCTACAAAGCATTTGATATTGGAAACCCGAATGGAGAATTCAAAGCTCCTTATGCATTAGTCTATAGAAACATGGCCATATTAGGTGTCGAAGGTTTCTCCGCTCTGCCCCAACATTGCTTACAATTTTGTTATGGATTTTTCGCATTTGCTATTGCGCTGAACTTGGTTCGAGACTTGTCTCCAAAAAACATCGGAAAATGGATTCCTCTTCCAATGGCAATGGCTGTTCCATTCCTCGTAGGCGCATACTTTGCGATAGACATGTGCATGGGGAGTTTGGTAGTATTTATCTGGAATAAAGTTAATAGCACCAAAGCAGGGTTGATGATTCCGGCGGTGGCTTCAGGTTTGATATGTGGAGACGGTATGTGGATTCTGCCTGCTTCAGTGCTCGCTTTGGCAAAGGTGACTCCTCCGATTTGCATGAATTTTAAGGCGAGTTAGAGAAGTAGTCATCGCGTATACATAGAGAATAAAATGATGTTTTGCATTATGATTAGAGAATTTTAGGTACCTTGAGCAAATATACATCTCAGTTTTGACAAATTTTAATAAATATATTTATCAGTTAGAAAGGAATGTGTTGAATCTGATGTAATTTCCAGTACACAAATGCACTGTTTTTCTACACTAAATTTAATTCAGAAACATCAATTTGATATTCTACATAATTAAACTACTTAATGCAGAAAAATATTCACATAGATACATGAATTTCAACTCAAAGCAATTTTATACGCTAATCGTCGAGTCATTTTCAGCAATTGTTCTTTCCTGAAAGTTATTGTTTGATTTTATTTTATTCCCTATCTAGTTATCTTTTATATCGTCTAGTTATCTTTGGCTCTCAGTTCTTTCCTGAAATAAATTGTCTTCAGTACTCTTTGACGAATAGGCAGTTGAATTGAGG
The DNA here is from genome assembly GCA_006409495.1 of Sedum album. NCBI lineage: Eukaryota > Viridiplantae > Streptophyta > Magnoliopsida > Saxifragales > Crassulaceae > Sedum > Sedum album. The sequence continues at coordinate 249,302 of QZGG01000029.1, forward strand.
GTGCAGCTTTACTTCTTATCAGGTAGCTTCTCTATTAATTCTGGTATCACTTCAAATACGTCAGCAACGAGCCCATAATCAGCAACCTGACATGATATTGAATTGAATTTATGAGTAAGAAAATAAGTGGTCATATTATAAGCAGCAATTGAGCGTGGTTGCTGCTTATTATAAGTGGTCATATTATAAGCAGCAACCGTTAAGTTTCAATACCTGGAATATTGGAGCGTCTGCATCTTTGTTTACAGCAACAATAACCTTTGAATCTCGCATGCCTGCTAAGTGTTGGATGGCTCCTGAAACACCAAACGCCATGTACAATTCCGGCGCTACAATTTTTCCAGTTTGGCCGACCTATTTCAACAAGATCAATTAATGACTGATAAATCCTGTGAAAAACACGATCGCCAGCAGTGTATGCAGACTTGTTCTATTCATGTGCAAAAAAACTGCATTTTGTACAAACATATCCATCGAAATTCAGCGATGTAATTGTTACAGTACCTGAAGATCATTAGGGACGTATCCTGCATCTACTGCAGCGCGAGTAGCACCAACTAAAGGAAAGAACACAGTCAGCAACATATAAGGAGAAGAGTTACCTAGCAGTCATGCAGTAGGAACTTCTTTAAGCAAAAATGAAATGAAAACCAGGCAACATGGAGATTGGTAATTGCAAACTCACCTGCAGCACCGAGTTTTTCTGCCAATTTATCGATCAGTTTGAAATTCTCAGCACTTTTCAGCGCCCTTCCACCAGTCACGACAACACGTGCATTTCCTAGGTCTGGACGCTCCGACACTTGGGATGAAAGATTTAAGAATCTGGACTTTTGCTTGAAGTCTGCTCATCGTATTAATAATTTGTTAAGAAGCCAAGAATTCCATTAACGAAAACTGATCAACGTGCGTATTGCATCAGTACTCGAGAGAGGGAGGTACCGAATCCTGATAGATCAACTTGGGTGATAGGTGCGCTGTTGGATTTAGAATCAGCTTCGACTGAGGGCACAGGAAATGATGTGCTCCGGATGGTCAATGTGCAAGGGTTAACACCAGAATACTTTACTGTACATAGAGCGTTCCCCGCATATATAGGCCTGCAAATTAAAATAAGTTTCTAACATGAAATTAAGAAGTCATCACACCAAAACTAAACATAGAAACTACAAGTTATTATAGGCACCTGACAAATGTGTGAGGTCCGCTTATGTTAACAACATCCGTGATTGGTGATACATCTAAAAGTGCAGCAGCACGTGCTATAACATTTTTCCCAAATGAATCCGATGCAGCAATTATATGCGAGTACTCCCCATTTTTCTGAACTAACTGAATCAATTTAGCCCAAGGTTCAGCCAAAGGATACGAAAACTTGTCCGAATCAGCCACAAGCACCTTTACACAACAAGAACAAATGACGTCACATCCCATCAAACAACGTATCTTCAAATGCTAGTTCGAGACACCAATGAGTGCATTAAACATACTTGGGATATCAACGGATGACATTGAGAAGCATGAGTAGCCGCTTGATGGAGCGAAGTCCCCGATCCAGCTAGCAAGACTGAAACAGGATTGTCTCCCCCCAGAGATTTCGCAGCCTCCACTGCGCTGATGGACGGAATCTTAACACAACCAGCTTCATGTTCTCCAATAACCAATGTACCAATCTACATACACAACCACAAGCATGATAATTCAGTTCACTTAAATCATCAGAATCATTAAACCAAGAACTTCAGCCTAAGCATCAGAAACCAAACTGCATTTAACTCAAAAATGTTACAACAATTCTACAAAGAAAATAAATAAATCCTAAAATTAGAATCGAAATTAAAAAACTAGGGCAAGAGAATGAGTTAAAATTACTTACAGAACGAATCGAAGAAAAGGGGTGTAAGAGGTTGGTGATAGGTCGCCGGCGGGCGGCGAAGGTGAGAGCTTTTCTGAGCATCGTAGGTGGACTCAATTTACTTGCTACTGAAATTTGCTTTCAGAGTTTGATGTTTTGTTGTTTTTAATGTTTGATTTTGATTTGGGATTTATTGTTGCGTACATGCGTCGTCATCTTTCTTATCCGACTGCCACATAGAAGATATCGATGAAATGAAAGTTCCGTATTTCTTTTTTGTTTCTTTTTATTATTTGTGGTTTATATTTTCATTAAAAATTAATATGATAAAGTGGTATTCTCTTCGGGCCTGTTTGTCCGCTTTCTATTTTAAGTTTCATTTTAAGTTTGTCCATTTTTCTTCAATATCAACCATATATTCTACTTTTTTACTCATTTACTTATTAATTATTTATTCTCAACTACACATTTTATACCTTCTATCTTTCTTAAAAATCGTGCATTTCATACTTTTGGTCAAATAAATGGGGACGAAGGGAGTATTTTTTTCTCAGATATTTGACCGTTTTTAGAGAGTATATATTTTTATGAGAAAATAAAAAACAATTTCGACTAATTATTAAATTTAAATATAGTGTAAATAATCTCAATCGTTGATTATAATCAATCTAATGATTTATATTGATAACCGTCAATCACAACTGTCCGTGTTTTTTGCAAATTCAACCGCCCTATTTATTTAAAAAATAATTTTAATCTCCACAGTCAAATTAATCAAATTAGAGATCAAAATTACGTTCTTACTTCTCACAAAAATTACATGTCTATAAAATAACATCAAACAATTTTTTAAAAAATTCACTCGCTAAATTTTATAATTTGTGCTCCTGACCATGTGAAAATGTCAGACAAAAAAAAGAATCTCATAATTTATAGACTAATTTTTTAATTCTTTGAGTATGAATCTCTCGTAGCTACGACAGTCGTTGACAATTTGAGTTGCAGTCTGCTGCCTTGAAATTCATCCACCATGGTCTACGCCGGCGAGCTCAAATCCGTCGATTTCTGCAGGTATTTCCTTTCCCTCTGAACCAAATCATTCTGAGCAAGTGACCATCACTTTTGAATCTCACCATTGACTATTGCCTTGTACAATAAGCCCTAACTGTTGTTAGTTACTGAAATTGTGTTGTTGACATTGACGTTTGTCAGGAAGAGGGATGCATGTTTCTCAGGAATGATGCTATTAATGTTAGCTGCCTTGATCGTGTTGTTTCTCAATGGAATGGTACCTTTTCTACTTGGTTTCATTGTTTTTCGGTCTTTTTGGCAGGTTTTATTGTTAGTATTTTAATTTACGCTTATGATCCCAACTTGATAGGATCGCTTGTTAGCAGTAAAGACTAGGTCTAAGACTTGTTAAGGACTAAGTCCTAGTTAGCAGGTACTTGTTCCTCAGAGATACAAATGCAGCGGAATTACGTCTAATGATTGACTTTATTAATCAATAGACTGTACAAGCACTACAATATCTATACAACAGTGTTTCAAACTATTATACACACAGTCACCTTAGCCTGTAGGCTCAAAACCAACAATCGTGACTCTTAGGACAAGTTCCTCTGTCCTGCACGCACTCGATGTACGCTTCGTAACTTCTGAAAATCAACTTTCCGATGATCAGAATGTGCTTGCACCTTGCTTGCGACTCTCTCAGCAATTTTCCAGCAGTTGTCTCAATTGCCATGGAGATTCTTTGGTTTTCCCATACGAGTAACCACCTTGTGTAACCGCCGCTTGACACATCACAATCTGCAACTTCCTTTGCGTTGTGATTCTTCCAGGTGTCCAGCAGTTGCTCCAGCAGTTGCTTCGACTTATCTGCTCACTCTTTTATCAGCATCATGATTCTGTGCATATCTCAATGTAATCCAGGTTCACGTCCCGCATGCAGCCTGACAAGACCATGTCTTCTGCACACTCAATTCAAATATGAGTAATGTGTTGTCATCATCAAAATTCAACATGGGAACCATGTATCAACACAACTGTTTCGATAGGTGCTGAGCATTTCTGTAGCATTTGGCACTTCTACATATGTTATCGATGACAGCGGTACTGACTGGGACACGATTGGCCTTCAAATGCTCAGGTTTGGCTGTAATTGATTACTCACTCTTACCTGTTTTTACTAGTAAGTGTGTTTTCCTTAGCTGTCGAGAAAGCATAAATCATGGATGATACTTTTGAATTTTAGCACAAAATGTTGAGCATGTCTTGCTGAATGGGAGTAGGATATGAATAATGTTTGTAGTGCGTCATCAGACTTGACTACTTTGTCTTAGATTGTGTAGGCTGGGTCTGGGATGCTGTTATTGATATCTGTTTGAATCCCTTGTCTCTCTTTGTCCTCGATAGTTGGCATTTTATGGAAGTGATAAAATAAGCCAAGTGTGTATGCATCTGCCATTGGATGGCCTTGTGGTCTCATTGAAAATAATAGTATTGCAGTACAGTTGGGACAATTCAATATTGCTAGACTGTTGTCCTATTTGGTTTGTAGCCTAGGTTATGAGGTTTCATTTTGCATTTCTGATAGTGTGTCATGTATGAATTTGAAGTCCATTTTATACTTGTTTGTCACACCACTATTTCCCTACCCATTTATCATTAATTGATTCATGAGAATAACCTATTATTGCAGTTTTCCTGCGCAACCTTATGATTATGCATCAGCGGATGTAAGCAACAATCTGGGAACGGTTAGATCTTATGCTTATGCCTAGTTTAGATCTTAGGAAATCTGTTAATGGGTTGTTATACTTTTTAACAACATGTTGCTTGGATGTTTCATGAAATCATGCAAGCTCAATGTTTACTGAAACACTTGAACCAGAAAGTTCTTGTGTGTGTGTGCTTACCACTGTATGTGATGTAATTTGGCCATTACTTAGTTGTGCAGCCGGATAATTTGTTTGAAAAGAACTTCCGGTTCAAATGTTTAAATGATATCACGTGTTCCATTGGAAACTAAGATACACCAATGACAGGACATCTTGGAATGAAGTTTGTAATTTGAAACTAAGTTACTCACTGGCCCTTAATGTTATTATTTCATAATTTGATCTCTTTGTTTCCTACCATATCCATTTAACTGTACTTAGTCTCTTGTCATAGCTATTAAGGCTTTAAGCTGTACAATCCTAAGATGTGATAAAAAGAGATTACATTCAGTCTGCACTTACAACGTATTGTCTTCTCCCAGGACCAGTTATATATAACCAAAAAAATACGCAAGTGTCCGACATACGATAAAAATATCGGAGTGGGTTCCATGTGTCTATCTTCAGACAATTTTGATAATTACTCTCATGAGTAAGCAATTATATCATCGCATTTGATGCCTGCGAAAACTCTAATTCAATTGTGTTGTTTAATTTTAAACCTGATATGCACGCAACAATACAGGTATCCAATTATGGTGGTTAAATTTTATGCTCCATGGTGTTATTATAGTCAACAACTGGTAAGTTCAAGTTTACGATTATTTCATGTCTGGTCCTGTAATGAGTATATAGCAAACTATCCTTTGTCCTATTACCAAAGGATATTGTCTGTCCATTTCTCCAAAAGCAGCCCGTTTTTGGTGGGGTTTACCTTCTTTTTATAACTCCATATTCTTTTGTTTTAATGAACAGCAGATATGTTTAATTTTTTCATTGTCCTCTTCGGCTCAAATTTCGGGAAGTTCCTCGATGTATATAAATTAGCAGTGTCTATTTCTACATTAAACATTGTTTTGTTGCATTTTTTCACTTCATGGGTTGAAATATCTGAATTGTGGTGGTGCGTAGTTTCAGTTATTAATCATTTCAAAGTGCCAGCATTAAAATCGATGTTGAACATTTCGGTAGTAATATCACGACTTCTTGGCGATTCCTAGGTTCATACTGCTGCTTGTAGTCCCTCCAATTGCGTTTGAGTTTTTCATGATGTTTTCACGCCGTGTATCAGCTCTAGTACATGGTTTTGTTTTATCTCACCCAGTGCATTGATGATGTTTGCACATTCATCGCATTTCATTTTCACTAACTCATAGGTGTTTTGCCTACATTGTACTAGACTGAAAACGTACTACCAGCTGACTGGTATGCATTTGTTTTATTTCAGGCACCGGCATGGGAGACGGCTGCTAAAATAATCGGGCAGAGGTATCCTTCAGTTTCCATGTCATCCATCATCCCCTAGTTCAATGAGCTTTTCACATTTCTTCTAAATTTGGTTAAAACACGATTCATTTGTCTTCCAATCATCATCTTGGATTATATTGTTTCTCTTAAGGAAGCCATATGCAAGCATGTTACATATTTACAGTTAATATGGAAAAGGCTTCTTAGGGGTACATGTGCTTACGTGTTATGAATTCTGACTTAAAATCCTTGAATGAATGTGTTCTGGCACACTTATCTTGACAGATATGGCGCAGTGATGGGCAGCCGCATTTTGATTGGGGAAGTTGATTGCGTGGACCATGCAGGGTTGTGTAGCAGGTAAAGCCAACTTTTTATTGTGGAATAATTCTACTATATCTTTGGTCCACAGCAACAGTTAATTTGATATGAACAATTGATGAAATGTAAATGGCAGTGCAATAAGAGTGATAACTTCATTTGTTCACCGATCTCGTGCACAGCTACATTTAAATTTTCTTGTATGTATTATTTACTTATTGATCAAGGTAACTTCTATCTATGTCCTCTTACTCCCTCCGTCCCACCGAATGCTTCTCTTTTTGCCATTTTGGGTGTCCCACCGAATGCTTCCTATTTCCTTTTTTGGCAAAAAATAAATATTAAAATATAACACTCTAATTACATTTACTAGTTAAACACAATTAATTAAACTAACTAATTAATTATTATAATTGAATTAAACCAACTACCAAAATTGAAAAATCACCCCCAACAACTCTAGATATTGGTTTCAAAATTTTGATCTCAAAATTTTGGTGGGAAAGTTCACTTTTGGTAAATTAATTTTGATCTCAAAATTTTGGTGGGAAAATTTAGACTTAATCAGATTTTCATTAGAATTTTTTATTCCTTAAATATTGATTTCTTATTTTACATTGGAATTGCCAAATGGGAAGCTTTGGCTGGGACGGAGGGAGTATTATTTTAGTAACCACATTAGTACTTAAATTTTCTCCTATTATATTCTTGTATGGACATCTGTCTCGTGCACAGCTGAATTGTACCTTTTGTTTCAGTTTATCGAATTTAGATCATATGATTGCATGTTTTAGTAGTATCTGGTGTGGGAGTGGCGTCACTTGTTTTTTATGTAGCCGTTGATGTATCACTAATGTTGATTACCATAATAGGAATCATATACAAGGGTTCCCAACTATTCGAATATTTCGCAATGGAAGTGATTTAAGGGGTGAGGATGGTCATGGGAACTATGACCACGAGTCTTATTTTGGAGATCGTGATCCTGAATCCTTAATTGAGGTGAGAACACAAGTTTTTATGTAAACAAGCGATTTCGGAATTTTTTTGCTTAAGACAACTATATCAAATAAAAAGGTGTACCGCATAAACTAATCGTTGATTTGGTAAAAAAATTACACACGTTATTATATTGAATCAAATCATTCACGATAAAAATGATGTAAATTTTGTTTTCATCATAATTATTAGTTAAATAACGAAATAATTTAATATAAGATAATAAACTATGTTTATATACGAATAAATATTTTTGGAAAATCTAATTACTGGCATTCATCTCTGCCAACAATCACTGAGATAACACCCGGTATCTTGAGGTTTACAACTAAAATAAAAATATTTATCAGTTAAATATATTTGATATTGTGTTGAGCTTAATTAAAGTAAATTGAACTGAATCGTATACATTTGAATTAAAAATTGATCAGTGCAAAGAACAGGCTCAATGTTTGAATATCAGTTGGAATTGGATGCTTAGTTTCATATTTTACCCAAACCGGAAAAAATAAGCAGGTGAAAAGGGATCAAAGTTTGACCAGGACTGATTTGATGTTTATAGTTTATACCATTTACTTAGTATGATATTTATGGATGCCATTTTTATATATCGCACGTTAAAGTGAAATCAGTTACTAGTTTTCCTCACATTTTACAGATGATGGAAAGTGTGGTTGCATCGCTGCCTGCACCAGTTGGCAGTTACAGAAGGATGTTGAATTGAGGGTTCTTTTTCATGTAAAAAGGTACTAGCTTTCCGTAGTTAAAGTAACTGTTTATATTCGTGTTCTTACATTGTCGTCCCTATAGAATTTGGTGGTTAGCAATCAAATATTTTGGTACTAGGTGCTTCTGTCCTGCCATTGCATGTCCCAGGGAATAGTGTTTGCTATGCTTACGAATGTCAGTCATATATACACATAACACATTCTTTATTGTGATAAATGTGACACCAGGCTCTAGCCATTAGAAGTGAAACGTATATCTAAGGACCTCAGACTTATGTTGACATCTTACTTTGCATCGCGTGGGCCATTTAATCTACCATGACTTTCACCAATACATAGTGACCATCTATCTACGTCACTCAGCAACTTCTGCGTTATCGGGTTACCAAGGAAAGCAAAGAACTGATAGTGTGATAGATTTTATGGGTGAAACCCATATGATAGTCCATTCGAGTTAAGTTTGGTGAACTTTAAATTCTGAATCCAACAATGGGTGGATCTGCTCTTCACTTGTTTATTCTGAATCCAACAATGAGTTAAGTTCATGCCTGAACTTTTTAATTTATGCAGAACACAACATAAAATCTCCTTCCAAAAAGATCACCTGTGCACGTAGCACGGCTCTTTATATTATCCTCAATAGTCAAACTGATTTAAAGCAAAAAACAAATGTTTTAATTAAGCAGAAAATTCCCATTTACCAAAAAAGAAACAAAATTCAATAAAGATAATAAAAAATGCAAAATGAAATGAAACGCTCGTCCGACGATTGGAAAAGAAAAACCTCGAACGGAGAGCTTCTATGTTTCGAGACCTCTCCGATCTGCAAATCTCGCGTTTTCCATACGCTTAGATCTCTTCGCGCTTCGCTCTTCGACACTTCAGTCCGCAGCGTGATTCATTCACTATGGTTTCCGCCGGCAAGCTTAAAGCAGTCGACTTTTACAGGTTCATTCATTTCACTTTGAAATCAATACATTTATCATCGCAGTGGATCTCTACATTTGCAGGCAATTGGAAGATATGTGTAGTTTGATTAAGATTAACTGTTTAGTGTTGAATGCTAGTTAGTTATATATAATCTGTGGGTGGCGTTGTATTTGTATCAGGAAAATCCCTAGAGATTTGACGGAGGCTTCGCTATCAGGAGCGGGACTATCAATATTAGCTGCCTTGTGTATGTTGTTCCTGTTTGGGATGGTAAACATTTTAGTTCATTTAATGATTTTTTTCTGAACTTTTTTAATTGCCTTTATCATATTAGTTTACATATGAAGATCGAATTGGATTGATTTTTCCGTCAGTTGATTGACAGGTTTTATTGTTACATTTTGTTAATATTTGATTGTTAACTTTTTTGCAGGAGCTGAACAACTATTTATCGATGAACACATCTACATCTGTTATTGTTGATAGAAGTTCTGATGGGGATTTCTTGCGCATTCAGTTGAATATCAGGTTCGAGTATCATTTTCTTATTAATTTTAGCTAAGTAAAAATCCTGAAACATTTGCTTTATGGCTGAAATATGCCATGTTTGATTTGACCATTATGATGCTCTTATTTTTACTGCAGCAATGATTTTGTTATCTAGAGAGTGTAAAACATTGTTTTTTGTTTTGATTTTTGGCACATTTTGAGCTTATAATGTTTAGTTGTGTGTGTTAGTGGGATATAGTTTGCAGTTAACATTTTCATATTCTATGCGGCATCGGAGTGACTATATCCCTGATTTATCGATAATCATATTATAGCCCACTTAATACTATACGAGGATGAAAAAATTCTGAGACAGTGTTGTTTTTTACGGAACTAAGTTAACATAATGGGTAACAATGCTGCTGATTGAATTTCCAACGCTAAAAGTGGTTGTATTTGAGTATTAACATTGCTGAGCTGCTGAGGCTTATCAGATGCTGCTATGCCTAGAAGGTTTTAATGGAGTATATGAATTGTGACTCTAATTTGGTTGACAATTATTTACCCGACGGCTGGCTTGTAGTGCCTAGTACTAACAGTTGGGCAACTTTAACATTGCTATACTAGTTTTCACATTGATTAATCAGCCTAAATTATGATGCTACACTTTGGATTCTATTAGTATGCAGTGTATTAATTAGAATATCACAGATCACTCCATTGATGTTTGCATATGACGTCACTACTCTGATTCAGTGATCAGATCATGACCCTGACTTATCATTGCAGTTTTCCTGCGCTCTCTTGTGAATTCGCATCAGTGGATGTGAGCGATGTGCTGGGAACCGTAAGCTCTTCTGCCCTCTTTACTGCACAAAAATATTTATTGATGTGCAAACTACTCTATGTAATTACTGCTCATAATTTTTTATTTTATGTAGTCGATCACCAAGTGTATTTGTTTGTAAATAGCTTATTTTGACATGTATCTTCTGTTCCATTATAATTGGATACAAAGACGACGGCAAATTATTGACACCTTGGACTTTGGAGTTTCGAATTTGAAGTCATGTTTTCATTTTGCTAATGAATGTCCCTGTTTCTAGGCATATCTATCTAACTGCACGTGAATGATATGCTCTGTACACGCCCATTTAGCGAGCTTTAATGTGTCCAATGTCTCCAATCCTCCTAAATAAAATACAATAGGAATGACTGGATTGAATCTGCACTTACTATACATTGTCTACTCACAGAATCGGTTAAATATAACTAAAACGATAAAGAAGTTCTCAATTGATCCCCATCTCAGAACAACTGGTTCTGAATTTCACTCTGGGTATGATTCAAAAGATATCAAGCATGGAGGCGATACCGATGACCATGTCGGAGAGGGTTCCCATGCTCTGTCTTCAAGCAACTTTGATCGTTATTCTCACGAGTAAGCAGTTTAACCATTATCATTTGATGCGTGCAAAAACTCAGTTTTTGATTATTTCATGGTATATAATAAATCTGATTTTTATACAACAATACAGGTACCCGATTATGGTGGTAAATTTTTATGCTCCATGGTGCTTCTTCAGTAACGCTCTTGTAAGTATCAATTTACGAAATTATCTTTGAGTCACAAATTGTCAAATCAATTGCTAGCACAAGTATATATCAATATATTTTGTAGTTAATTGACATTTGGACTATTTAATTTGTAACATACATTTATAGACTAAATGTTGTCCTTGTTAAGAATATACTGCATCGTGCATTCAATTTTGATGATGGTGCACTCTATATTTCAGGCACCTGCATGGGAGAAGGCAGCGGCAACAATCAGGGAGAGGTATTTTTCAGTTCAAGATCATTTCCTCTTAGTTTATTGAGTTTGTTACACAATTCTTCCAGTTATGTGTCAAAGTTTGAGTCGGTTTTGGCATGTGTAAGCCATGTTCAACGTTTACAGTAATATAAACATGTAATAAACACTACCTCAAGTGCTCAACCATGAAAAATAATAACTATAGTTTTAAATCTGTTAGAACACTTGTACACGAGTGTTAGGAGTTCCTTATTGAGATCCTTTAATGAATGTGTATTCTGGCACATTCATATATGAGAGTTCAACTTTTGATTAGTTTTATTTTAACACGTTCATATCAACAGATATGACCCAGAAACGGACGGCCGGATTTTGATTGGGAAAGTTGATTGCACAGTAGAAGTTGGGTTGTGTACCAGGTAATGCAACTGTTTATAGTGGAATTACACTGGCTATATCATTGGTTCTCATCAGTTCATTTGATATGCTTTTTCAGAGGGTTGTGAATAACTGAATGGTGTTACTGTAAAAAACTTCATTTGACACTAATCCTGTGCAGGACTTGAGTTTTTTTTCTTGTTTGTAATAATATGAAGCTATAAATATGACTTCTATCCCACTTCCCTGCTCGTATCCTTTTCTATTTATCATATTAAGGTCATTTAATTGCAAATTATTGTACTATGCGAGTAGCATCACATTTTTATATATATTTTAAATGTAACCATTAGTGTGTCACTGACATTTGATTAACAAATAGGAATCATGTACAAGGGTACCCATCTATTCGAATCTTTCGCAAAGGAACTGATGTCAGGTAAACAACATTTTTTGATTTGCAGTTTCATAATCACCAAATAGCTTGAGGCGAATGCAGTCTGTTGTGTCTTCATTCTGAAATGGCAAGTTATCTTCACTTAACTTATAGTGATGCAGGGGGATGCTCATGTTTCCTATTTAGAGCTTTGTCCCACACCTATCATTTAGCTTTTTATTTTGTATTTTTATTTCCTATATAATTTTACCTTGTTTCCATGTAATAATTGTCTTTGGATCAATAAAACAATTTAGTTAATCTCAACAATAAGGGTGTATTTCCTTTATTGGGTTTTGCGCTGGCGATTCCCTTGTGCCTTCCGCTACGTCAAATAGTCACAAAAGTAATATGATGATAACTACATGGGAAAGCTTTATTAGTTATACAGTCTGTGCACATTGTTCATTGTATTTAATTAAGCTTTTATTCATAAGTCAATTTCTAATAGTTAGTGGCACAGGGAGGACCATGGTCACCATGACCACGAGGCTTATTACGGAGATCGTGATCCTGAATCCTTGGTAGCGGTGAGGACAGCTTTCTTGTCTCTAACTTTTAGCATTATTAAAACTATGTATACCTTCATTTCCTTCACTTGTTCAATTTCTTTCGCACTGCTCGTTTTAACTTAAATGAAACAGTGCTATTGTTTGAAATTTGAATCATACACATAAACATATGAGGGTAATCAGATGAACGTGATCAAAATTTATTTGGAATTGTTTTGTTGTGTTTTTCCAATGACTTGTGATATTCTTGTTTGAATGTCAGTTGATAATGGATGCTATATCCTTACATTGTATACAAAACATGAAAACAAACTTACTTCTCCTCATCTTTTCTAGATGATGGAAACTCTGGTTGCACAGATTCAGCCGGAGTCAAAGACACTGGCTTTAGAAAATAAATCCGGCAACGTATCAGATGTGAAGAAGCCTGCACCTGTAACAGGAGGATGTAGAATTGAAGGTTTTCTTCGTGTAAAAAAGGTATTACTTTCCTGAAGACCTACTATTCATATTGGTTTATTGTCTTGTCACTGGTCATCCCTTCGCTCAGTAGGTCTTTAGCGTATGGTTTGGTTCTCCAGCAAGTATTTTGAAACTGGTGGTTCTACAATTCAGGTGCCAGGGAACCTTATCATCTCAGCTCGTTCAGCTTCCCATTCGTTTGATTCATCTAAAATGAACATGTCCCATGTCGTGTCACATCTTTCATTTGGTAATATAATAAACGCAAAAGTGCTGGCTGATTTGAAGAGATGGTCACCATATATCGGTGCAAGTCATGGTAGATTGGATGGAAAAGCATTTATTACTCCACACGATGCTAAGGAAAATGTCACAGTGAGTTGAATAAATATTGCAGTTATAACATTTTGTTACTCGACCTAGTTTGATATTATAAAAAGTTCAAATCTGTTATCTTGAATTCATTAAGAAAAAAATTATAATATGTAAATGACTGAAATTCATAGTAATAGCAACACTATTGGGTCTTCTAACTGTGATTCTAGTCGAGCAGAACTTGGATTTGTTTTTAACTCATAGCAACACTATTGGATCTCTAAGTCTAAACACTGATTCATGATATATCAGATTATCTTATCATTTTCATACTTTTTTGTTTCTTGGTAGATTGAGCATTACCTACAAGTTGTAAAAACAGAAATGGTGTCGAAACGAGGGACCAGAGAAGAGTTGCTAATTGAGGAATATGAGTACACAGCTCACAGCAGTGTAGCACAGAGCCTGCACATTCCTGTTGCAAAATTTCACATGGAACTTTCCCCCATGCAGGTAAAATGGCCCTGCAGTTTACACGGATTGATTTGCTTGTCAGTTGAGGACCCTCATTATTTGTTTTCCTCAATCATTAGGTCTTAATTGAAGAGAAGGCCAGATCATTTTCACATTTCATCACAAACCTATGTGCTATTATTGGTGGTGTGTTCACGGTAAAATCCGATGCCATACTCGTCTGACATGTTTACAGCCATGAAAGAATTGATATGTGAAATTAGTGTTTATATTTTCACTGCAGGTTGCAGGAATTTTGGATTCAATTTTGCACAACACTGCAAGGATCATCAAGAAGAAAGTTGAGCTAGGCAAAAATATGTGATACAAAATAGAGATTGATTATTGTATAACAAAGAGAAATCGATTGCCTTCAAAAAAATACTTCGGCAATACCGTTAGATATGATACATAGTTTTGCAGATCGAAGAAAATAGCTTGGGCTTACAGTGGAAAGGTCATACCTGACATTATTCTACGCGTATGCCACTAATTGAATTCTATGGTTTACATTACAGACACTGTCGGGTTTATCCCAGGGCTTTCCAGTGGGCCGGGAGGGGCCTCGTATCCCTAAATTCCCATTAGGAATGGAGGGCCTTTTACTGAAAATACAATGCTCATATTCCGGACTTATCTTTTTCAAACTGACGTAGAGCTATGAATAATATATAAATTTCGAAATGAATTTTTTTAAAACTTTCAAGATCTAGAAGGACACATCTTTTTATTTTTTGTGGATAATTATGGTTTATGTTCATCTGTTTAGAATTTTTTAAAATAGAATGTTGTAAAGGCATGTACGTATGTTTTAAGTTAATATAGATGTTTTGTTGATAAAAGTTAATATAGATTCTGAATATATCAATTTGTGGGTTGGTAGGGGATATGCAGTGTTGTGAAACCCGATCTGGTAGTCGACCCGGTTATGTCACTGGGTCATCGGGTTAGAAGGTCAACCCGGGTCGACCCTGGGTCAATGCTTATATCAAATATATAATATTTAAATGTATATACAAATTCAAAAGTATATTTATCAATTTTAATTCTCATAAAGTGTTAAGTAAATGAATTAGGTCGGGTGGTAAGAGTTTCTAGAGCATTGAAAGGGGTCTAGGGTTCGAATTTTAACGTATCCGATTTTTAGAAATTAAAAATCGGTTTAATTGGTTGGGTCAAAGGGTTAAACCAACCGGGTCAAGAGTTAAACCGGTCGGGTTGATTGGGTCAACCCGGGTCAATTGCAATTTCGGGTCAATAAGAAAACCGACCCGATGATTATTAATCGTCAATCTCATCCACTTCTTTATGAATTGGATGAAACAATCCTCAATTTTTTATTTTATCAAATATACACTTGCAAAACTAATCATAATTGTATATCAAAACAAACTTCGGTCTCATCTAAACCTTTCATTTACATGAAGAACAGCAAAACGATGAAAATGTGATTTGCATATTTCTGTGGAGATACACTGAATGACTGAAACACTACATCAATAGTAACTTTATCATTGTTTAGTAAAAAAATTAGTAAATTTCTCATTGTTTGGTTGACTAAATCATTTCTAAAGGAACATTATTTCACAAGTCATCTATCCGCGATTCAACAATCATTAATTACGAATGTCAACGCAACAGTGTATACACTTAAAAGGAATGAATTCATATCTGGCACAAGTTTTTATAGGAAATGTATCATGTGGATCCACCTAATTTAGTGGACTCATGAATCCATCTTGCATTCGTTGATTGCATTTTCCAATGCACCACATTGTGCCAACACATTAATGAGATATGTGAGTTGCACATGTTCTGGTGCATTGAAAAAAAATACAATCAACGAATACAAGAAAGGGTTCATGAGTCCATCAAAATAGATGGATCCACATGATACATTATTAACCGTTAGATTAATAAAAATCAACGGTTGAGATCATGTCCTTCCATCTTACTAAAAGATGAATGTCCTTTTAAAACTTTTCACTATTACTATAATTGTTTTTGAATTCATAAACTATTTTCAATGTTTTCAATTTATTTGAGACACATTCCACGTTGACATGACTTAAATCGGCACATGGATTTATACAACCCTAATTTTTCACGTGTCCTTAGCCAAAGCACGCAAATGTCATTTTTACTCGAGCCATTATTGCTCGACAACATACAAGGGGTATAATCGTCATTGCGCATCAGTCAGCACCAAGTAACTAAATTCATTTATTAGTTTCTGATCCACTTCACGTCTGTTCTGTTCTGCTCTGTTTATGTTAATTAATTTAATCACAAAATTTGCAGATATATTTTGTCTCATCGTCTCCGATTTGCACTTCAATCTCTCTTATTCAACCCATTAAGCTTCTCTTCGTTTGGTAATTAAATTTGATTTCGCGTCTGATTTTCGATTAATCAATCCGAGTGAATTAGGGTTTGATTGACATGTGGAGAAGCACTGGAATCTCTGCTGATTCCTTCTACGAAATTCGCCCTGAATACATTGATGAAGTCCCCAAAACCCGGTTTAAGATCAAGGCATGTATTTCTATATCACACTTTTCCTTATTCATTTTATCTGATTATTACTTGACATTAAGCAGCTGATTTTGTATCTGAATGTGGATATTGTTTGTTGCAGGTTGGTAAGACGCTTAGTAGTAGAAAATGGTATGCGGCATTTTCTGCAGAAGGGTATTTGGATTTTGGCTCGACATTGAGTCGAATACAACGTGCGGTATGTGTTGTGTTGATATTGATTGTTTCCGCTTGTGTTTAGGTTGAGATTAATGTTGAGTGATTTTTGACAGGGGGTTCATCCTTCGATTAGAGGAGAAGTATGGGAATTTTTACTTGGTTGTTATGATCCACAAAGCACGTATGATGAAAGAGAGATTATAAGACAGAAACGAAGGTAGTTTATTTACTGTCACTTTTATCAATTTTAAAACATCAGTTTTACTTAGTAGTGGAATTTTGTAACATAAATATGCATATGACAAAAAATAACTTTTGTTCACAATGGTTGTTTGCAGGGCTCAGTACGCTTTATGGAAGGCTGAGTGCCAAAAAATGTTTCCTGTGATTGGAAGTGGCAGATTTGTAACAGCTCCAATTATTAATGAAGAAGGCAAGCCTGTACAAGATCCGCTAGTACTAAAGGAAGCAAATTTTGATAACGGTCTAACAATTCCTGCTCAAAAGAATCACGGTGAAACCACTGCATTTGATGGCTATGCATCTTCCCCGAATAACAGTTCTGATGATAGCGAACCAGCGAGGCTTGGAAGCTATGGATCAATGGATAAAAAAGAAATCCAGTGGAAACTTTCCCTACATCAAATAGGTATATCCTTCATTTTACAGTGAGCATCGAGTGATTTTTACTAAGTTTCCGTGTTATTGCCATAGTCGCTTTCGATGAGGCTAGCTAGCGCTGTCGTTACTAAATTCTTTAAAGTCCGAGGTTCAATTATTCTCACTCATTCTTTCCCTCAACCGTACTCTAGTTCTAAAACATTAGAAAGTCGCTAGGGTTGTTGAATTTCTATCCGATTCATGATTCAGCCAAATATATTATGGTGTGGATCGTTTTGGATCAGGCATAATACTGATATCATCTCTCTTATCTGTGTTACAAAAGATTATATTTGCCTGGAGGGCTTGTTATGTCTCAGCTTCTTTTCTAATTAGTTGACATCTTTTATAGGTCTTGATGTGGTTCGGACAGACAGGACTTTAGTATTTTACGAGAAGAAAGAAAATTTGTCCAAACTTTGGGATATTTTAGCTGTATATGCATGGATAGACAAAGATATTGGTTACGGTCAAGGTAATAACACTGTCTTTTATGTATTATATATAAAATATCATGAAGTTGTGATTCTGCTTATAACTATTAGAAAAAGTTAATTCATATAAGTAGCTAGTAGCTAGGTGCTTCTGAAGTTCAGTAACTCTAAGCTTCTAATGTTTCCTTAGTATTCCCCTTAATAAAAGTTCCCTTTTGTAGGTCATTACAAAAATGCATTTTTTCATGTAATGATCACATATTTTCTGGATTTTGATTTGTATGGATAAAAGTATCATAGAGTACTCCGATATTACATTTTCTTATCGAAATAGATATGCTCCCCTGATGAAACCAAAACGATCTAGAACTAATGATAGCTCATGAATAAACAGTGGTGCATATGTTGTATCTTTCAGGAATGAGTGATCTTTGCTCTCCCATGCTTATTCTTCTTGAAGATGAAGCAGATGCATTTTGGTGTTTTGAACGGCTAATGCGAAGACTGGTACGCCATTATTCTTTTATTCCTGTCATTTGTGCACGTTGGAAATTTTATTTCTGTAATACTGCCTGCAGTCTTAAAAGACATCATCCATAAATCGTTGCAGGGGTCATATACTACCTAAAATATATGAGAGCCAAGAATCACCCAGTAAAAATGATAGTGTCTCTGTTTCTTATTTGTTTTTATTATGAAAATTGAATATGTCTTGGCCGGGAGAAAAAGAATAAATTTGAAACCTCATGTGATTATTCACATTATTTTACATTGTAATCAAAGCTTTTGCGATGTCTCCATACTAAACTGATTATAGCATTTGCATTTGAATTTGTAAGCGAGGGAATTTCCAGTGCACAACCGACTCTGTTGGTGTAGAGACACAACTCAAGAACCTTGCTGAAATAACTCAAGTTATCGAACCAAAACTTCATCAGCATTTGGGTATAGTTTTAGAATCTCTAAGTTGATAATACTTTTTCTTCAACTGCTAGTCATTGCTCGTCTTTATATATGAATGTGGTGGGTTGTACTTTGTATTTTACACAACTCTCGTATTAGTTGAAGTGCTACACACCTTTTACATGAATGCATTGAAGTGTCAAGTTAAATCAGCAGCATGTGCTTAGAAAAATCTGAGAGTGTAATAATATGCGAGTCAAGTGTCATTTACTTTATAAATTTGTTGCATTTGATTGATTGATCCTCTTTGTTGCATTTCACAAGTTTAGCATGCTTTAATTATCTGATCCGTAATTTGTTTACAGAAACTCTTGGTGGAGGTGATTATTTGTTTGCTTTCAGAATGCTGATGGTTTTGTTTCGAAGAGAATTTTCATTTGGGGACTCCTTGTTTCTCTGGGAGGTGGGATTATGGTTTCTAATTGTTTTAACTTTGAGTGGATGCTAATTCTTTCCCTGTACAATCCATTTGGCATATATTTGACACTCCTTTTAGCTTATTTATTGTGAGGTTTGAAAATTAAACATGTTAAGTTAACTCTTACATTGTTATTTTCTGCATTAATTGATTGCAACAGATGATGTGGGCTCTAGAATATGACCCAGATCTGTTCTCATCATATGAGTATGCAGAATCAAATCAGCTTGTGGAAACGGCTGAGAGTAGGGGAAAAGTGAAATCAGTACGTCAGTGTGGGAAGTACGAGAGGGAAAATCAGAAGAACAGAGGAAAGAATGTAGATGATCTTCCCATTGCCATATTCCTTGTTGCGAGTGTCTTAAAAGAAAAAAGCTCTATGCTCCTTCATGAAGCTCGTGGTCTTGACGATGTCCTTAGAGTAAGCACCACGCGTAACAATTTCTATTTTATGTTTTGCTTTCAACTTGCGTTTGCTATACTTTCTTCACTCTCATGTTCCTCTTGTTTTAAGTAACAGCGGTCACTCAGAAATTCTCACCCCGCTTGAAGATGAGCTTATATGATTGATTTTATTTCTTTTTCTGCGTTTGTTAGATACTGAATGATGTAAATGGGCACTTGGATGCAAAAAAAGCATTGATCGGGGCTATGAAAGCCCACAAGAAGTATTTGCGAAAGGTATTTTATCTACATTCGTAATCAAACAATATGACATTTCTATACATTTCCCAACTTCAACACTAAATCTAGTTAGGATTCACAGGACACTGAATATGGTTTACAACTTGTTTCTTTTTACTTGAATATTCTCCCAGGCACGGAAGTCATAGCTCACAAGCTTCTCCGCTTTGAACCATCACAATGATCACTAAATTATTGACGAGAGTAGAAACCTGCAGCAGTGAATATGCCTCGTTCACAATTGCATTGACGAGAATTATTTTATGTGCATAATACTATCAAGTGTAAAATGTTACAAGATTGTTGCTTTCCTATAATGAAACTGGCTGTAACAGACCTCAGATTGCATCAAAGCCTCAAAGAGGCAAATAAATCACATGGAAGAAAAATTCCTACTATTTGTATCATCTTTATGCACAGTATAACTAACCTTCTCCACTAATAGGAATCATATGTATGCAAATCCCATCACACTGTTTTATTTCAAATTACATGTTCTTTCAGTTAAGTTCCAACCAGCCAAAGCTGTCATCATATAGTCCATATCAAAAGCAGCTCACACCAGCTGATGCACCTGGGAAGCCATTTGCTCTTTGGATTTTGGATCAGCATGTTTGCACCTGAGAGGTCAAAAACAGCATGCTGCAAAACTTCTTTGCCACCTTATAAGGTATCATTTAAAAAGGTCTTTAGTCTTTTAATAGAAACAATGTTGTAATTGACAGAATGATCATCAGTCCCATGAAGCTAGCCTGCGACCGGGAAACTCCGGCTGTCGGAATCCTGACAGGAAGTGCACACTCTTCTCCATTGAAATACACTTTGGTAGGGAATCCATCTCCTCTCAGTATATCTATTCCATGTGTATGTTTCTTTGAAAATGATATAACAGATTGTTGCTTTCCAGGAACTCTAGGGTCCCGGTCCGGATGAGTCCCATTCACCTCCCCCATCAAGTAGTTCAATCCTTTCAAACCCTGCATGAAAATGGTGTTATTAACTTCAGGCAGCTTAGTTCCGTTGAACGAGTAGACATTTTCGTAGCCGGGTAAGCCTTGTTTATCTGAATGGCTGCAAACCAGTCCTGAAAGTTAATCTCCTCCCAGTTAAAGAGAGTGATTCTTGCTGTCCATCCACTTTTGTAATCCGAGTTCACATGCCAGTTAATACTCACTCCACAGTTATCCGGACATGGAAGGGTTCTCGGAACTTTTAAACTCTTCAACTTTCCCCAGGCCTTAGCCTTCTCCGTCCTGTTCTCGAACGGGAGAAGCAATGCCTCAGCTGGTAATAGCAATGCACGAGCGTCCTCATCGCACGTATCTGTCAGGACCCAAAATCAGGATCAAGACCGGCGCTGGAACAATGGTCAAGCAAGCCTCTGAATTCCATATACTTAACAAAATATAATTATTTTGCATCAATAGCGGAAGCTTCACATAATGGAACAGATGTGTCAATAAACTCTATGTACAACGGAGCATACTAGCTAAGTAAACTGTCTAAATAGAAAAGAGTAAATGAGACTGCTTTGATGGCACCGTACGTCAAAAGGGACTCTTCAGGTACGGCTGATGGTAGATGTTCGTACTATCACTATCAATTATCTGTAAAAATATTTGAAAGAACGGGGTGAGTCAAAAGACTCAGTGAATACATAACATACTCTATTAACGTTTGGTGTACGTTGTTTAGTTCATTTTTACTCATTCTTTTCATATCATATCATCATATACACATATACAATTAATAATGCATAAATGCAACTGTCTGTATCGTCCATGTGTACTACTCAACCCGATATATAATCCTACTCAACCCGTTATAATCAGAATGGGCAGTCATTCTGCCTCCTGTAATCCTACTCAACCCGATATAATCAGAATGGGCAGTCGTCACTGCCGGTCCGGACCCTCAATAATCATGGCCGTTCATAGTCCGTCGCCATGTCTGTGTTAGTTGGCCGTTCATAGTCCGTCGCCAATGTCTATACTAATTGGCCGTTCATAGTCCGTCGCCAATGCCTATACTATCTATGCCGATGTCAAGTAGGCAACGATTCTCATACAACTCATACACAATCATATATGTACAAATATCAATATATTACTGTTTCAATCATTAATCTTTTACGTTTTCATTCAAACCGCAATCAATCATCATTTAATCAGAATATACTATATACTCACTTGATGAGAAAAGCAAACATCTTTCCATCTCACGTCCTTTATGATTTTCATGGTCTGTTTGTACGTCACTGAAACTCTGATTATTTGTGATTTCCGTTGAGATCATGATTGTCCCAACAAGCATCCATGCTTCACCCTAGACTCATGCAACTCTTGTAACTCCTAGGTAACCCACTTCACCAATTGCGCGTGTCAGCTCACACCCAAGGATTCAGTCTCCTCTTCTGATCAATAGAATGCTAAACACGAGTGACTTGTCATTGTATCACCATCAATGCCATGATCCCTTTGTTTAAGGGTTTAAGGTTTAATGGAAGATTTACTTTGCACTAAGTTGACCGCTTGAATCACTACTAACCTTTTTTTTGTACCAATAATGTTGTAAACGTCGCCACTCATCATGTCCCAAATCAACTAGTCATCATCAGAAACCCATGTTCTGATTTTCGAGCTTACAAGACTTACGATCTACTTTGAATAGATTGAGATGAGGCAGTTGAAAATTAAGTGGAGATATGGCTTTGACTACGCCTCTCCCTTTCTTTTCTCAATTTCTAACTACTCTATTTTATCACATTATCTTTACATTTTTTTTTGAAAATCAAATTTAATTGATATTTTCTTTTTTTACGTCTAAGAAAATGCAGGTATAACATTCTACCCTCCTTAAAAAAAATTCGTCCTCGAATTTAAGTAGACGTAGCTTAAGTATCATAAATGTGAAAATAATTCTGGTGCTTTTCCTTCTCAAATTCCTTAGTCTAACAGTATATGTTACTATGCTTTTTATATCATTGAATATTTCTTAATATTTCTCAACTTCATAGGTAACACCAAGTGTATGATAAACATTCTCAGTTTTATCTAAAATATCACGAGGGCCGTTATAATGAGGATTGCGTTTTCCCTTCTTTCAAACCTTACCACCTCATATAGGTGAATCTCTCATGAAAACATGATCATTTCCTGATCATTAAGAATTTCATTCGCTCCGTACACCAAATTAGGGCTCACAAATTGGCTCTCGGCGCAACTAAAACAATCCTCCAGTGATCTACATCTCTTTTCAAACCACGTCAAATGGAGCAATCTGAATACTTGAATAACAACTATAGTTGTATGCAAAATCCATTAGCGGTGTGTCTGATCCTAACTATCCCTAAAATCCAAGATACAAGCTCTCATCATATCTTCCTAGGTCTGAATCGTCCTTTTAGACTGTCCATTTGTCTGAGAATGAAATGCAGTTTTCATAAGCAACTTGTTCCCCAGGCCTCCTAAATCGTTCTCAGAAATCTAGAACTAAATTGTGATCCATACTCTAAAATTCTAAATACTGATATTCCGTGAAGACGCATAACCTCATCATTGTAAATATACATATTGCTGAATAACTAGTCTTTAGCATGACAAGGTGTGCTGATTTAGTGAATCTGTCCACTATCATGCATATGAAGTCAAACTTTTTGCTAGTACGCGGAAGACAAGTAATAAATTCCATAGGGATTTGTTCCCACCTCTACTGAACAATCTCAATACTCGGATACAATCCAACAGGTCTCTGGCGTTCAACATTCACTTACTAACAAGTCAAACTCCTCGCAAAAATATTAACAATGTCCTTTTTCATTCCACCTCACCAGTAAAACTCTCAAAGATCTCGATACATCTTATTTGAACCGGGATGCATGTGTACGTGCGTTCCTTAAAAATCTCTCAACACGGATATTTAAACTTAGGTACACATAATCGATCTCAAAGTCGAAGAAAACAATCATCGCCAATCTAAAAGTCTCCGTGCTTCCTGAATCTTAATGGTCTATGTTGGAAAAACTCGCATGTGCATGGAAACCTTTTTATTACAATTTCAAGTACCCTCATCAATCACGCAATTCAACTACTTAACCAGTTCTCTTTTTTCTCTAAAAATGTATGCATCAAACTATCCAAATTCTTTTTGCCTTATAGCATCAGCAACAAACATAGTCTTACTCAGCTGAAAAGGTCATAGTCATTCAACAACTCACATCATCTACTCTTCCAATGGTTTATCTTCTAACTGAAAAATATACCACAAACTTTTATTATCTACAAATAAATCAAATGATTACCTATATAATTAGTGTCACCACATCTTCTGTACATAGACAATTATTAATGACTACAATTTTCCTCATGGTTTTTCAGTTAACTAGCAACCCAATTATGCTTCATAAATCAACACTCTAATCCAAATCTCGAAGCGTCAAAATAAATTGTGAGTCTGTAGAATAATAAAATTGGAGATGTCCTTTAGGCCTGCTATAATTTCTGAAATTCTTCTCCCACTTCGCTAACCACACAAACTTTGATCCTTTTTCGAACAAGACGAGCTATGAGTGAAGAAATACGAATCCTTTACTAAACAATGAAATATCCATTTAAGTCTGAAACAACGAATCTCTCCAATTAAAGTAGGTATGTTCCAATTTGCAGCTGCCCTTTTGAAAACACCCTCCGATCATTAATATGATTGCACTCCTTTAAATTCATTACCTACTCCGGTCGTATGATATTCAATTTTTTCAATCTAACAAAACCAAATTTACAAGGTCCTCTTGATCTCAATACTGATTGCCTTACTCACTTTCACTATGTCCTTTGTCCAAATATTAATCTTGTTTTTTTTGTTACATGTCCATACAAATAGAAATCTCACTTAATCAACTTGTCGCAAATACAATACTTTTGCCAAACTGAACTTTACCAGACTAAAGTGTCAATCCTAGTCGAACTTCTTCCTCCTTGGACTGTATTTTAAAACTACTAAAATCCTTTATTTTAATGGGTTTCCTTTTGCGATTTTTCTGTAGAGTTTTAATCAGTAACACCATGATTTTAAGATGATAACGATAACTGAGCCATCTGAGAAAACTTAATCATGCCACATTTAAAGTCAATCTATGACACAGTAACTTACTATATTGTCAATCTCATGAGAAATGTCCATTTATCATTCTCACTTATATCTTGAACATCTTTATCGCTCTTCCATACAAAAACGTCCATAACCCTTGAGAAAATAATAAACTGGATGCGCGAAAAACTCCAAACGAAATGCTTAACTCAGAGATGAAACTTTTGATGTGCCTCTCCCCTGTTGGTATCTAATAACGAGAAATGCTAATCACTTGTAAACTTATTGCATTAATCTGTGACGCTCGTACTATCCTGGTTCAACATCTTGAACTCATGCAGAAATCTCTACGACGCTATCGGGTAAAAGTCTATCCAAGAATAAATTTTCAAATTCATCCTACTCCATCGGGGGTTGTTCAATACTTCTGTTTCCAATTGAAATTTCAAATAACAGTATGTCACTCTCTCTAACCTGAACGAAGCCAACTCTACCAAACTTGAAATCAGATAATGCAATGCCGAAACGATGTTGTGTTTGCTCAATCAACGATCAGCAATCCTTGAATTCATCAGGGTAGAAAAAGTCAAAGATCAGTGTATGCTCGTCCATTCCGTTTTGTTCTTACTCATACAATTCCTCTTTGCAAAAATCCTTGTTCTCGTACATCTTTATAAATGTCCTTATAATCTAGAGTGTACTAGTATTAACCGTGATGCGTATTATTTTCTTAGTTTCCACAAGTGTCGCGACTTCGATCAATATCCCCTTTTTTTTTGCTTATATCGACTTCTCTACTTCATAAATATTTTTCACCAATTTATAATCAACTAGCGCATTCGATGCCATCACATCCTAAAAGGATAATTTTGCACAATGAGACAAGAATCAAAAGTTTATTGAAATGGAATAGAATTTCCTAAAGGTCTTTGCAGAATGTTGTTTACGGCGATGGCGCGCTTCACCTCCGTAATCAAAATTCTACTTAGTCCTAGCTCCGTGCACTGAAAGAAAAAACCTAAGCTCTGACTACCAACTCTGTCAGGACCCAAAATCAGGATCAAGACCGGCGCTGGAACAATGGTCAAGCAAGCCTCTGAATTCCATATACTTAACAAAATATAATTATTTTGCATCAATAGCGGAAGCTTCACATAATGGAACAGATGTGTCAATAAATTCTATGTACAACGGAGCATACTAGCTAAGTAAACTGTCTAAATAGAAAAGAGTAAATGAGACTGCTTTGATGGCACCGTACGTCAAAAAGGACTCTTCAGGTACGGCTGATGGTAGATGTTCGTACTATCACTATCAATTATCTGTAAAAATATTTGAAAGAACGGGGTGAGTCAAAAGACTCAGTGAATACATAACATACTCTATTAACGTTTGGTGTACGTTGTTTAGTTCATTTTTACTCATTCTTTTCATATCATATCATCATATACACATATACAATTAATAATGCATAAATGCAACTGTCTGTATCGTCCATGTGTACTACTCAACCCGATATATAATCCTACTCAACCCGTTATAATCAGAATGGGCAGTCATTCTGCCTCCTGTAATCCTACTCAACCCGATATAATCAGAATGGGCAGTCGTCACTGCCGGTCCGGACCCTCAATAATCATGGCCGTTCATAGTCCGTCGCCATGTCTGTGTTAATTGGCAGTTCATAGTCCGTCGCCAATGTCTATACTAATTGGCCGTTCATAGTCCGTCGCCAATGCCTATACTATCTATGCCGATGTCAAGTATGCAACGATTCTCATACAACTCATACACAATCATATATGTACAAATATCAATATATTACTGTTTCAATCATTAATCTTTTACGTTATCATTCAAACCGCAATCAATCATCATTTAATCAGAATATATTATATACTCACTTGATGAGAAAAGCAAACATCTTTCCATCTCACGTCCTTTATGATTTTCATTGTCTGTTTGTACGTCACTGAAACTCTGATTATTTGTGATTTCCGTTGAGATCATGATTGTCCCAACAAGCATCCATGCTTCACCCTAGACTCATGCAACTCTTGTAACTCCTAGGTAACCCACTTCACCAATTGCGCGTGTCAGCTCAAACCCAAGGATTCAGTCTCCTCTTCTGATCAATAGAATGCTAAACACGAGTGACTTGTCATTGTATCACCATCAATGCCATGATCCCTTTGTTTAAGGGTTTAAGGTTTAATGGAAGATTTACTTTGCACTAAGTTGACCGCTTGAATCACTACTAACCTTTTTTTTGTACCAATAATGTTGTAAACGTCGCCACTCATCATGTCCCAAATCAACTAGTCATCATCAGAAACCCATGTTCTGATTTTCGAGCTTACAAGACTTACGATCTACTTTGAATAGATTGAGATGAGGCAGTTGAAAATTAAGTGGAGATATGGCTTTGACTACGCCTCTCCCTTTCTTTTCTCAATTTCTAACTACTCTATTTTATCACATTATCTTTACATTTTTTTTTTTTGAAAATCAAATTTAATTGATATTTTCTTTTTTACGTCTAAGAAAATGCAGGTATAACAGTATCCATATCAATGTCATCACACCCACAAGCACAAGTGTTACATGGAACAATTGAGTCATTGTAGAAAGCAGAAAATGACATACAGCATTTGGACTGCTTAACTTTCGTACGAGTAATGTTACACACTACTTGCCAACTAGCAACTGCGTAGCTTTTCGCGCTTAGTCCACTCGGGTCAGGAAACTCCGTCGGTTCTACTCTTATAGGCGGTCCACATTTATAATGCGGGTTGATCACACCATTTATCTGCCAATGCTGCGGAGGGTCGATCGCCGTTCTGTTCATATCCGGAGGCATTTTATAGACGTTGAGCCGGAATACCGAGCTGGCCTTACTTGGATCCATTGTCACTGGCAAGAGTGATCCATTCCTGCAACAATATGGTAAGTTACCAATCTTATCATCCTTAGCTCTTTCCTCAGGCAGATTAGATATGACCGGCTTTTTCTCACAATTCATGACTTGGGAAAACTCAAAGTCTTTGTAGTACTGGTCTTGCGCTCTGTAAATGCATTCAGAGTAGTTCGTTTTGTGGGTGAAAGCTCCTCTCATGGTTTGGATGAACTCTCCTCTCATCCATTCCCATGTTAAGTTCCAGTTTGGGTTAAGCCGTATTAAGGATTGTGAGACAGCATGTAAATCAATGGCGCGGAAATGCAATTCAATGCAATGGAACGATTCAGTTCGGGCACATTTTTCGTGGCATTGCCGACAGATTCGGCTCTGCCCTGTTGTGTCTTTTTTCTACAAGTTTTTTGCATCATCTTTGACCAATAACAACATACACTGCTACGCGCGCAAATGTTTCTGCGCCCAAGGGAGGGAAGTTGGTCGTGGGGGATCCTCAAGTGGAAGAAGTCAGGGTTGAAGTTGAAGAGGGACCTTAGGGAGAGGAGGAAAACGCAGAAAGATTTGTTGAGAAAGCGAGAGTGTTCTAGAACCAAAAGAATGTAGAAAATCGATCAGCGAGTGTAGGGAACGTGGCCGTATTCCATCAGGAGTTGTTTAGATCGGATGAGGTTAAATTCTCGGAAGAAGAATGGGTGGATTTGGCTGAGGACTGGAAGGCGTCTCTTGTGGGGCTGTTTTTTGGGACTCGACCTAGTCTGGGAAAGGTGCAAGGGTACGTCCGCTCGAGGTGGGGGACTCTAGTGTTGTCACAGTGGCCCAAATGGATCTGGGTATATTCTTTTTTAAGTTCAAGAATGAAACGGAGAGGGATAGAATTATGGATTTGGGGCCATGGACGTTTGACAACCGTATGGTCCCCTGATGAAGTGTACTCGCTGGAAAGCGTGACTGCTATTCCAGTTTGGGTTCGTCTTCCTAGGCTCGGAGCTCACCTTCGCAGGATTGACGTATTGACCAAAATTACTAGTCTAATTGGGAGACTTATTAGAACAGACAGATACACTAATGGAAACACCAAACTGAGCTATGCTAGAGTTCTGGTGGAGGTATTCGCTTCGAAGGAGATTAAGCACTCAGTTTCGATTAAAGGGCCGAGGGGAGTTAGTTTTGTCCAAAAGATCGAATATGAGTGGATTCCCCCTAGATGTGTCCACTGTCAATCCTTTGGTCATGTGGAGAGTCATTGCAAATGGCCTCGTCTTTCTATTGACATACAGGAGGAGGAAGATGATCATGTCATTATTGAGAGCAAACATAATGTAGGGACTAGTGATGAGCACGACAAGGTTCTGGTGGAGAGGGAAGAGGTGAGTGAGGGAAATATCTATGAATCATTGGTGCCAGAAACCCAAGACTTTGATGAAATTGAAGATTGCTCTGAGGAAATTATCTCCAAGGTGAGACAGGAGGTGATTTGTAACGAGGTTCAAGGTTGTGATACGACTATTGAAGAAAATCAGTTCATTGAGGCCAAGAGGAAGAACAATGGAAAAGGAAGAAAGAAAAAGAAGGGAGGGAAATCCTGGTCTCAGGATTCAGAATTGAACGAGAAGATTAAGAACATCCTCCGTCGCTCCAAGGGTAGTGGAATTGGAGCCAAGCTATCTCGGTTTTAATGTCAAGCATTGCTTGATGGAATGTGAGGGGTCTAAACCACCCCTCTAAACAGGCGGAAGTGAGATCTCTTTTTGAATAAGAATAATATAGGATTAATGGGTATCCTTGAAGCCAAGTACAAGGATGATGGGAGCAACAGAACTGTTCGAATGTGTGTACCTAGTAAGGATTGGAATCATTTTGTTTTGCTGCGGATCAATCAGGAAAATGCAGAATTTTGATATTATGGAATGCTAGTGAGTTCACTGTGAATTTTGTCTTTACGGATAATCAAGTTATTATCTGTGAAACGAAGTGGAGAGGAAATAGATTGCGAGTTGCTTTTGTCTATGCATCAAATTCTCTAATGCAAAGGCGATCATTGTGGGAGAAGTTGGGCCTTTTTGTTAAAGGTCATAAAGGGTCCTGGCTGATTTGCGGTGATTTTAATTGTATCCTAGATGCGACTGAAAAAATAAATGGTAATCCTGTCACAAGTGCTACCACAAGGGAGCTGAGGAGCTTTGTGGAAGAAACAGATACTTTTGATCTTAGAGCTACGGGGCATTGGTTTACTTGGTATGATAAACATGACGGTGAGAATAGGATTTGGTGCAAGTTGGACAAGATTCTTGTTAATGGTGAATTTATTAGCGAGTTTCCTGAAGCTATTGGTTGCTTCCTTAACCCTGGAATCTCAGACCACAATCCAGGGGTTGTTAATTTGGGTAACGTCAATAGGAGAAAATCCTGGTTCATATTTCGGAACTTTTGAACCCTCACTGAAGAATTTCATGCTTCATTAAGAAATAATTGGAGAAGGGGATGTTTGAATCTGTTTCATTTGCAAAGTAATTTAAGAAAACTAAAGCAAGCTCTCAAGGTGGATATGAAAGCTTTCTGTGTGGATATGAATGTTAGAGTGGACCAAGGGCGGTCGGATTTAATGAGAGTTCAGGATGCTCTAAATAATGGGCCTATGGATAGAGGGCTCATTGAGGAGGAAGCAGTGAGAGTTGCTGACCTTCGAAAGTTGCTTAAATATTAATTTCTATTCAACTGTCAAAGGGCGCGCATTAACTGGGCCAAAGAGGGTCAAAATACTTTCATAATGTTATTAAGGGTCGAAGAAACACCAATAAAATCGGATCGGTCAAGATGGATCAGGGCAGAGTGTCGTATGACGAGGAGGAAGTCAAGCTTGAGTTCCTGAGGTTTTTTAAGAGCTTACTTAATGGCAGGGATGACCATCTGAGGCCAGTTGATGATCAGCTCTTTGAAGGTTATTATAGGCTTCAGCAAGCTGAGTGCATTGAGTTGGTGAAGGATGTCTCGTTCAATGAAGTTTGTCAAGTTATCAAGGACCTTCCCAATAACAAGGCTGCTAGGCCTGACAGATTCAGTGGAGAATTCTTTAAAGCAGCTTGGAACACATGCAGCCAAGATTTTCTTAATGCCATTTCTCAAATTTTTCAAAGATGGTATTATGCCATTTGCTGTTAACTCTACCTATTTGGCTTTAATCCCAAAGACTCAGCAAGCTGCAGAGCCAAAGGATTACAGGCCTATTAGTTACTGCAACGTTTTGTACAAGATCATCTCCTCTATTATTGTTAAGCGTTTAAGGGAGGTTCTGCATAAGCTTATTGGTCCTTCTTAATCAGCCTTTATTTCGGGTAGGGATATCTCTCACAACATTAGTCTTGCTCAGGAAATTAATGCGGGGTACAGTCGAAAGTCGATCAGTAAGAGATGTATGATTAAGATTGATATCCGAAAGGCTTATCTCGGTTAGTTGGAGTTTCCTTAGAAGAGTTCTTGAGCTGTTTGGTTTTCCTGTGTTGTTTGTAAAGTGGATTATGGCTTGCATCACTACTGCTAGATTCTCCTTACTAATCAATGGCAACCTGGTGGATTACTTTGAGAGCAATAAGGGGCTGCGGCAGGGCGATCCCCTATCGCTGTTCCTTTTTACTCTTGTTATGGAGGTGCTAGCTAGAAGGTTGAACGATATGAGGTTGGAGAGGGATTTTCGATTCCACCTAGAGTGCAACAAAGTTAATCTCACCCATTTGATGTTCGCTGATGACTTGCTAATCTTCTCCAAAGCTTCTAAAAAGGCGGTTAACTGCATTAAGAAAGCCATTGAAGAATTCTCTAGCTGGTCTGGCCTAGCTATCAATTATGACAAATCTAATATCTTCTTTGGTGGTATGTCAATGAGTAGTCAGGTTGAGATTGTGTCTGCTGTCGGCTTATCTCTGGGGAAGCTGCCTATTGCTTATCTAGGAGTTCCCTTGCATTCTAAGACTTTATCTGTCTCTGCATATAAGCCTTTGATAGACAAGATGTTGGGAAAGATCCTTTCTTGGTCTGCTAGGTGCCTCTCTTATGCAGGTAGATTAGTTCTAGTTAGACATGTCTTATCAGTTGTGAGCTCTTATTGGATGCGAAATTTGATATTTCCGAAAGCTGTTGTAAAGAAAATTTGTGGGGTTTGTAGAAGTTTTTTGTGGGCAGGTAAAAGTCATTCGAGAAGGAGCTTAGTGGGTTGGAAGGAGGTTTGCTTGAGCAAAGATCAGGGGGGTCTAGGTATTAAAGATCTAATGGTTTTCAATAGATCCCTGGTCTTGTCTCAGTATGGGACTTCTGCCGGCGAAGGGACAATATATGGTTGAATTGGCTGAAAAACTATTGCTTCACGGTTGAAGAGTTCTGGAGTGTTGTCGAGAAGCCTCATTTTTCTTGGCCGGTGAAAAGAATCCTGATACTTAGGGGTCATGCTCTCAAATGTATCGATATTGTGGGAGATGGGAACATCGCTTGGAAAAACGAGTCTGATGCCTTCACAACAAACGGTGCTTACAAGTGCCTGGCGGTGCAAGCTGAGGTTAACATTGGACGAAAGCTGTGTGGAATCCCATTTCTCACCCCAAACACAATTTTTGCACTTGGTTGGCTTGCAAGGATAGGCTGTCGTTGAGGAATTGGGTTGATAATAGATGTCAGATAGCCCGATGTTGTTGGTGCATGGAGGATGGGATCTCAGAGGACTATGTTTTTTGGAATTGCCCTCAAATGAGGGTGTTAGAAAAGACCCTATCGAGTTGGTATTGTTGATCATTTTAGCTGCTGGAAGGAGGTGAAGGCTTGGATAGTCAGACATAGATGGAGAAACAAGGCTCAAAGACTAGCAATTATGTTCATTATTAATGCAGGGACATATGAAGTGTGGAAATGTAGGAATGAGATGTTTAAAGCGTCGGCTGGGGATGAAGAGCATGTACTGAATAGGGTTATCAAGATGTTTACCTTGAAGATGGATACAATGAGAGACAAAGTAAATTGGTCTTCTGTTCTTCTTCGTATCAATGAGAACACATAGTAAGGGAGTCTTGTGTTTTCAGGGTAGTCTGTTGTGTATCTTGTAGCATATCTGCCTTGGCTGCCTTCTTTGAGTGTGTCTGCGTGTTTCCTTTGGTGCTGTCTCCCTTCTTTGGAGTGGTCTGTTTGTTGTTACTAGTGTTGTTGTTGTGGTGGCCGTGTGTATCGTTTCTCATATTTTCATCCTCTTTTGAATAAAATCACCTTATTCAAAAAAACATGCACTGCTCTTGATGTTCAATATAGTCATGGTTTGTTATTGGAATTTGAATATATCTGATTGAACTTTTTTGTTTAAGATCATTTTTCGTATCGGAATTTAATTGCTCATTGTCCTTACGCTTATTTTTTTAAATATGTTGAAATGCAATCAGAGATTTAGAATTAGTGAACGATAACTGATCGCTAAACTGATACTTCTTGCACAATATGCCTAATTGTATTCTAAAATATTTTCTTTTCTCATCATTCCAATTGTTAATTTTGGGTAAGTACAAGGACCAAACATAAACTTGAAAGGCTTAGGGACCAAAGTGAATATACTTGTAAAGACCTATTCTTTGTTGTGATATTGCTATTTGAAAACTTGAAAGGCCAAAATGCATCTCACATAAACAAAAACATCAGCTTCTCCTCAGATAATTTTTCAGATCAAAATGAACAAGTCAGCAGCACCTTTGAGCAAACCCATTTCAGTTCCATCATCAGGAAGCATAACAACAAGCACAATAAGCAGCCTCTCATCTCAAGATTGCTACAATTTTGAGTCAGAGGAGAGTAGCTGGGCTACCTACACCGACGATGTTGATCGGCAGCAACAAAACCAAAGATTCCTGTTTGATTCATTCTATGATAAAGAACATACCAATGATCAAAATTTATCATGGTCTGCTTTTGTCAAGGAGGAACACGACCGCAACGGAATAAATATTCTCAAGAACAGGATGAATGTTAAGATGAGCAAAGGAGGAAGTCTTCTTCTTCTTCTCATGTTGTTGACAAGGAATTGGAAGACACTGCTTGCTCTCCGCATAGTAGTCCTACGGTCGGTGAACCCAATCTATAACATTTTCTTACACTAAGATATGATCGATACAAATTAAATCTTGGGTGATGCAGGTGTCCTTCATGAACCAGCTGAATATGATGAAACTGAAGACCAATTCAAATGCTCAAGAGAAAATGGGTACATTGTCATGACCTTTCCATTTTATTTTACAATCATTTGAAAAAATTTCATTTCCGAATCTTTTGATGAGGATAATTTTAAGTTATACAGGGAAAGCCAGCACAATTGTCTGATATCAAAACAAACAAGGAGTGCACATAGTTGCCGGACTTTGTTTAGTCCCGTGGTCATCGTCGATTGCTTTCGATTTGGAACAAGTTTGATATGCTGCTGGTATCTAAAGATAATTCTCTGATGCTTTACAGGATTTATGCTACATCAGTTTGATATCATATCATGTGGATATTGTTGTATAATTTGTTTGTGCTTTTGAATCAGTGTTTCTGATTTGTATATATTTGTTGGTGAAATAACAACTTGGTCTTCTCATGGGAATCTTTTATTAAGATTATGTTTCTCATCCAAATGGGAAATTACCGAACTATTTTTAAGCATTTCCTGCTTTACAAATTTATCATATCATGTGGATATTGTTGTATAATGTTTGTTGATCATTTAAGCAAAGAGTTGTTCAAAGTCAAACTTCAATTTGGTAAAGTAAAACCTTCGATCAAATTATTCTGTAATCTAAAGATTGTAAGTACGAACTAGCTAAGAGTTATTGGGTCAAGAAGCGCATTTTTAGCATCTTCTCATCTCATCGTATTATATTTTTTCTTCTATCACGATTCTAAAAGGACTTGAAAGTTTCTTCCGAGTAGACTCAAATCTCAATTTTGGATAGATTCATTTGACCAGAATTAATAAAGTGCCTTTTATGTTTAAGTATCATATGGAAGCATTATTTTAGAAATTTGAGGTCAGAATATCAAGGACTGGTGCTTCACTTTATCTAGCTAGAATCGTTAAACCTTAAATCAGCCATGCCTCAGATTTATGCGATAGCACATTGAGGTCATCATTTGATACAGGGATCAATAGCTAGATCATTTTGTTTAAATGTATAATTGAGTTAGTGAGGAAATGTGGTGTCAATACTTTGATTTAAAATTAAAAATTCATATAAGAGGTCTGTCAATACTTTGATTTCACGCCTACATGTATGAACAAATATGCTACGTATTTGTGCGTATTTCTCTTTACTATCTTGTTTGTTCCGCTTGCAAATGTGTCTTTTGACACTTTCTATATATGTTTCAGATGATAACGTGTATCATATGATATTGAATGGATGAGAGAAAGTTCAGACGATTAGGATTGATCAAACATGAGAACGACGAGCAAAAACAAACAAAGCTAATCAAGTGACGCGGGCAAGCCTGAGGGAGCTAGAAAGTAATTCTTGCAGCTCAACTACTGAAAAAGAAAAAGGAGGGATGTTCATCTTTAGTGATTTACTGATATGTTGAAAAAGTTACAGATAACCTTATCGTTCATCGAGGTACTTATGCATGTGCTTACATATGATTAATTTTATGAAAGATATTATGTCGCTTAAGACCTGAGATGCATGACTTTGATGATGTAACTTTAGACCCAAACAATAGTGTACTTTTATTTAGATTGCTATGCCTAGAAAAATTAGCGATCACGGTTCTATTTCAATTAGTGAAATTAGCACAGTAAGCACACTGTGTAATCTTGATGCAAGTATTTTGTTGATGCCTTACTCAAAATTAAATAAGCTTGATATGAGATAATTGACTCCAATTATTGTTAATTTGAGGTTAGTAGACCGCTCCTATAGGACACGAAAGATATCCCAAAAGATTTCTCGATTAGAATCGGTAAATTATGTGTTCATGTGGATGAAGATAGGGAGATCCCTATCATTATAGATGAACCATTTTTGAATAAAGTTAAAGCTTCCATCAACTGCATTAAAGAAACCATCGAGTTAAATATTAGTAGTGAATCAATTTAAAAAGCATGCTTAAAACATCTATCGCTCTCCATTCATGGAATGTCATTTAATTGATGTTTGTGATTTGTATGATGTTGTACTTCCGTTGATGTACTTAATAGCTTCCAGTATGATTTTCTTGCACAAGATAAAAAATTATTCTTCACTTTCATGATGGAGCTCGACATTGATACAAGGTAGATGATGCACCGAGATATAGAATTTGATGAGGGGTTGAAGCCCTTTCACTAAATGTCAGGTATGAATTCTTGGGATCGATGAAATTTTATCGTTCATCGTCGAAGCCTTTTTGAATTCTGATGAAAATTTTAAGTTGATGCGTGTATTGCATAAGCATAAATCTGCTACTAGTCATTGTGTTTCTAATTTGAAAGGGATTAGCTGCGAATACTTTTGAATCCCAAAGTAGGAAGTTGTTTTAAAGGAAGTTACTAAGCTTAGGGATGCACGAACTGTTTTTTCTATACCCAATTTGAATGGGTGAGTCCGATTGATGTAGTGCCTAAGAAAGGCAGACTCACTGTAGTTGTATATGATAAAAATAAACTAATCCCTACTCGCACAGCACAGGGTGGCGATTTGGGTCAATTACAGAAGATTTGAATAAATCTACTAGAAAGGATCATTTTCCTATCACGTTAATTGATCAGACTTTCAGACACTTAGCGAAGCATGAGTATTTCTGTTTTCTTAATGATATGTTGGTTACATGCAAATTCCTATTCACCCCGGTAACCAAGAGAAACCTTCTTTCACTTTTCCTTACGGTACTTTTGCATATATAAGAATGTTATTTGATCTTTGTAATGCACCGTAAACCTTTGAATGTTGTATATGTGCATATTTGTGAAAGACTCTTTGGTGCATGGCTACTCCTTTGATAATTGATCGCAAATGTCTTATGTGTTGGCTAGGTGCATGGATATGAACATTGTGCTGAATTGAGAGAAGTGCCACTTCATGATACAAGAGGAAATTGTGGCCCACCAAGGGCTAGCCTAGTGGCAGTGGAGGTTGTATTATAAGCCACACGTCATGGGTTCGATTCCTGGTGGGTGCTAAAGCAGCGGGGCTTTAGCGGGGTGGGTTAAAAAAAAAAAAAAAAAAAAAAAAAAGAAATTGTGCTTTGACACCTCGTTTCAACGAGAGAGATTGAGATTAATATAGCAAATATTGTTATTATTTAAAAGTTGCCTCCTTCGAGAGATGTGAGATTCTTCTCGAACATGTCATGTAACGAGGTTGAGTTCATCTTCGACAATTCTTGTCGTCAAGTATTCCACATACAGAAGAAGGCTTTAGTATCCGCGTCAATCATTCAACCACCAAACTAAGAGCCCTTTAAGTTTGGGCAGATTGGTATGAATGGAACGAAAGATATGTTGACGGAAGACTCATTCATCGGAGAATACTTGTTAAGTGTGGAGGCAACGCAGCGTCCTTGGCATGCCGACTTAGTAAACTATCATTTGTGTGCTATTATGTCCGAAAAAGCCGATTTCAATCAGCGAAATAAGTTCATTTACGACGTAACTCAATACTATCGAAATGATCTATTCTGTATAGGCTATGCAAAGATGGTTTGTATAGATCAATCGTCCCATGGGAAAATAAGATTAAAGTGCTTCACGGAGACACTCTTCTTTTATGTGGAACACGATTCTAGTGTGAAAAATAGGGAGATATTAATATAATTACAGTACACTGCAAGAATCATTGGGAAGTAGCATTAGTTTCTGGAATTAAGATGGATCTGATTTCTGGTCTCCTCTTCGATATCCAGGAATAATAACTCCTGAGTCCTGCCGATCTTTATACCTATAGATGCATGCAGTTAGAGTAGCCTCACAGTTTATTAATTAATGAACTTGAATGAACTTCTGACACTGTTTTGACCATTAAACAAGAACACTGTCCAGTATTGATGAAAAACAGTTAACTCCATGCATGTTTTATGCACTTAGTAAGAAAAGCAGAGCATTTAAGGTTTTAGGCTAATTCTGATTGCATCACAAGAAGAAAATGTGCATCAAACTTCCTCAAGCCATTGGCAAGCTTGTCTTAAAATCACAAAAAGGAAAGATGTTGGATCGAGGTTAGCTTGTACTTCTAGTCGTGAGGGTCGACTTGTCCCTCGATACGACTAGTCGCAGCGGAATAAACAAGAGTAACGTAATAAACACAAGTAAAACAGTACTCACGATTTTAGGTGGAAACCCAACTGGGAAAAACCACCCCTTCCAGCAGCTTCTGGAAGGATTTTCAACTTCGAACTTTATTAATATCCTCGAACCGAATACACTTGAATCAGCTAGTACAACTCCTCATTTACTACTGTTCTAAGCTGCACCCCTTGATTCTCAGACACCAACAAAACCCAAAGTTCTGCAGCAAACCGTCTCACGCTAGATGGACTGATGCAGTCTCTAGCCTAACACGAAAAGCACTCAACCAACGTGATAAACGCGGTCACGCTCGCTTTCTTGCTGCCTCTGCTCGTCTCCTTGTGCTTTGGTCTCGATCGCTCCTCTCGCTATCTCACAAAGTCACCCGGATCCAAGCTGCTCCTGCTGGCTTTTATACTAAGCCACTCCATCCAAATCAAACCCTACAATCCATGCAAGATTCAATTAGGAAATATCATATCTCTTCAAATCTTTGTTCAATATTTTATGTAAGCTCTAAAAAGCAGTTAGGATATTATCGCAATCAATATAGGCAGTTAGAATATTATCACAATTGATATAATCAGTTTAGGCAACTAGATAATCTTCCCTGATTTTTCTCTGACCGAAATATCAGGAACTGCTAACGACTTCAGACTAGTCGTTCAGTAAGTCCAGTGAAGCACTATCTGCACGCTCAATACACTAGTCAGTATTGATCACTTGTCATCATCAAAACCCCAAGGGTTCAACAAAAGAAAGACATCATCTTATTTAGAAAATATTAGTTGCTAGCTAGGCTCTTAGTCCTAGCACACTGATCAGATGCATGCATGATTACATTATTTAATTTCTCAAGCCTGGAGGCTATTAAGGTTTCCCGCCAGACCCGATCGTACCGCTACCACCAAACTCAGCACCAATGCCACTGCTAGCACCAACATCAACCCCTCCTGTAACACCAGTACCAATTCTTGCACCTCTGCCACCAATGCGACCATCAACTGCACCTCCTAACCCTCCCTTAAGACCACCATCAGCTCCTAATCCTAAATCACCTCCTAAATCAAAGTGGAACTTTTCATCACCAAATGAAGATGTAATCGTCGAAGAACTTCGATCTTCATGACTACCATCCAGTTCTGTGCTTGTGCATGCAAGTGCTAGTACTGATCCAGCTATGAACAGTATGAAATAAAGCCTTGAAAAAACAGTCATGTTCTTCGACTGGTTACGAAATGATGCTAAGAGCTTATGTCCTTAAGGGGTTTATATAGGAGAGGTAGGTAGTAAGTGTTATGTAGAGCTCGGTGGAGTACGTTGGGATGAAATAAATGCAGTTTTTTTGTCGGGCATTTGGGCCATTGCATGCATGTATATAGGGGTCGGCAATGGGCAGGGTCGGTCGCCCGGCCCTAATAAGGGCAGGGTAGGGGGCAGGGTCGGACCGTCGACTTTTTGATGACCCTAAGGACCACCCTAGGGCAGGGTAAGGAAAGGGCCGGGTGGGGCAACCCTAGGGCCCTTCACATTAGGTATATAATTTTATAAAAAAATAATTAATTTAATATATTAATAAAATTGTAACTTGTACTACATAAAATTTATTAAATTCTTTGAGTTTTGAATATTTTTCTATATATGTAAAAGATTATTAGGAATAAATTTAGTGATAGTGTTAAGATTAAGTCAGACAGGGTCAGGGTAGGGTCAAAGGGCCGGTATGAGGGATGGTCAGGGCTTTTTTAACTCGACCCTTACCCTGCCCTAAGGCTTAAGGGCAGAGCCGAAATCGGGTCAACTTCAGGGCCGGGTAGGGCTCAGGGCCGTGCAGGGCCAGGGCCGCCCTTAGGGCTTCTTGACCCTAGGGTCAAATGAAGATACCTACATGTATATATATAGGAAAAGATTCTAGAAGGACAATCAATATTTAGCGAGACCGTAGGACACGATCTCATCCGTCGATTTATAATAATCCAACGGATGAGATTTAAAGTTAAAAACACCACATTCAACCGCCCCGTGTTTTTCGCAAATTCAACGCCAAATTTAATAAAACCAACTTTAATCTCAACCGTTTAATTAATCAAATCAACGGTTCTGATTTTGTCCTTCCGTCTTACAATAACTTAATGTCTCACATGATCTTAACCCATATATATATATTTTTTTAAATCCCACCCCGCTAAAGCTCCACTATAGCTTATAATACAACCTCCACTGCCATTAGGCTAGCTCTTGGTGGACAAGCATGCATGTATATTAGTGAAAGATGAAAGCTATGAAAACATGATTTCGTGACTGCGCAAATAGTTTCTAAACCTTATTGTATAATATTTTGCATGTAAATTCACGTTGTGTATTTTTGTACTTCAAAATGTGTGACTAAGATATTACAACGTAATTCAAAAAATATTTATAAATCGAAGTATTTCGGATGGTCCAAGGAGCAAACTTAAACTTGTGCACTATTTAAGCTTTAACTTTAGTCTAGGTAACTCGAATCAATATTTTAGTTTCTTTTGTGAAGGATAGATAATACGAATAATGAAAGTAGATACAATATAATAAAGAAGATTTTAAAGTTCAACTTTTCTATTCTAATGCATCAAAACAATGATCATAAAAGTAATGTAATGAAATGTCTACTATTCGGAGTTGATTATTAAATCCCAACTCAAATAAGATTTTGCCAAGTTTGATTTTTGATTCCAACGATAAATTCTACTCTTCCGATTTGTTGACTTGTTTGATACAATCAAAGTAATCACGAAGTTCCATTACGATGATCAATGTGAAAGTTCGGATAAAGAAAAAGCCTACTCTTCTAATCTATAATGCTACTTCCGTTGTCACTAAGTAATTAGATAGTCTTAGTCAATGATTAATCTAAATCTTTATCTTCGTATATGAAACTTAGAGTAACTTATGTTCATACAAGCATTTTATCAAACATATGAATATCAAAATATGAGTAAGAACACAAATCATTTAATCTCTCATCTAAATTGATGCACGGGTTTTGAATACATCAAAAAAGGCCCACTAGAATTTGAAAGAACAGACTACTCGTAGTACATAGTAAATGAATCCATATATTGTGTATTCAAAGTGAAATCACTATTAAAAAGTTTAATCAATGAAAACAAAAAATAAATACATCTTTAACTTTCCTAAACATGGTCTCTTTGATTCTCTATCGTCTTTCTTTGTAAAATCGCCTCCCTTTACAAAATCTCTAAAAATGTGTTTTTATAGTGTAGTTTAAGTGAACAGATCCGGTGGGTCGGGTAGCACTCGGGCTCCCGACTCAGCACTAAATTTGTCCAATTATTTGATATGTCGGGTAGGTCGGGTATGTCTGGGAACTCGCCCTACCCGAGTTTGCATCTGCTCTGAGTTTCTGGCTTTGTTTTGACCCTCCAAACCACTGAATTTAATTTTAATGCAAACTAGATATTTGTAGATAGTTGAGTCAGCTCTCTAATGATATATAACTTGTTCTATTTAGACATCTTATGCGTTCTTTACAAACTGAAGAAGTAATAATGGTCAAGTTATCCAGATTGTACTTTTTTGAATTCTTCACTCATTTGAACCATCTTTGTAGAAAGTTGTAGTATTGAAAATCAATTAGTCGTTGAAGTATTGAAAAATCAATCGGGTGACCCATTTTTCACTAATTTAAATTCTTTAATCGGCAACGACGCTACTGGTTTTGTTAAATTCTTCACTAATTTGAACCATTTTTCTTCCATAATGCATCAAATCATATATCTTGATAAATCAACCCTTCACAAAAAATTAACAAGGCAAATTGCAATAGTAATTGAGTATTCTTCACTCATTTGAGCCATTTATCTTCCCTGATGAATCAAATTATATATCACAAATATACACAAGATTAAATTAAAAGACGAACACGTGTAGTGGCTAATACATACTTGTTGATGATTAGATGAACTTTTCTTGGTAATCAGAACTTCAAATAATTAAAATAAAATTCTCATGTATGAGATTTTAACAATTTATACGAATTAAAATGGGTTCACCTATCGATATGACAATTTTCAATATGAAAAATTATCTCTAAAATCGTGGAATTGATTTAATCAAAAATACGATCGAAGGAAGACTTATAAACATTTGTAGGACCATAAAAAAGAGATCAATTGTCAATTACTATTAGGGATAATTGCTGAAAACCACCTCTTATAGGGCGTAATTACCGAAAACAACCCTTATACATTTTATTGCCGAAAACCACCCGTTGTTGGTTTGTTTTGTGCTGAATCACACATTCTAACGTTTTCCGTTCAATTAGTGTTAAATCTCCGTTAGATGGATTAATTAGGTTAATTAAATTCAATTAATTTAATTAATTAGGTTAATAAAATTCAATTAATTCAATCCCCAAATCTTAACAGGGATAATTGCCAAAAACCACTTTATAGGCCGTAATTGCCGAAAACCACCCGTTATACATTTTATTGCCATATTATTCCGTTTGTCTATCTAATCGACCAATTCAATTAAAATCAAATTTTAATTTTAAACGTTAAGTTGAATATAAATTATATATAGAGTAAGGATCTAGAGGGACAAATAACTTTTGTAAGACGGAGTTGAATATGCAAAATACACAGGCGGTTGAGATTATTATCAATCTCTTTCCATCATATATATATATATATATATAGGGAAAGTATCATGTGGAACCCCCACCTTTTCATGGATCCATGGATCCCTCTTTGCATTCGTTGATTGCATTTACTGTTTGCATTTTGGACGCACCAGATTGTGCCAGCGCATTAATGAGCATGTGCAACTCACGTGTGCATTTGTCATGTGCAACTCACATGTGCATTTCAAAAATGCAAACAAGTGGCACAATCTGGTGCACACAAAAATGCAATCAACGGTGATGAAGGGGGATCCATGGATCCATGGAAAGATGGGGGTTCCACATGATACTTTCCCTATATATATATATATCGTATATAAAACACAAAGAGTATATTGATTACAAATATAAATGTCGTATTAAAGATTAATATAGAATATAGTAATATATTTCAATCGATATGCACATATAGTAATGTATTCCAAGCTTAATATGTCCTCTTAAGCGTTGAGTTCTAGAGAGACATATAAATATTGGGAAAAATTGCCGAAAACCACCTCTTATAGGCCGTAATTACAGAAAACCACCCATTAATTAGGTTAAACCATCCGTCGGAGATTTAACCTAATTAATGCCTAATTAATCCATCTAACGGAGAATTAACACTAATTGAACGGAAAACCTTAGAATGTGTGATTCAGCAACAAACAAACCAACAACGGGTGGTTTTCAGCAATAAAATGTATAAGGGGTGGTTTTCGGTAATTTTCCCTTACTATTAAACCATCATAAGAAATTTAAATTTAGTAAAGCTATCAAATCCAATCGATATGACAACTTTTAATCTCCCTTACTAATTAAACGGACAGTTCAAACCAGTGTTATTAAACTCGACCCAGCCGGTTTAACCCTTTGAATCAATTGAATCGATTTTTAATTTTCCA
The DNA here is from genome assembly GCA_006409495.1 of Sedum album. Taxonomy (NCBI): domain Eukaryota; kingdom Viridiplantae; phylum Streptophyta; class Magnoliopsida; order Saxifragales; family Crassulaceae; genus Sedum; species Sedum album. The sequence continues at coordinate 292,924 of QZGG01000029.1, forward strand.
AAAATCTCCTACGTTAAGGTTCGAACCCTAGACCCCTTCAAATGCTCTAGAAACTCTAACCACCCAACCTAATTCATTTACTTAACACTTTATGAGAATTAAAATTGATAAATATACTTTTGAATTCATTTACTTAACACTTTATGAGAATTAAAATTGATAAATATACTTGTGAATTTGTATATACATTTAAATATTATATTATTGATATAAGCATTGACCCAGGGTCGACCTGGGTTGACCCTCTAACCCAAGACCCAGTGACATAGTCAGGTCGACTATCGGGTCGGGTTTCACAACACTGGTTCAAACTATGTTTTTCTATCTCACAAAAATGACCATCTCCCTAAATCATAACTTGTTACTTATAACTCATTAGTGATTAAAAAATATAATTTTTACCAAGAACCACACCCTCATGAAGGATCGTTTTACAAAAATCATCCCTGTTAAAAGGTTAACTGAAAACTATCATTATGTTGTATTTTGTTATCTTTTTAACCACTAACCTAACAAAAAAGAGCAACATAAAAAATGTGACATATTTATTAATAATCTTTAATGATCGTTGTATTTAATGCTCCCTGTTTATATGATACCAAAATTTGGTCCACTCCACATTACTACATTTCGCAATCAAATGTAATACGAAAATTACAAATCCAATATTGATTCTTTATACACGTTGAATCATCGTTACATACATAAAACATTAATCTCTTGTCAAAATTCAGAATTCTAATTGAATACGATAAAATACACAAATCTACAACATGGGTGCCTACTGAATATTTTTGGACCTTTTTAACCTTCAAATACACGAATGACAAAAGGTTTAAAGGGCAATTAGGTCATATTTTTGAAATGACGTAAATACCCTTATATGTCTTATTTGCATATGGGGATTATGAGTTATTAAGCACCCATTTCCAATGCTTTTAGTTATTCTTGACTGTTTGCAGACATTCTCTTAACGTAATTTATACATTTGGATTCAATGTCTCACTTTTTTCTCATCGCTAGTTGATTTTGCATCACGGTGACTATAAAGATATATTATTTTGTAGTTAACTATTAAGTACAAATTTGAGAATATGTGGCTATGGCTTCTTCACATAACGTTGATGGTCAATTTGGGTTCTTCGGTTGCTGTTGATAACTTTGTAGAATTAAATTAAACAAGATAAAGTACAACAATATGTTCGAGGCCACAATAGACAGAAATACTATTGGCGACACTGAGGCTTCCAACGATTTCCATACGATACCATTAAAACCTATTGATTATTCACTCTATGGTGAGATAAGTATTGGGACTCCGCCTCAAAAGTTCAAAATGTTGTTTGACACAGGAAGTACTATCTTATGGGTGCCATCTGCAAGCGCGAAGGGTTATTCTTGGGTGGTTATATAATTATTGATAATATTTTTTTGTCTTCAAATAAACGAGTTGAAGTTCTAACGCACGATTATACTTTTCTTACAGATTGCTTCTCCTTACGTTTCTAAATTCAATTCAAGTATGTCTAGTACATATCAAAGTAGAGGTGACCCACTAATCCATAGTTTTATCATAAAATATAAATTTATATATTTTGAATGAAAATTGGCATGTATGATATTAGATTTTGTTGCACAATTCAATAGTTAATGTAGTTTACTAATTGTGTATATAAAGTATTTTAAAAAATATCAAAAACTTAAGGATATTGTTATCAAACCAATAAAAATTAGTGGTATTTTTTACAGAAGAGGAATTTACTGATAATATTAAAATAGTATTTTTCACATCATTAATTTGACATTATGTATAGTAATAATTTATAATTTCTAGATGTGATCTGAAAAATGATATATGTCGTCATTCTAGCATGACTAACATACTCTTTTATCTTTTCCCTTCAAAAATAATACTCCTTTATATAGTGACTTGAAAATATATGCATAATAAAACTTTTTTAAAACTTTCATTCCCTCATTCATTATTTTGTGAGTGTACCAATTAGGACAATTGAATAGAAAATCATATTATGCTGCGGGTTACGTTGGCGGGTTCTTCGGCAAAGATGTTGTAAGAGTCGGTGACTTAATTGTTAAAAATCAGGTTTCTAACTAAAATTAAATAAATTTGAATATTTGACGAAATATTTAGGTTGCTTACAACTTTTACTTTAACAGGACATAATGGAGGCAACTGAAACAAATACGAAATCAGTTGAATTTGAAGGTATATTAGGACTTGGATTTCAAAAAGTTCCGTATCTCAATTCTGGTTCCATATGGTGAGCTCCAACATCTTCTCCATGTTTATGTTGGTTAGAACTTTATAATTTGTTGAGCCTAAAATGGGATAATTCACATAGGTTTAATATGGTCGATCAAGGTCTTGTTAAACAAGAACTATTTTCAATATGGCTAAGTGGTATCGAGGATGAAAATATTAGAGGCGAAATTATATTCGGAGGGATAGATCCAAAACATTACAAAGGAGTTCATTCTTATGTTCCTGTCAATCATATGGGAGATTGGGAAGTTAGTCATCTTGTTCGTCTGATTTTTTATAAAACTGTATCATTTTTTTCATGATGAATTTATATTTACAGTTTCATATGGGTGAAATTCTTATTGACAACAAGACTACGGGTATGCTATTTTTAATCAAATGCGCATGTGATCCTACTGTATTAAATGAATTACTTGGTAGCTTCATCAATTTTTAATTTATTAAATAATTGTTTATTTGTTTTTAAGGACATTGTATCAATGGATGTCCAGCTATGGCAGATTCTGGAACCATTATTATTGCAGGTCCTACGGTAAACATTCTTAACTATTTTAATAAGAATTCATATTTTTTCTTGCTATTTTTAAAATATTTAAAATTTGTATTGCATGGGTTTTCCTTGAATACGTAATCATTTATCTTAAATTGAAATATTTTTATTCCCTTGTTATTCTTCATATATACTTTCGCAATGTAATCTCGTTTGTACTTTTTTAATTCTTCAAAAAGCATCTCACTTTTTAGGTCATTAAGGATCTCAATGACTCAATTCATTATCTTGAAAATTTATCTGTAAAAATGAATTTTTTTTTGCAAAATACTTACACCCTATGAATAAAACACTTGATTTTGGCTCTGACATATAATTATTATATTTTAATTCTTATCAAAGTCAATTGTTACCTCGCTACTTCATAATATTGGTGCCGAAAAATCGACTTACGAGCGATGCAAAACTATTGTCTCTCATTATGGGGCGAAAATCATCGATCTTATGTTTGCAATAAGAGAGGTACGTACTTTTGTAATTTGTGTCTGTCATATTATTTTTACAAAAATCTAATTGGTTGGAGACTTTTGGTAATTTACTCTAGTATTACTAAGTTATATATTCTCTCATATTAAGGCACCGAAGAATATTTGTTCTCGAATAAAGTTGTGTAAACCCGACACAACCGTACGAGGTTGGTATAAAACATGACAGAAATGATGCATCCTTTCTGAAATTTCATATTCAGCAATTTATTTATTTGGTGGTACAGCATGTACAAGTTATTAGGTGATGACACTGATGCTTCATGCTCAACTTGTGAGATGACAACTGCTTGGATGGAGAAACAATTAAAACAGAATGAAAAGCGAAACAGCATGTTGAATAAAGCACTTAAGGTATGTTTATAATGGATTGAGATCTTGTGAGACAAATAAATTTTATGAGACAGTAGAACTTAATCTCAACCTAGATTTTAGTGGTTTAGATTAAATTGATTCTTAATTAAAATTTAAATGGATTAACAAAAAACCTGGGGTGATTATGGATTGACGATTATCAATATTAATTGTTGGATTGATAAAAATCAACGATCGAGGATGATGTCCTTCTGTCTCACATAAATTGTTTGTTCCTCCTTAAACCACAATTCCTATTTATAATACTCTTTAAATAAATCTTTATAATCATGTTAGAAACAACACTTCATATTTTGTTTAAATTTCAAATCTTAATCTTTTTATACAGTTTTGTGAGAATTTACCGATACAATATAAAGTTTCCAAAGTGAAATGTAACCAAATATCCACGTTGCCCTTAATTTCTTTCACTATTGGTGGTAAAGTGTTTCACCTTTCTCCAGAAGATGTGAGTCATTGTTTATCTTATTTTTACTATTTTTTTACTTTTCATGATTTTATTTGTAATAATATGAAATCTAAAACTTTACTTAACCAATACAATTATTCGGATAACTGCTATTTACCAGCAGTTTAAAAATTAATTTTCTTTCTTGTTAGATATTTCATCAACTATTTTTCAATGGTAATTTAATTATTGATAATTATAGTACGTTATGGTGGATCCTACTGGAACTTGGTGCGATATTGATATAATTCCCATGGATAATCCTTCTCGAGGCCCTCTTTGGTATGTTCCATGTTCAATATTCTTTATGCCAATTCCTCAATAAAAATTAATTAATTATTCTTTAAATAAAATGTACAAATATAGGATACTTGGCAAAGTTTTCATGCGGCGGTATCATACTGTTTTTGACTATAAAAATTTCAGAGTAGGATTTGCCGAAGCTAATAATTAGTGTAGACTCTTTCAAGGACAATCATGAGTTGTGTGCTACTTGAAAGTTGAAACAATCAAAAAAGGACAATCATCAGTTATGTGCTACTTGAAAAGGTTGACTTGTGAATAATTTTATTGTATCATTTATTTAGTTTCATCAATTTATTTATCAATCAAATAATTTTGTGTGAAATTCTTCTTTATTCTTTCAATTATTACTTAAGTATTTTTACAATAAACTTTTCATTTAATTTTGATTAAAAACTTTTCCATTGATCGAGTAAAGTTATATGTATTACAATCATCGATATAAAGTTCATCCATCTAATAAAATGATATTATTAGTGTTGTATTACAATCATCCAAATAAACTTCATTACATAAAAAATTGCATTTGAATAAGCATGTGACATCAGTGCTCAGTGGCGGAGCCAGAAAGAAAATTGTTAAATTAATGATGAAAGTAAATTATATATGTTGAATTATTATTAATCAACGATAGAGATTGTATCCCACATCTTACAAATACTTATGCGTCGTTTTCGAACTTTTCCCAATCATCAAATATTTCTTGAATCTAATTTGATCTTTAATAATTATAGTACGTAACTATGGAGGATTACAATGATTACGTACTTTAATTAAAATGTACAAATATAAGATACTTGGTGAAGTTTTCATGCGACAATATCAAACTGTATTTTACTATAAAAATCTCTGAGTAGGATACGACGAAGCTAATTAGGGGAGACTCTCTAAAAAAATCCTATTGTATTTCATAAAATAAAATTATGGTTTCATTTTCAAATAATTTTTAAATTTGAAAACATAATTAGAATGTTTTGTGTGGCTTTTTAGATGAATTATATAATTTTGTGTGATTTTTCATGTATTCTTTCAATTTTAGTTGAATCTTTAAAACCAAAATTTTAGCGATTTGATTATTGTTGGCAAGCTGTGTAAGTAATAAACTGGCAAAAGTAGTATTTTATACTTCAAACAAATTATAATAACATGGAGTTTGGCTTTTCTGTAGTATGCAATATGCAGTATGCACTATGACTACACCATAAACTGAGACAGGGAATTCTGCATCACATGATCTGCCATGATCTGGTTCGCTTTCTCTGTTGGGTGGAATGAATCCCAGAATACATATTCATTTGCATCAGTACATGTGAACATATTGAACCTGTTGCACATGTACCCCATTTCAAACATTCCTGTTGCGCAACACGCAACTGCTGCATTTGTAAATCCTGAAGCGATGAAACTAATGAATTAGCATACTTCATTTTCATACAGAAATGTTTAGTACATAAATGGCATGACGCACAAGAAAGAAAATTTACCGTAAGTGTTCGGGTTCTTGATAATATCCAACATTGGATCATAGGGATTTGATAACACTAACTGCATCCCTGTCAAGTTTCTGTTAAGTTTCTCCACCAGGACGCTTAACTTTGCATTGAAACTTCTAGCCACGTCATTATACTCCTCCACGCATTCGCCCCCATTGAAAAAGTTTTTGCTTCTTTCCAGTGGCAGGCAACCCATAGGAGGGACACCCCCTATTGATATCTTCCTAGCTCCGAGATTGTAAAGTTGGGTTAGGAAATTTTCCGCTACCCCTGCCAAGAAGACCTGATACTCTTCAATGGTAAATCGCCTTTGTGTGCCTGGAAACATGTAGTAGTTCTCTAGGAAATCATTGGTTCCCATACTTATCAGGTACATTGCTTCGCTAAGGACTTCATTTGCTTTGTCGTTGCCTAGATAGTCTCGGAGCTTCTTTTGGTATTCCTTATAGTACTCTACTTCCTTCCACAATGGTATAACTTGCTGAAAATTTAGCATAGATGAACTCTTAATTTTATAACTCGTAGAACTACTTGTTGCATATTCATATAAAGTGTGTGCTAATTATGTAATGTTATGCTTTGAACAGTTAACTTAGTGAACTCACGAGCACATTAGATGTCGCGTTGTCATAACCTGTTCCTGCTGAAGCAAAGCAAACTCCATCGGCAAAATGTGTTATGTTATACGCAGGATCCAAGTAAGCAGGCACTGTAGGCTTAATCCCAAAAGCCTGAGATATATAGTCTGTTGGAATTTTTCCATTAGAAAATCTCCCTGTAGGCTTGCCACCATGAAAGTCTCGTCCATATGGTTCAAAATTACTCCTCAGCATCGTGGGTATGTGATTGTTGTTCCCTGAGTCCACCGAAGAGTCTCCAAAAACAATCACTGCTGGAACTTTTGCACTGACTTCGGCATTCTGCATCAGTAACAGATTCACCAAGAACAACCATAAGTATAAAATACTTCCCATTTTGTAACTATTTTCTAAGCTGTTTTCTTCAAGTTTGAAGTGATTTAGTGGGTGACAACTTGCAAAACTTAAATAGCACAAGTAAGATTTAAGATGGAAGTTTGTTGGGAGCTGGAACAGACCCAGTCATGCCAAGAAATTATATGCATTGATGTGCTGAGAACCCAAAAGTAAACGGTGGAGGCCCTTTCGACGAAAAAAGGTAAAGACAATCTTCAACATCTTCGTGTTTGGCATTAAACAGTTTTCTCACTACAACAATCCATATGTTGCTTACAAGTAAATGCATATTAGCTTTATTCTTTTTTCCTTCAGCTGCAAAATTTAGACCTTCACTTACTGCATATCAGCATATACGATACTTAATTGACATCATATGATCAGACTGCTTTTTACCATCCAACCAATTTATCTATTGAACCTGTCTACCTCACAGTATCCAATTTTTCATTTGTTTCACTGTGATTTTATTTCAGTTTGCATTGCCAAACAAATATTCCTTTTAAGGTTCGGAGGAACAAGACACTTCATTCCAAAAACTCAAATAAAATATAGGGCAGAGAGAACACACAAAGTAAGATTATACTGTTGGGTGACCCTAGCGGAATGTAGCGTTTACTGCTGGTTTTCTGCAATGGGTAACAAAAGTATATCACATGGAAGGCTTGCAGTGGTCACAACAAGAATGTGAAGAATTGGTTGCATGTCTTGGCTTTTGGGGTCTTTTGATACCTCTCAGACAATAAATGTAGGATTCAACAAGAATTGTGGCTCATCAATGTACCTGAATTTTTAGAAAGTTTTGTAAGATTTTAAAATTAGGCTCGTCATCATAGGATGTGCTGCATGTCTTGACTATTTGGTTTTGCATTTCTAAGGTCGGTGCGTATTTACAACTATTATTATTTTCGTATTACAGCAACCATAAGATTCAGTGGTTCGTTTGTGTAGCTAAGGATTCTTGTGTTCTTAAGGTCTGTCTAAACAAACATTACAATTTTATTATATTTTTTCCTTAAAGTTCTGAAATATTTAGTTGATCGTTTACATGGATTTCGACATTCCAGTTTGGATAACTTTCTCCCACCTGGATTTACATTTACCAGCACCAGCATATGAAAAATGGAGTTTTTTTGTGAGATCACTCTACCTTTGATTCTATGGAATAAAATTAAGTTTGTTCATGGAGTAGTTTATTGTCTTCATGTTCTGATGATCATCATTTTAGTTTCATGATTGATATGAAATGCCTACAATTAGAACATTCAGTCATTCAGATGCATCCCCTAGTTATTGTTGTTGGTACGTCAGGTCCTATATTTTCACATGTTTGATGATAAACTTCTATGGTTGGGGAGTGAAGAAAAATTCCTTAGGAATCATTAAATCCTAGGTACTTAAGACCAATGTTAGGAAAATGGAAAAAACAGTGAGGAAACAAAGTAGACACATCGAAAAATGTGAGTGATATATCAAAATTATCACGTAGTCAAATTCCACAAAAAATTTACAAAGCTGGTTCATCAGAGTAATAGACAGTGTAAACAAAGAATCAAACATATTGGTTGCACAGAAAGCTAACCTCGAATGCTAGACTGAAAGCCACAATTAGTCAAATGAGTGGCCAGAGCCTGGCCTAACAGTTTCCTCCATTCTAGTTCTTCCTTAGCATCCCCAGTTGGCCATACAGTTGCTGTCTCTGCCGCAAGATCAACACTGGCAGACGAAACTTTTGGCTGCAGGACGGTATGAACATTAGAATACAATATTTATATTTTCACAACATTTACTACAACGAAAAAGATTATTAATTTATAAGCTATCCTGTAAGGCTGTCACAAGTTAGAGTTCACAATCACAACAGTTATATTCCAGTCCCGTTTCGGACTCCCAAAAAATGACATGTACTAATTCTAATTCATGAAGCGAAAAATTCCATCTCATATTCTTGATGATGAAGATGTATACTATACAGTGAATAGCTCTGGGCATTATGAGTAATGACGCACCTGGCTTTCTAATATCCTCTTCACACTCGAGGCACATCCTCCACACGTCATTCCCTGCGAGAAGAATATAGACTGCTAATCACTTCATCAGAAAGTAACAACATAAACATATCAACAACAATTTTTCCAACAAACTAAGAGATGAAAAATTGAATATGACGCAAATAATTCTTACAGTGACGTCAAGCACAATAACCTCCGCATTCGGATCCGAAACCTCGTCCGCGATTCCACCGGCTGCAGAAGTAGTAGTCAATACCCGAGAATCGGATCCTCCGTCGCCATCGCCGCCTCCGAAACCACGAGGTTGGATGCCTCCGCCGCCTCCTCCGATGGAAGCGGGAGGTGTGAATGATGATCTGAGACGAACTGAGAAGGAGAGCCGACAGCGATAGGTTTGATTGACCTGTTCGTGAGTGTATGATTGGCCGGAAAGGGAGGTCAAACCTCTAGTCAACGGCACCGGGACGGTGTATAATGTTGTGATGCCCATTCTCTCCCTACCTTATCGCAACTGCGTTTTCATATTATTAATGTTAATAAAAGAATTAAAATGATATGTAAATAAATTTTGAATTTTGTTTGACAACATAAATTTTGAATTTTTATTGATAACATAAATTTTGAATTTTTTTTTATAGCATAAATTTTGAATTTTTTGTAGGTACAAATTAGAATAGTAATATTAAATATGGATAAAACAAGGAGGGTCAATAATTTTTTGTAGTGTTGTAAGAAACAGTCTTGATCTAATTATATTTTAATAATGAGATTTAAAATTAAATAATCAATAATACTGTTGTTGATTAATCAAAATCAATAGTACCGCTAATTTAACTAATATTTAATTTTAATTTCAATTGTTGATTAATCACAATTAATTAATTAAAAATCATGACAATCTAGTTATAGAAATTTGTAAGCACCAAAAGTTTTTGTGAGACAAAAAATATTCAAAAATTCATTTTATAAAGTTACATTTTTGCTGACTTCATTTTTAAAAAATTACATGGAGTCACAAAAAACTCCATCCGTTTACCAGTCCATTATCTTATCATATACGTTACAAAAATTGAAGAGCGAGCAAAGAGCAGATAATGGAGCTCTGCAGTTCCGCAACCGCCATTCTCAAACCCAAATTCGACCACCATGTCCGCTCATTCACTCCATCATTCACCACCACCACCACTCGCAGAGCTCTTCCTCCGCATCCTCCCAATTCCGTTGCCTTTCCAATCTCCCCACTTCCTAATCTTACTCTTTACAATCCGTTCCGATGTACAGCCGCTGCATCTCCCGTTAAATCCGTTGAGTCCACTAAACCGGACGTGCTTCCGGCCGAATTAAACGTTACACAAACTTCTGAGCCAAATTCTAGGGTTAAACACTTAACACTCGTTCCTCCTTATTCATTGTCTATTGTAATTGCTGTAAAATGGCTGTAACTATTGAGTCTGATTATATTGTGATTGTGTGTGTGAGAGTTTTACAGGTTAGGTTGAGTGTTGAGGTTCCGCCGATAGTATGCCAGGACTGCTACAAGGGAGTCATGAAAGAGTTCATGAAGCAAGCAAAGGTAATGTTTGCTTGTGCTACTTATTTAATCAGTTATTCACTTTTGATAGCTTCAAAATTGTATCTAGCTTCAAAAATAATGTGATTCCTGCATTTAAGTTGAGACATTCTTTAGTTAAAATGCTTTGTATTTGCAACTGTTGAATGAGCAGTTATTTTCTTTATATATAGGTTCCTGGATTTCGACCGGGAAAGAGCGTGCCGGAGAGTATACTTATCGGTTATGTAGGAAAGCATCATGTTCTCAAGGCTACTGTTGAGTCTATTTTAAAGAGGACTCTACCGCATGCAATGGCCTCGGTAGGATAATAATTTTTTGTTTTGATATGGTTCGGATTTTCACTGGTGAATTGAAGTGCAAGTCGTGCAACTTGTTTGATAATGAGACTCAAGTGTTCAATTTCAATTATGTAGGTTACTGGAAATGCTCTTCAAGATTCAGTGAAGATTGTTACTAACTTTAGTGAAATGGAGGAAACATACTCAAAGCTTCAGACCTTGAGGTTTGTGTTACTGCTCGTTTGGTTTCAGAATTCATATTGTTATTAGCCGTTAGTACGAATTCATTAGCATCATGCCTTTTCGTTATTTGTTTAGTATACGGAACATATTGCCATGCTACGTTCATTATTCAAGTTTACGTCCCTTGACCTTGTCAGCTTATCCTTCTTTATTTATGTTGCGGTCTAGATATGATGTGCTGGTTGATGTGGCACCTGAAGTCAAATGGAATCCTGAGGATGGATACAAAAATTTAAAAATTATTGTAGAGATAGACGAAGAAATAAGTGCTCAGAAAGCATGTGATTATGAATTAAAACGTCGGCATAAGTCCCTTGGTGTCTTGAGAATTGTGACTGACAGGGGCTTACAGGTAAATGCTACCGCCTGCGTTTTTCTTCTTGTTCTGCATCATACTCCATGAGCTAGCCTGCTTAAAGTTCAATAAGATTGTTGCTTTATGATGTTTAATGGTAGTTTTTTTCCATACCACTAGATGCATTTACTGATAATTTCGAACAAGCAACATCCTCTTATGATGAGCATATACCTCTGGTAATTGACTATTAATGGGACATGGTGTGGCTGAATTTTTCCATAAGTCGTCAACTTTTTGTTGGCTTTCCTTCCATCATCGATTTCAACATATTCTTAGTTTGTTACACTCCAGATTTTTTGTTTTTCGATTAAATTTCCTTGACGGCTTGACATAATTTCTCTTAATGTTAAAAACGTAGTTCATTTGTCTACCTATAATTTTTACAGGTTGGTGATGTCGTGGTGGTGGACATCTCTGCAAAAACAATTAATGACGACGAATCAAACGTTTCAAGTATTCCATCTGCTGAGAGTACAGGTTTGTATCAATTTGTTCCTTACATTTTAGATTTCATTTGTTGTTTTCACAGGTTATTAATTATTACCTTTACTACCTTCTGCTAATTGTATGATTCACTTTATGAAATCAGGGTACTAAATGTGAACAAGTTTGTGAGTTTGTTGCTTCTTCGTCCTTCTGCAGGTTTCCAGTTTGATACGGAGGATGGCGATAAAGTTCTCCCTGGATTCCTTGAAGCAATTATTGGCATTCAGAGAGGCGAAACAAAATCTTTTCCGCTTTATTTTCCTGACGATTGGAGACAAGAAAACCTCAGGGGGGTACATGCTCAATTCACAGTAAGCACTTAACTATCTTGAAGAATGACTAATTATCAATTTACCTAAATGTGTGTTACACTTTTTGTCACCATTTATGGTCAAAACACTCAAATTTAGGACCTCGTACTAGGTTGAGTGCAAGGAATTATTTTTCAGAGACCTTCCACCATTTGATGACTCAATTGCAGACAAGCTTGCGCCTGGGTGTAATACTCTGGATGAGGTGGGTCTCTAATTAACCACCAGAGAAGTTAGACTGATTTACTGCAAATTTATCTCATTTATGCAATTTATTTCAATGATTAATTTACGAAAGCTTAGATGAGTCATCTTCAAATCATTTCAGGTAAAAGAATTAATGCTGCAAAAATTCTTAGAAATGGAGCAAACTGCTAGAGAACAGGCAACAGATAATGCTATTCTTGACCAGCTCCGTAAGGTTGGTTCTTCAAAATGTCAACAAAGCTTAGCCATGGAACTGCCAGTTGTTTTGCATTGATCTCTGCCAAAATATTAGTATTAGTCCATCATCTTGGATCCTCATTTGTTGATGATATAGTAATTGCGTATCTCAGATGGTTGATGTTGAAGTCCCTCAGTCTTTATTGGAAGAGCAAGGAAGGCAGTTTTATGGGGCCCAACTTTTAGAGATCCAGGTAGACACGCACAGTATATTTTACCTGTTACCCCATTGGTCTGTAGTCTGTACTGTAATTTTGAAATATATTCTTTCCTCAGGCCAAGATGAAGTTGAGTGATGAACAGTTGGCAACATTATCTAGTCAAAAATCTGTCAATCAGTTTCTTAACAGTCAGAGAGAAAATATTATCAATGTCATTAAGCAGAATCTTGCTGTTGGAGATATCTACAAGCGAGAGAACTTAGAGGTACGCTTTGTTCACACCCTTAATGTTATTAAATATAACACACTTGATTCTTTTAGTGTTTTGTTGACTTACAGTTAAAAATACTTCATTTAACTTTTTAAGATTGTTTACTTTGTTCCAGTTTGCTACTGAAGAACTTGTAAAAGAAGTTGAGAATTCAGTTGAAGAGTTCAAACGCCAAAATCAAGAATATGATGAAGAAAGAGTGAAGGACCAGGTTAGATTACACATATTTACACGTTCTCTTTATGCATCGTGAGAATCCGATTACCATCTTTTGCCAATTATTTGTTTAGGTGCAAGAAATACTTGAGGGAGCTAAAGTATTAGAGTGGCTGAAGGAGCGAGCAGATATCCAATATATAACCAGATAGTTACAAGTTGGCTTTCAGAGCCTCACTGTATTGAGAAAAAAACCTGTCTGATAGCATTTTTGTTGGCCATTACAAGACATTAGTTTTGTAATTACTATCTGGTCTTCATGCTCCTGGTCGAACCAACAGTAAAATTAACCCGGAACAAAATATTACTGGTCGAATCAAGACCAGACCGTAAAACGCATCACACTACCGGATTTCAATCCCTTTATCTTCTAATACTATTCTTAATATCATTTAGTATGAAATGATCCGCGTAACAAACATATGAAAATAAAGCGATACATAATCTCAACTAATTACATGATTAGCATAATAAACAATCTATAAATACAAAGATTAAATGACGTGAGCAATAAGAAGAAGAAGGTTACCGTCGCGAATCGCATGAATCAAATGGAATCGGCGGTGGTTACGGGCGGCGTCGTCGAAGACTGCGATTCGCAGCCGGTTAAAAGTTTCAAGGAGTTAAGTAACATGTTCTGGCTTGAAACCGTTAAAATGTGGCAGATCGCTGGTCCGATCGCTCTCGCTACTATTTGTCAGTATGGTGTTAACTCCTTCACAAATATCTTCGTTGGTCATATCGGCGATGTCGAACTCTCCGCTGTTTCACTTTCTCTTACCGTCATCGGCACTTTCTCCTTCGGCTTCATGGTCAGATTACATATTTACATTTCAATAAAATACATTTGAATCTTTTCCGTAACACAGAAAATGACAAGCTTATGTATAAAAATGATTCTGTATATTAGTTGACATTATGTATGCTGAATATGTGTGAGTAATAATATGTGCAGCTTGGCATGGGGGAGTGCGCTGGAGACGCTGTGTGGACAAGCGTATGGAGCGGGCAAGTATGAATTGCTTGGTGTATATATGCAACGTTCCTGGATTATTTTATGGGTGACTTGTATTATCCTTTTGCCTATTTACATTTTTGCTGCGCCCATTCTTAAGCTACTTGGACAGCAGGAGGAAATTGCTGACCTAGCGGGGAAATTTACCATTTTGGTAATTCCACAGTTTTTTTCATTGGCTTTGAATTTTCCTACGTCGAAGTTCCTTCAAGCGCAAAGTAAGGTTGGTGTGTTGACGTGGATAAGCGTGCTTGGTTTGGCAATTCATGTGTTTTTTCTGTGGCTGTTTATTTTTGTGTTTGGTTGGGGAACCACTGGAGCGGCAGTGGCGTATGATATTTCTAGCTGGGGAATTGTGATTGCACAATTGGTTTATGTGTTTGTATGGTGCAAAGATAGTTGGAAGGGATTTACGTGGTCAGCGTTGAGAGATATTTGGGCATTTGTTAGGCTTTCGGTTGCCTCTGCTATCATGCTTGCCCTTGAGATTTGGTACATGATGAGTATAATCATACTGACCGGACATCTTAATAATGCAGTAGTTGCAGTTGACTCACTTTCCATTTGGTGAGACCAGTATTTTTTTTAAATTGCATATTAATTCTTTTAACCAGAATTTCTAGGGGGCAACTCATTTGTAAACTAATTCATCTGTCTGGTTGATTACTGCCCTTAACCAGCATGAACTTCAATGGATGGGAAGCCATGCTTTTTATCGGAATAAATGCTGCTATAAGGTGTGTCTATTATGACGTGGATATTTTATTTCAGGCTGGTTGTCCTGATATATGTTTCATTTAAGTTATCTAGGAACATTCAGTTGACTCGTCCTTAATTTGAAATCTATTTTACATGTATGTTGACGTGTGGACTGCATTCTGTTTACAGTGTCCGGGTATCTAATGAGCTAGGAAGCGGGCATCCAAGAACTGCTAAATACGCTGTTTATGTTACTGTTCTCCAGTCCCTATTTATTGGAATATTTTGCATGGTTCTCATTATGCTGTTCAGAAACTCCTTTGCAATCATATTTACAGACAGTATGGAAATTCGAACTGCAGTCTCTAAGCTTGCGTTTCTTTTGGGTGTGACAATGGTACTCAACAGTGTGCAGCCTGTTATTTCAGGTTCTTGGACCAACTTGCCCACCCCTTCAAATTATGCTGTAGCCATGTACTATCATCTTCATTCTATTCTATTTTTGCTTCGTGTGTGAACTATTTTATCCACTTCTTAGGAGTCGCTATTGGAGGAGGGTGGCAAGCGCTGGTTGCCTATATAAACTTGGCCTGCTATTACATTTTCGGGCTACCACTTGGCTACCTACTCGGATACAAATATGATATGGGTGTCATGGTTATACTGCACACATGTGCTTTTGCTACTTCCTATTTTACAATAGGTGCCAAAAATATTATGCGTACTCATACTTGGCATAACATTTTCAGGGACTCTGGGGAGGAATGATAGCTGGAACTGCATTACAGACCCTGCTTCTTCTCATTGTACTTTACAAAACAAACTGGACTAGTGAGGTAAAAGTTAGCGCAATCCTTGTTATTTTACTCGAGTCTTTTAACAAGGAACAGTTATCATAAGATAGATAGTAACATATGTGCTGTTAGCCAGCCGGTGCAAAAAACACAACAAATGGCATTTTGATGTCTTCTTAATGATTTGTACGCAGGTTGCACTTACTTCTGAGAGAATGCGCAAATGGGGTGGACAAAATTTGACCGAGGAATCCAAGCCCCTCCTTGAAGAACCATAAGCATTTTTGTAAATCTTCTTTTAAGTACTGTTCCAATCTTGATAGACTAGTACCTCACTTTCTTATTGACTGTAGTGAACATAAATAATTTTAAATCATTTAGACTCCAAAATATATATTTCCTTGAATTTAACATGTTGTGTAACTTCATGTTTACCTCCCTTTAATTAAACAAGGGTATTTTCAAAAAAGTTATTAGATCAAGAGAGAAACATTTAGTGAGACATATTGGTCTTATCTTAATCATTGATGATTGTAGATTAATGCTTTTCCACCAGATTATCATTATTAAGTAGCAATCATAAATAACATCTGAAATTCATACAAAAAAATTCATCATTTTCAAACCATTCTTCAAAATAAATTGTTTTTCTTTGCTGAAATGGAAGATTCCAAGAACAATGTTTCTCTTTCCTCCCTTATACTAAAATTTTGTGTAGAGCAACTGTCAAGAGGCTTCAAACAAAGCTCTAATGATCATACACTATTGAGTATCATAAATATTGACAAAATCATCATCCCCCACTCACAAAAATGTTCTCGGGCATGGTAAAAACCATCTCATGCAACCTGCCGATAAGTACCAACATGAAAGATTGGACGGTCTTGTACTTGGGGTACACAAATGTCACTTGCAATCCGCACCAACTGCTTCAATTACAGATTTGAATCCATCTCGTTCTAGGCATTGAGCCAATTCAGCCTGCGTAGTCATCAAAACTCAAAAATCAGATTAATTGGGTAATTTTTTTAAACAAGACATAGACCCGAAGTGCTTGAGACATGACCAGCGATATTTTCGTCAACTACTTAACATAAACTGATGTATCTTGCACCATGAAAGTGTAATATGGAGAATACTAAGCTGGTTTTGAAAAATCATTACGAGAGATAGATGCTTACGAGAGATAGATGTTTTGAAAAATCATTACTAATATGTATACTCCAAATAGTTATGATTTCCACATTATCTTGTAACGCCGTGCATATTAAAAAATTATACCTTAATTTGGGGAATGAGGACCGGACCACCGTACGCAAATGCGGTGTACAATTGAACGAGACTTGCCCCAGCTCGGATTTTCTTGTATGCATCTTCCCCGCTATTGGAGAAATAACACATCAGTGTCGCTTATCATTATGAGTAAAGTTAGTATACTAGTTAAGACTTGGGAGAATATATAAATATGAGAGATAGATGCTTACGAACTTATACCCCCACAGCCAATCAAAGGGATCCGTCCCTGAGAAAATAATACTTCAGAAAAGGTAATGGACCATAAATGGAGCAACCAAAAGGAAGCTAATACACTAATAGTATGAAAAAAAGATAAAAAACGCTGAATTATCATTGGATTTTTATACATTTAGCAAGAAATATGCCATTCAACATCAATAAAGATAAAAAAATCATACCTTGGTCAGCATGTACATGTCTTTCAGAACTTTGGTGGATAAATCAAATAGAGGCTTTCCACTCAAACCACCGGCTTCTTTTGATAATGGACTCTGGTCTACGGGAACAGGTCTTGAGATTGTTGTATTAGATATTATCTGATAAAATTAGGATATCATCAGACATTGCATGCATTTTACATTAATCAACATGGACATCCATTGATAACATTTAATTACTAGCAACTTTCAGATGGAAATGTCTCCATATCCAAGAGAACGGCAACTTTTATAGTTATTAAATACTGTGAATAGGATTGATTGGTTGACATCAAAAATGCGTACCATTCCGTCCAGTCTTAGAGCAAGGGCCACCTACATTTGAGTATATATATGAGAGAAATGCACTAGAAACAGAAAAAAATTGTATTGTAAGACTTGAGACAAGACATTCATACTGCTGCGATGTCTTCAAGGTCCTCCTTGGACAAATCTGGAGCTATTTTTACAAGCAATGGAGGGGGCCCTTCTTCTCCCCATTGCATTTCATCACGAGCAGCCTGGACCTGTAAAAGACAAGATTAATAAGCATTTGCTTCACATGAGAATTAAATGTTCTGTATAGCGACTGACACCTTCTTGATAAGGTCTTTTAGCTGCTTTCTCCCTTGAAGCATCCGCAAACCAGGAGTATTAGGAGATGACACATTGATAACCTACGGACACAAAAGCAGTTTGGCAAACACAACATTAAGTAATTACATTCAATGTAAAAGATCTATGATTATAAACAAACACTTATTATAAAGCTAGTAAGGCACAGTACACATAGCAGCAGTGTGTTTGCTCAAAATGTTTTTATGGTCAGCTGATCTGGCCACCAAACGATATTTATGGATAAATTGTATTGGTTCTAAAATAGAAAAAAGCCATACCAAGTAATCTGCATATTGAGATAAAGTATGAACCCCCTGCACATAATCAGCAGCAGCATCTTCACTATTCTTATTCTTCCCGAGGTTAACACCAAGAATTCCAGGACCAGCTTTCCCTCCATGTTTAACTTCATCACTAGGAGATGTAGAAGTGCTGGAAGTTTCTGCTAGTTTTCTTTTACCATGTTGGGCACCTAACCTCTTTGCAACAACAACAATTCCTTCACTATTGAAACCGCACCTGTTAATGATTGCACTGCACGGGAGTAACATGTTAGAGCAAAATTCAACCAGATGAAATTATTTAATACACAAAATAGTGAATAATGGATATTCTACGAATCAATATAAAAATATCTCACCCTTCTTGCCGCAACCTAAAGATGCGAGGCTTAGGATTCCCCTCTTGAGGGACAGGAGTAACAGACCCAACTTCCACAAAGCCAAAACCTAAGGCTAAAAGCCCCTCAATTGCCTCAGCATTTTTGTCAAAACCAGCAGCTAGACCTACAGGATTTGAGAATTTTCTACCCCAAACTTCAAGGCCCAAAATTGCCGGATCAGGCCTCTTTTCTCTAGGAACCCAACCCCTAGCAGCAGCTGTAACAGCAAGTTTATGAGCAGTCTCAGCATCAAGAAGCGCAAAGAAAGGGTTCACTAGTTTCGTCGCTGAGAAAAGCCATCCACTGTAAAAATGCCACATTTCGTTAAATCAATCTCAACTCTACACGAAAAAATTAATCTTTTTTAAACCCAATTTTACAAAACTAAAAAAGGAGGAACAAGCGAAGTGTACCAACCAGAAAGTAGCTTCATCAGCAGTACTGACATAAGCTCCACCCCCAATTACCAAACTTAAAAAACCTCCTGTAAGTAACCTACCCTACATTCCACCATAATCCATAAAAACGCTTACTTCGTCCTTTTTCAATCGGTGGATGAAAAGGGAAACAATTAAGTGAGCAAAAATCGACCCCACGTACCTTTCTGGAAGAATGAGGAGCAGGCGGAGGAGGAGTCGGCGTTGAATTGGTGTAACATCTCGAAGCACCGACCCTTTGGAGTAAAGACGATGAAGACGAAGGCTTTAACGAAATCAATCTGCTGAAAACACGTCTGGCCGCCATATGACAAAACACGCAGTCCGCAGACGCAAACTGAAGAAACGACGGCTTGAGGAGGGATCGCGTTAGCGTCCCAAGTACAAAAAGGTTTACAACTATTTCTCATTACGGCCGTAAAGCCAATTGAACCGAATCAATAACCGGTTCAATTCGCATATCGTAAAAAATTGAACCAGAAAGCCGAACTGATTCAACTTGGTTTAATTAGAAGCATTAATTAGATTTCGGTATTGGAATGAAATGAAATGCAGTGAAAATGAAGATGCTCAAAGTCATTTTAGCTTTAGAAAACCGATAGAGAGAAGGTTGAGCTTAAGGAGATGGTGACGACTCCTCCGAATTTGATCGATCAGGAGCCCGACGAATGGCTTCCTCATGGATGGACGGTCAAAGTCAGATTCCGTGACAACGGCAAGCGTGATAAAGTATTACTATTTCACTCTTTAAATCTCCGATTGTTTAATTGTACTTTTGATTGTAGATCTGAGTTTCTTCTTGTTTCGAGCTACTGAAACTGTTGTTGCTTCTGCTTCTGCTGCTGCTGATAGATTCTTCAGATTAGGTCATTAGGATTTAGTCACTTTATTAACGTGTTTAATTTTAGTTTGGAGTTGCTCATATTGAACAGAGGAATTAATGACTGAATTATTTGTAAAGTTATGTGATATTTTGAAGTCGGAAACAAGATTTTTTCGATCTTGAATTGTGTGTGATTGGATAGATTTGAATGAGAGGAAATTGTTTAGAGATTTGAGCATAAAGGTGGTTAGACTATGCCTAAAAGGACTCCAGGCTTTTTAATGTTTGATATGGTGGTTGTTATCTGAGATGCTCTCTTATGCTGTTACACTTTCTATTGTTGTGGTTTGTGGTAATGGTTTACTTATTTGAAGGTCTTATTGCCAGTCTTGTTATGTAAGCTAAGAATATATGTTTGATGTTTAATAGTTTTACTTTAGTCCATCCGGTGAGGTATTCAACTCCAAAGTTATGGTATGCCGTCATCTGAGTTTAGATCCTAAAACCACTGGTAGTAGTCGGAAACCAGACACTCCATGCGTGCAGACGAATTCGAGCAATGTTAGTTCAAACATAACTACAGAAGCTTCTAATGTAAAGACACCTAAGAAAACCATCAGTCCGAAGCAGAAATCGGTTGCATACTCTACGCCGTCTGAAAAGAGCCAGGAACAAGGCAGAGGTGGCGACGGTGACTATTTACCTGGAAAGGTAGTAACATCGTGTAGCACTAAGTCATGTTAATTTAATTAGCCGCTTTACCAGGCACAACTTGTCTGGAGCTTCTCATAATTTTCATCATATGTTATTCGTAGGTTTATTTTGAGAGGGTTCCAGCAGATGGGTTACCTCCAGGATGGATTAAGGATATTAAAATCCAAAACATGCATGGTAAAATTCGAAGGGATCCGGTAATTATTCTTGTCTGAAGTTGCCTCTTTCACTGTTGTCTTCAAAGCTTCTTTTTACCTCATTTGTTTTGCTTCAACACTCTCCATTCTTCTTTTGCGCAATTTTTTTTAGAAGTATTATATTTCAGTTCCACTTGTCTCTTGTGCATGTAGTTTTTTACGGACCCTGTTAGTGGGTATGTATTTCGCTCTATGAAGGATACTCTTCGCTATATAGAAACCGGGGACCCAGGAAGGCTCGCGTTTAAGCCCAAGGTACTTACTAGATTTATTATATTTTTGACTTATTTATTGTTAATTCGTACTCTTACTTGCTTTCTTGCCATCTGATATTCTTTTATTAGCAGAAAATGTTTGCATTTTGCTATGAGATAGAGTGGCTAAGATTTTCAATCTAGGGTTACTTTCTCTAATTGTTATGCTACTACCAGCACACATTCTTCTTTTGCCAATTCCAGATAACAGAAGGCCCAGCCTGTTTTATCTCTAATATATGTAGTTTTAATTGCTTGGTTAGCATGTTCAACACGCTGGTTGAAAGTAATCTTAGCACTGACCATGAAAATGTTATACATTGCAAGCAGTAAATTTAGAAGGGTAATATTTGGCTCACTATACACCGTCTTTACTGTTTTTTGTTCAGAATGAAACCTCATTTTAGAAAGACCTTTTGCATGGTCTGAGCAAGGAATACGCGTGCATGCGTGCAAACAACTTATGGTCATTGTCTTCTTAGTATCCAAGAATTGTACATGAGTGACCTGGCAGTCTTTCTTTTGTTGATATTTCCTGCCATTGTTATCTATATAATGATCTCTTGGTTTGCCGGTTTAATTCGTTAGAAACTTATAGTAGGATGTCGTGAAACATGGCAAATGGCAGGATGTCGTGAAACATTGTGAAGGGCATAGGTAGTGAACTAAACTGTGTACCTGCTGCTCACGTAGTAGATATTTCCACAGTATAAATTAATTAATTAAACTCTGAAAGTATAATTAAACTGAAAAGGCTAAAACATTACTTAACATCTTATTGCCGTCTGCCACTTCATTAAGATTAGGATGGGTTAAAGTTTAAACCCTGAAAATTTTGTTTTGCTAAAAAATTGTGGCTCTGAATTGCTTGATATGGTAGCCATGAATTTTTTTAATGGGGATGTGTTACTGATTCACAGATGTATTTTAAAAGTTTCCCTTTAATTCTTGGTTATGAGTGATGCTTTCTTGTACATTGTTGCATCCAGGGGAAATTTTTATGTATTAGCAACTCCTTTCTTGTACATTCTGCGAATACAATGTACATATATTATTCATGATAGATTTAGTGTTAGCTTATTATGGATGGTAATTGCAACTTACAAGCTTGAAATGCTACTTATTATTCATTTTCAAACTTGGAGATAAGTATTTGTCAATGTGATGGATGCTTGCATATGAAAATACTTAAAACTAGGAATTTAGTAATTAGCCTTGCAGTAGCAAGGTGTGCTTAGCCTAATATTCATGTATGGACATTTCTTTTTTCTTCAAAAGCGGCCATTCAGACAAGCGTATCCTAAAAATCTTGATTAATTGGTTTTTTTAAAGAAACTGTTATACGTAGGGTTTATGCTAATATGCTCAATGAATTTGTTTGGAGTTTTTGGCTGTATAATTGTTCCTGCATTTCACTTATCATCCTTTTTTTATTTTTATCAGTCCCCTATTGCTGCTGAAACTGTGAAAGTAGTTGCCAACAAAAGAAAACTGCAGCTTTCTGATGCTCCAGAATGTAAATCAAACGAGAGGGCTTCTGATGCGAAGAATTGTACACCTGCATCAAGCCGCAGTAAGTGAAATCACATAAGAGACAAACTTCAATGAATTGTCAGTTAATGTATTCTCTTCGCACTCCGTGATATTAGCTGAGAATTATATGATTAAATAAGAATAGAAATTTTAGTCATAACAACTCCTGCCTAGTTATTGAGCTGTCTTTATTAGTTTCAACTGCGTGTCCAAAAAAATGCCTAGTCAGTTTTTCAAAAGCTTATATTGTTGTTCGAGACTCCACTACAACTAAAGGAAAAATCCAAATGCAGGAACCATCAGAAAATCTACATTAAAGGGTCAACATGGTGCTCATAGTCCGAAAATAGTAGAAGAACAAAGCTTACCCCGCAGATCTTCTGGACGCCTTAGTGCTTCCAAAGAGAAAACTGAAGTCCAAATAACTGAACAAAGCACGACCAAAAACCTTGCGAATGGAGAACCTCCCAAAGCATTCTCTTACGAGACAAGCAGCCGCAGGGCCCAGAGTAAATCAATTCCAGATAACAATTCCACAGATATGACTTCCAATTTGCCTAGTAGGACAGGTGTTGGAAACAAAAGAGGATATAAGTCTCCCCTTTTAATGTCTTATGAGGAATCTTGGCTAGATCCTTGCATAGATTTTGCAGTCAAAACTCTGTCTGAAACCCCTCCATATGGGAAAGACCTCAGTGTGCATGACTACATTGGTCAGTCGCAAGGGGATGGCAGTGAGTTCAGCGGGGGGAAATGGAACAACACAGATACAGCTCCGGTTAACAAGGGCATGTCTGGAAATTCAAACGGACAGAAGTCAGTTGGATCTGATTCAGGGTTCAATTGGGTGAGGGGAACAGATAGGTCCCTGTTCAGGTGACCCGTGAACTCAGAATAAGCCGTTATGGAAGCTTGTAATGCAACAGCAGTCACGGCAGTCTCACTTACATTCTTCATGAGGATGATCATTTTAGAAGTTATATTGATGCCTCTGGTGGGAGTTAAACCTGTGATGCGTTTGTGATTCGAGTCAGCTCACCGAACACTGGTAAATTTGAGAATTAGTTCTTTTTATTTGAGATTGTGTGGTAATTCAAAGTGTATTTTTATGCAATGAAACAAAATATGGGAATAGAATGAACAAATTGTTTGTGTCAAAAAAAATTAATACATGCGTAATAAAACTTTTTAAAACACTGTAAAAGAGGAAAAATATGTTCAAATAAAAAATCCAATCATTTTAGACATTTTCTGTACGTAAAATTTCCGAGATTTTACCCAAATGCTATGATAATTACATCAGGCAACCAAACCTTGTTTGAGTAACATCATAAATCTAACCCATGGGCAGTGCCTTCTTACGGTCAGTTCCACCATACATCTTCTGCTCCTCTACAGTATCTTCACCGAGCTGCACCGACGGAGACATGGAAATACATTTAGCCAATTTCAGAATTTTTGAAAAGGGTTTTGTTACATTTTTTCAGTGATATTCTGGAATTGACGTGCATCTGTTTCAGATTTCTGGAGGCGGTAGATTAAGATTATATATCTGTTCAATTGCTTGCATTTCATTCCTTTACGTGAACCAACGTCGCAACTCATCATTTTTGTATCTCATCAAGTCATGCCGACGCCGAGTTGCCGACTTGAATGCATTTTCATGATCTGCATTTAGTCCGAAACATCAAACAAAGCTTGAGAATTTCAGATCAACTGACAAATGATAATGACAAATATATGTTTTTATTGTGCAAATTCAATCATGCAATTTATTAATTTATTTTCTCCAAAGCATCCACATTCTTTAATTAACAACTAGCAGCTACGATTATTATACGTATAATCTTATTACAGCTAATCTTCATATACCTCTCTCCATTTCTTACTCAGATTCATTGAACCTGGACGCATTTTTGTCGACAAGTTCCTACTTGCAACTCATACCCACGCAACACTTACGCCGGCCACCATATCATTTTTTGCCTCTTGCATTGATTCAATGTCTAGCTATAGCATATCGAAGTTAATGTCGACCTATGAAAATACATGACACACATGCTCGGAAGACAGATCGATATAATATTTATGTTATCGTTGACTTTAAATTATTACGTGTCCAGAATGACTTCATAAAGAAAACGAATCAATTTTTTTTATTCGCCTTTTTCAAATCCTAACTATGAAACAACATCGGACAGAGGATTCTTTTTAACTTCATATCTTTTTACAAGTGGTATTACAATGAGGTCGTATACCATATGTTACTAAAACTTTTCCGCATTTTTTGGTTTCATTTACTTAGTTCTAACCCATCCCTTTTCTTTGCACCGAGGCGCTTTCACTTATTCACATTTATCTACAATCTCTAGTTTTAACGTGACTCTGACATTGCTCGCAAGTGTTAACGTGTGATGACATTTGACATGGTAGAAAAATGCTCGTAAATAGGACAATATTTTGTCTGATTCCAACCAACTAACTGAATTTCCTAATCAGCATGTGCTCCCCTCCAAGGTATTTATCAATACATGAGTGCTTGTTTTTTCAAAATGGCCTATGGCCGTTGGCTGTCTCGAATAGGTACTCTCGTATCTAAGTCTTATATAAGTGGTTGAATTACCTTGTTATTCAAGAAAGGATCGAAAACTAACTTTGCAAACACTCCGTTTTGGTTGCATAGAAAATTGGAATTGGATGTAAAAATAATTTCGATGAAAAATTTAAAAAAAATATTTGAGTCTGCTGGATTGTATCAAGAAAAATAATAAATAACAAACGAAATAATAATAAAATTTCCTTTACATTTTCCCTTAAAAAATTTCATTTTTTCGCATAAAAAGGAAGGTAACAAGATAAGACCTTGTGTGAATATCTCGTCGAGGTCAATGCTTCCCGAACACACATTTTTAAAATAGTAAGGCTGCTAAATTATCAGGCTCGAACAAAATAAGATTATCCTTCCTGTTGGTCAATGCATATACTTAAATGCATACAGTTGTAAATTGTGATTGTGTTTACACATTTGGGACAGCAAGCTTATGATTTTACATATGATTTATGCGCAGAAACTGCAGAATGAATATTCTACTCATCAATGTCTATATGCATCAGTGAATATCCTAATCGTGACGACCATTCGTCTGCTTACATCTTGCCTAGTTCATCCACAATGACGAACTTCTCATGCTTATATAAACAGAGAACTCGTCTGCTCTCGTACTCACAAAACTGATTTGGAGTCCGGGATATCTCCAGCTGCTGCACACTGTAATATTTTCTATTCATTGCATTCAGCATTTGCATTTAGAGTTGTAATCATAATGCATTGCTTCATGTATGTCAGGATCTGACCTGATCTGCCAACATCCAAATGAGTTTTCGTCATGAGGGTGTAGCAATGGAAGGAACTGGTGCAGGGTCCCATGTTCATAAAGTTCCAGTGCCACCCAAGGCTAACATACGCAAGGAAATCTCAACTGGTATCAAGGAAACTTTTTTCTCGGATGACCCTTTACGCGAATTTAAAAACCAACCCAATTCCAAAAAGTTACTTCTTGGTATTCAAGCAGTATTTCCCATATTTGACTGGGGAAGGTCCTACTCGCTCAAAAAGTTTAAAGGTGATCTCATCGCTGGTCTTACCATCGCCAGTCTGTGTATCCCTCAGGTCAGAAAAATCCTGCTAACAAAAGGTTCATATACCGTCTTTACCATTTTTGTATCGCACAGTGCAGACCGTTATATGTTTTTTTGTGCAACAGGATATTGGATACGCCAAGCTTGCTGGTCTGGCCCCTCAATACGGTCTATGTAGGTCTTCTTTCTTTTTAACTAAAAAACAACACTTTCTGTAGTATATTATATGCCTGAAAGTGTTTCACAGAGAATGAAATACTTTTGTACTTATCTGCAGACAGTAGTTTTGTGCCACCATTGGTGTATGCCTTCATGGGAAGTTCAAGGGATATTGCCATTGGACCAGTAGCTGTTGTTTCGCTCTTGCTTGGGACGTTGCTTGGAGAAGAACTAGATCCAGTTAAACAAGCTGCTGAGTATCGCCGCTTGGCATTCACAGCTACTTTCTTTGCTGGTGTCACTCAGTTTGCTTTGGGCTTCTTCAGGTACTTAATTTTGACTCCAATGCATCTTGTCCAAGTCCTCAATTTATATAATAATCAGCTAGCAACAAATTAATCTGTTGATTGATACCAGATTGGGATTCCTGATTGACTTCTTATCCCATGCTGCGATTGTCGGGTTTATGGGAGGTGCAGCTATCACTATAGCCCTTCAACAGCTTAAAGGCTTGCTGGGTATAAAAGTTTTTACCAAAAAGACTGATATTGTATCTGTTTTGACCTCAGTCTTTAAGTCTGCGCATCACGGGGTAATTTATTTCTCTGCAATCTCTCCCCGTCGAGAAATGCATAAGCCTCGAATTCAATACTTTCCTTTTTGCTGCAGTGGAACTATCAGACCATACTCATAGGAGTTATATTTTTGGCCTTCCTTCTGACAGCCAAATTCATTGTAAGAACAAGTCTCCGACCTCATAGTTAATTTAAACTAAAATTTTCTGAGCCCATCGGCTCAAAAATCTTGTTGGTCTGGTGCAGGGAAAGAAGAACAAAAAGCTCTTTTGGGTGCCTGCAATTGCACCTTTGATATCTGTTGTTGTGTCTACCCTATGCGTATACTTAACGCGCGCTGATAAGGATGGAGTTGCCATTGTAAGCTACCCAGACCTTGATTTTCTTCTTTGACTATAGAAATCTGATCATGTAAATAATTTTTTACATGTCAGGTAAAACACATTGACAAAGGGATCAACCCAGCCTCTCTCAATAAAATATTCTTCACCGGTGACTATGTTCTGAAAGGCTTCAAGATCGGTGTCGTGGCTGGAATGGTTGCGCTAACAGTAAGTATTCAGAAAGATATCTCAACTTCATCCCTCATTTATATCTTCCAAATGTGCCCATATCTGAATAGAGAAATAATTAATATTTGCAGGAAGCAATTGCCATAGGGAGGACCTTTGCAGCCATGAAGGACTATCAGATCGACGGAAACAAGGAAATGGTGGCTTTGGGTTCCATGAATATTATTGGCTCAATGACATCATGCTACATAGCCACGGGTATATAACAGATGATAGGGTTATCCCTCAATGTCTTATTCCAAATGCTCATCTGCTGCTTTAAGTGCTGACAGTTGCGTGTCATCAACTGTTACAGGATCTTTCTCTCGGTCAGCTGTGAATTACATGTCAGGCTGCCACACTGCAGTGTCCAACATTGTCATGTCCTTGGTTGTCTTGTTAACACTCGAACTCATTACTCCACTGTTTAAGTACACACCAAATGCCATATTAGCATCCATTATCATATCTGCAGTGGTGGGACTTATAGATATTGAAGCAGCACTTCTCATATGGAAGGTCGATAAGTTTGACTTTGTTGCTTGCATTGGAGCCTTCTTTGGAGTGGTCTTTGTTTCAGTTGAAATAGGACTCTTGATCGCAGTTGCCATTTCCTTCGCTAAGATCCTTTTACAAGTAACTAGACCTCGAACTGCAGTGCTTGGGCTGGTGCCCCGGACTAGAGTTTACAGGAATATTCTGCAATATCCTGAGGCAGAAAGTGTCCCTGGAATTCTCATTGTCAGAGTTGATTCTGCAATATATTTTTCAAATTCGAACTACATCAAGGAAAGGTTAGTCTATATGAAAAAAAATATTTATCCACGAGTATATGATAAATGAATACGAGAAGAAATATAAGCACTGACTTCCTTGCGGACTGATAACATTTGTTGCAGGATTCTGAGATGGCTAACCGATGAAGAACAGAATCTGAAAGAAAACAAGTCAACCAGGATCCAGTACCTGATTGTTGAGATGTCGCGTAAGCCTCCTCCCCTTGAAATTCTTCCATGCAAACATACATACACATGCTCTAACCGGATAATTCAGAAAGCTAAACTGCAACACAAATGTTTCAGCTGTTACTGACATAGATACAAGTGGAATACACTCAATCGAGGAATTACTCAGCAGCTTAAAAAAGAAAAATATTGAGGTATGAACCTGAAATACCATGACTATAACTTGACTGACAAGTAATCATATGTAGCAAACTTATATATTAATCTCTTGGCAACTCGTTGTTCACTGTAGCTAATTATCGCGAACCCTGGAAATGTTGTGCTTGACAAACTCTATGCATCGAAATTCGCTGATGTTATAGGGGCAGACAAAATATTTCTCTCAGTGAATGATGCCATCCAAACCTTTGGCCCCAAGGTGGATCATGCTTGAATAATCTTAAAGTGACCTACAAAACAGCATGACATAGATAAAGATACTTATACAGCAAGTTCAACTGGTTTGTCAAATGGTAATTGCAGCTCTGACAGAATGACTTCAGTTCAGAGGAATTTGATTTCATTCTTTTGTTTGTCTCGTTTGTCCTTTTGGGTCGTAAAATAATTATGGTGATGGATATCCACTGTCTTCATGTTCGATGTAATCTTTTTCAAGTGTAAAACTTTGTAATGTCTGCTTTAATATATTATAAAAGTGGTCCTTATATAAAAATTTGTCAAGCCAAAAAGTTTCGGAGAAAATCAACAAGATGACACATACCTGCCACATGAGTTAAAAGCAATGCCTCCCATTTAGGTAGTACAGCTGAATCAGAATCCCAACTGAAATAAAACCCAATGCTCGCGAAATGATCCCTTCCAGCAGAGTCACCACCTCAGATGCCAACAAAAGAAGCGAGAAGAAGACTATAGCTGCTGAAATAAGAGAAACAGCTGGTATAGGCGTATAGCATAATTCAGTACCTGCAATCAACAAACCAATAATGTAAACACTTTTTCAGCTGATGATGAAGATGTTTAAATATTGGTTTTACTAATTATGCAACTTTTTTGCAAATCAACGAATT
Source organism: Sedum album (assembly GCA_006409495.1). NCBI lineage: Eukaryota > Viridiplantae > Streptophyta > Magnoliopsida > Saxifragales > Crassulaceae > Sedum > Sedum album. The sequence goes on from QZGG01000029.1 coordinate 322,602, forward strand.
TATTTGCTGTGGCAATCCATCATCAAATCGTTGTTTTTTCATCATTCTGTTTGTTCTCTTTTTCAGCTTTGAAAAAGCTATTCTGAACTTGTAACTCTAATATTCTGGTGTATTCCCAGACCTGATGCGATCACAGCTCTTTATTTTCCACAAGCCGCAACTCAAATATCAATTAATTGGTTCCATAAGAATGCTTCCTTTGATTCCCACTATTCCCTTTCGACTTCTCAATCGCTACTTCCCCATATATCCAACCAAATTTCCTCTCCTTTCAAATTCAGTTCCGCAACAATACCATTATCCGATATTACCTGCAGTATTCCTTAGAGAAGTTAGCGACGAGCACCCAACTATCTCATGCATTGTAAGGTTAACCTCAGTCTAAAACAAAGGAAGCGAACACATTCTATAAGTGAAATGCAACCAGAGTGCAGCACACATTTCCACACCAAAATCAAATTACACTTCATTTAATAATTATGAAACAAACTAATTACTGAAAAGGCAATAACCCTAATCTCGATTCTCGTGGTAACTCACCATTCTCCCTCCCAGATTCCCATGTGAGCATCTCCTAGTAACTTTCATCGATTTAAGATCAGCTCCCCCGATTTCAGATCGGGCCTCTCATCGTGGTCGGCCCGAAAGAATCAGAAGCCCAATACAAAAGTCTAGCAACTTTTTCGTACTTGCCGGATCTACCAATTTTTATTTTAACCGAAAAAGGTAACGGGTTATTGTTAGACTGATGAATATTATAGTTAAAATTTTAAAATATTATATTATGATTCTAAAAAATAATATTTCTTTTGAACATTTTCCTATGTATATTTACATTATTATTTAGATATACTATGGTTCTACTTTTATGGTTGTCCATAATAACTAGTTTTTCAAATTATTTTCTACTAAATTGGAAGGATAATGTTACGCGTGATTAGTTTTTGTTGAAGAAATCGACCATTAGAGTTTGGCAAAATAGATAAGTGAAGACAGCCACAAAGTCGTCTACAAGATTAATAGCCGACATAGAATAAGAATAAAATCAATAAATGATTATATTAACTCTCAAACCTAAGTTAGATAATGTCACATCCCTCATGATTCATTACTTTAGCTATCGAGTCTATTCACTTACTGATTTTGATATCTAAAATCCTTCTTTTCTCTTTTGTTTTTGCTTCTTAATCCACTAATATAACTTTATACACAAATAGTACTGTCCATCTGATACAATAATATCTATTCTTAGGTTGCGTTCTTAGTGTTTTTAGGACCAAAATTATAAAATATACATGAGATTTTTGTCCTAATCACTTGTAAACGTCAGAACAGACATTTATGTTTTTGTAAAATAGCAGAACAACATGTAATTAATTTCTCAAATCTAAATTAAATAATTAAAGTGACATTGCTATTTATTGAATCACATTTTTTGAAAATTTGTGGGCAGGGGACATTCAAAAACTCCACTAAATATCAATCCAAATTCCCAACTGATTAATCAATTAATAATTCAGATGTGATAAGAGATTCATTGATCCTGTAACGTTATCTTATTCTCTGTCGCCGTCCATAAATCTATCTCAATTAAAGTACACTCAATCTCAGCCGTTCATTTCAATCTAAGTGTACGGCATAGATCATCAACAAATAATGGGCCTGGTGAGAAAAGCCTGCAAATTCACGCTGATTGGCCCACGTAGGTTGACCAGCTTCAGTTTCCATATTCAATGCACCTCCTAGCCGTAATTAGGGCACCAAATTTGACACTTGGCGAGCTGCTACGTTCTGTATTTCAATGGAGTTTGAGCCAGACGACTTTATGCACGGACATTGTACAACAGGTAGTGTTAAATTGGCTGCGAAAGGTTGTGTTTTTCGCACTTGATCGAGCTGATTTGTTGACTGTTTGGTTGTGGTACAGTTGTATTAGTTTACGTGTTGATTTAGGGTTTTGTTGATCAGAGGTTGAGCTGGATCGGTTGTAGTTTGAACACATTTTTAAGGTTTTGAGATGGGGACTGATTTGAACTTTGGAGGAGCTGGAGGATTGGGGAGGCAGAGTTCAATATTCTCGTTGACATTGGATGAGTTGCAGAACAGTGTGGGAGGTGGACTTGGGAAGGATTTTGGATCGATGAATATGGATGAGTTGTTGAAGTGGAGTGGTGAGGAGATGCAAACTATGGCTACTTCGTCTTGTAGTGGTGCAACAGCGCGGATGGCAGCATCAGTTGGGGGTTTGCAGAAGCAGGGATCATTGACGCTGCCGAGGACTTTGAGTCAGAAGACTGTGGATGAGGTTTGGAAAGATGTGCATACGCAGTATGTCGGTGGGAAGGATGGGAGTGGAAGTTCTGGGGCTGGATTGCAGCAGAAGCAACAGACTTTGAAGGAGATTACATTGGAGGAGTTTTTGGTTAAAGCTGGTGTGGTTAGAGAACATGTAAATGTTAATCATCTTCAGGCTTTGCCTTATAATAATAGTGAAAACAATGGAGGACTGTTTTATCCGTCATCCACTCAAGGCTTGGGATCCAGAAGTCAGAATCCAGGAGTGGAGAATCAGACTCAAGTCCAAGCACCAATTTTACCATTGAATGTAAATGGAGCTAGATCATCTCCGCAACCTATGTCGTCACCTAAACCTCAGCAGCTGCAGCAAATGCCACAATTATTCCCTAAGCAACAAGGCCCACCTGGCTACACAGGGCTGATGGATGCTGGAGTTCAGCTGGCTAGTCCACGCATGAGGGGTGGTCTTGTCGGAATGTCTGTGCGTAACAATATGGTTCAGGGTGCTGGGATGGGGATGGTTGGATTAGGTGCTGCTTCAGTGAATATTGTAAATGAATCGTCTCCCAGTCAGCTGTCATCAGATGGTGCTGGAAAAAATAACGGAGATTTGACATCGGTGTCACCAGTTCCTTATGTGTTCAGTGGAGGTATTAGAGGGAGGAGGGCTAATGGAGCGTTGGAGAAAGTTGTGGAGAGGAGGCAGAGAAGAATGATCAAGAATAGGGAGTCAGCTGCTCGATCAAGAGCACGTAAACAGGTAACTATTACTTTATTAGTTCCAGTCCTGGTGTGTCAAACTTGGTAAAATTGTCATTGTTAGCATGCTTTTGAAAAAGGCAGTTCACGAGTTTTTGCAGCAAGCCTCGCATCATTTGACATTCTCACTTCAAATATTATTTGATAAGATCATTAAAACCAATACTGATGTCAGCCGTGGCTACATTAAAATCACCGTTTGATTTGTTGCTTATTACTACCGCCTCACACATACTTTTGTAAGGTGAATGGTACTTAATGTGTTATCTACTGCTGCTGAAAATTAATTCTGTTAGGCTTACACTATGGGATTGGAAGCAGAGGTTGCCAAACTAAAAGCTGAAAACCAAGAATTGCAACGGAAGCAGGTGAATTTGCTTCTTTGTGGTGTAAAGAGTTTGCTGAAACTGTAATTGGTTGTTAACTTCAAAATCGGCTCTTTGTATTCTTTTTCTGCAGGATGAGTTTATGAAACTTCAAGAAAATCAGGTAATTACTATATTCATTGAGGGCTTTTTGAGCGGCTAGTTTTCTCCTTGAATAAGTCTGATCTTGAACAAACCTATCTACATTTTAAGTTTACTCAGTTTTGTAAATTTTTCTATCTTGACACCTCTTGTATGAATCAGACAGTGAACTCACCGGATGAGATTTCTGAATTGTGCAGGCGATTGAGACCATGCCTATAGGACCCAAGAGGCCATGCTTACGCAGAGCCCAATCTAGTCCATGGTAAAAGAGTCCTCCAGCTTCAGCTCAGACTTTGAATACCATCCACAGTCGACATGTACTAAAAACCATGAAACTTAAAAGCATCCTATCTGGTGTAGATAAGTGATGTGAAGATATGTTGTACTACTTGTAGTATTGCTTGTTATACCATGTAAATTATCACACATCCCCATGTGTTGTTTATTTATTGGCTATGAAAAATTTCCTTCTTCATTAGCAGTACTTCAGCACATTTGTTGTGATCAATGCTTATTTAACTATATTAATGGGATCTTCTCATCTCTTTTAAGTGGATGAATGAATGATGCATACGATGTGGTTGGCTGCGCAGGATGGATACTCTTTCCGGACAGCTATGATCTTCTTGTTTACCTCCTGGTCTAATTATTCCTTAATTTTGTTCGGTGATATCAATCGTCCATATAAGCTGAAAGCTTCTTTGTGGGTTCATCCTCCAGCAGCTTGATTTCCACTATAGCAGCAATCTCGTTCGATCACCTTTCAAACTAACCGGCCATGTCTCAATTAGATTTTAAGAGAACTGGATTTAAATTGGGGCAAGTGCAGAAAGAAACGGGCTAAAATTGATATAATAATTCTGTGTCACAGCTCACACAACACAGCAATGTCTCAGTTAGAGTGGAAGAAGCCTGCACATTACAGGAGTTGGTTTCTTGAAAATTTTGTTGGCAATACATGAGTGAGTTGTGTGCTTCAACATTCAAAGTCATTTGAAAACTTAAAGTTATGTTGAGGGAGCAATCTATGTGATCAGCACCATCAAGTGAGGAATCGCTAGTTCTTCTTGCCATCCAAGAGCTGAGTTCCTTTGCTCAGCTGTCCTAAATTTGAAAAATACTATATTCAGTTGTGAGTTTTTAAATATGGAAGTCTTAACGTATAGAACAAATTTACCTTGGAGGAGAAGTTAAAGGATTTGTATTGAGCCTCCAGTGATCGATCAAAACCAAATGTTATTTCGGAGTTGGGAATGTTGTTCAATGTATGTTGAACTGACGGATTTGAAGATTTGCTGTGATTTGAAATTTCAAAGGAAGGTGGAACAGCTGGTTCTTGGTTTGAGGTGCCCAATGGATTAGTGGCATTTAAGATATCTTTACCCATACTCAGCAGCATATCATTACCACCACCATAATTGGTTCCTTCATGACCCAGATGCAAAGGCTGGGGGGCTACTCCTGGCATGCCCAGGGGATGCAAGCTGACTCCATTTCTCATTGACAACATCTGTAAAGGATAACAGAACGCATAATTCAAGAAATCCTTCTTTGCTGGGACCAAGTAATTTTTTGCTTGAGCGAAGTATTATCATAGTTAATAATGTAAAACCAAAATCTTGTTTATTTAACAATTAAAACTTCTACAATGAAAGGAACAATTGGTAATACTCAAAATGATAATCAATGGTGGTATTAAATAAATTGAAAGATAGTGTAGGAGCAGTATTACGACAAGGGAACATGCGGATGAATCCTGTTCATTTGAGATCCATTTAAAATTTTCATCCAATACATTTGTGCCACGTGCACAAATGCAAAAGCATTATGTGTCAGATGTGCAGATAAGACAAAAACATGTGCAGATAAGACAATTTTATATAAAGTGCAAAATGTGAACTGTTTGATCCAACGGTTCACAGCCGGGTCTCAGGTTCGTAAACAGTAACCTGGGTCTCAAATGAGCTGAACTCACATGCGGATAGAAAATGAAAAGAGAGCATTCACAGATACAGATCTGGCCAAACTTGCATCATACTTTTTTATTTTTGGGACATCACTATATGGTAATATAAGGAAACTTCAACATGCTCAACTATGCCTAGTTATGGGGAGTGCCAGTAATGAGTGGAAAAGGTTTAATTCATATTCAATTAACACATGTGAAAATCATAATAGCAAACATGTTCATCACAGTGCATTGTTGACTTCCATAGCAATCAAGAGGTCACTCAAAGCTGCTGATGTGATCAACACCAAGTTTAAACTCAACCAACACAAATTTAAATTTCTATAAACAGGGCAGGAACCATACCTGCACTTGAAGCTGAAGCTGCTTGAGATATTCAATTGCTTCATCCAGCATCGATGCTTTGTCACTCTATAACATTTCAAAGAAACTAACTCATGAACACCCCACTCAAGTGATACATACAAAATCCACAAGCAAGTAGTTTACCTTATTAGAATTTGGAATAAGCTTCTGTAAGGCTTTTAGCTTCTCATTGATCCTGCTCCTTCTCCTCTATAAAAAATAGAACCAAAAAATCATCAGAATTACACAACATCCAACAACTTCAAAAAAAATCCAAAATCCAGATTTACAACCTTCTCAGATAAATTATGAACCTCTGCAGCCCTGCTCCTTTTCGACGATGATCTAGTCTTCCCCGTATTGTTACCAAACTCCGACGTTCCAGCACCGCCATTCTAGTCACAATTAAACCATAATTGTCTCATCAGTGTAAATTTGGCTACTAAAATCAGATTTATATAAAACAGTAAGATACAATCAATCACCTCATAATCAAATCTGAACTCAATCTCATCCTTCTCCATCTGAAACTCCCTATCCACCTGGTCCCCAATCCCTTCAGCAAACAAAAATCCCTTTCTACTTCCATCACCACCCATCCCAAAGTAGCCGCCAGGTTCGGCAAAATTGATCTCCGACGACGACGGTCCAATCGAATTCTGTAACCCTAAAGGTACGGACGAAGCATGGTTGCCTCTAAACGGCATAGAAGTTGAGGATGCGGATGAAGGATGGAGAAACTGTTGAAGAAAGGTTGAGAGATCTTCCGATTCGAGAGGGAGTGATGCGGAGGATGAAGATGGAGTTGGAGAGTACTCATTTGTGCCATACATATCCGCCATTTTTGAACTGAAATTCAAGTAAAAAAGTTCCGATCACATCTCCGGCACCGCCGTTTGCGACTGCCTCTCTCTGGTTACGAATTTAAGCAGAATTTGAGTTGAAATCGTTTCGAGTGTAAACTGAGGGTTTAAAAGGCTTTAAGCAGAGACTTTGCACGCTCTCTCTCCCGCCTTAATCACGATTATTAAATCTGACCCTTGTAATTATATTTATTTATAGTTTGGTCCCTGTAGTTTTGTTTAGTACGGTTAGTTGGTTTGGGTTCAGAGATAGTGGGAGTTGTTGTGTACTGCATCATTTGCATTGAATGGCCATTTCGGACAGACGTGTAGCAGTTGTAATTAGCTGTTGGTGGTAGAGTCAACAGTGAATGTATAGGGACTTGAACCTTGTGATTCTGAGGTCCCATTCTAATAATTTAAATATAGAGAGTTGAGGGACTGATATGTAAATAAAAAGAGTTAAGCGGGTGGAGAAAAGTCAGAAATCTGTTGGCTGAATGCGGGGCCCAGTTATCGAGGATTAAATACTTAGAAAAAGAGAGCGGGTGCCATTCCCAAGGACGAGAATCAGGAAATATACATTTTATATTGTAAAGTGGCTTTGTTCTAAATTGTCAGTAGCGTGTGAGAAACATGCTTATGTTTTTATGTCACCACCAACTTATTAGTAGCATTTTTGAAGATAAGTAATCAAAATGAAAACCAGACAACCTTTGGTTTCAATAACACAGTTGTTCAATTTGTTGTCTTGTCTTGACGTAAAACTGTGTAAAAGGTTCGAATAGGATACATAGTTCTACAATATCGTGAGAAAATAAAGGGAACTTTTACTTGTTGTAAATGTAAGGTGGCTCTTGCTTTGAGTGTAAGGAATGAAGGTGTCTAGCTAGTTTTGTAACAACAAAGGTATAAGAACTTGTCACGCAAAGAAGTCAGATGCATACACACACAATGCCATAATTTTGTGGGATGACATGATTTTTCACGATAAGAAGTTTACCATTATGGTTAAGCCTTATTCATTGAGATGAGACAGCAAGTAAGAGCGCAAGAATTATCTATAAACTCCATAATCGTGATGATGACAACTTGGCATGCATAATGAAGTTGAAGGACGATAATTATGGATGTGGTCTAGGATTCATGCCATAAAATAAGAGTGAGCTTCTTATTGGTGAAAAAATCTAGGATTTTTTATTTAGTTAGTTACATTACAAAAGGGTGACAGTCTACCGGTTACACTCTTGGAAGTTGGATGCATCTTGGACGATGTAGGAGTAAATTAAAAATGTTACTATATTCAAATAACTTTTATATATTTAATCCCAATCTAAAAGTAGATAATATATATCCAATATTATTATGTTTTAGCAAAAGTATTGAGAAATATGTTGGAAAGTTGTGCAACAAAAAAGAGAGTTGGAGGCACTTTTGAGTAAAAATGTTGTGAGCTGTGTCGCAGATCACTAATCAATATTGCAGCAGATAATACGTGCAATTGTATTTCAGTTTTTACTGGTTGGCAACCTACGGAGATTGGACATGATGTTCACCTAAGATGTTCACCACCTAACCTGTGTCTATGGAACCCATCACATGATCAGCTACATAAACAATCTGTCATTCCAAATTGACTATCAGATCATCCTATACACGCCCAGCAACAGCACTCATCCATATAAAATGCACCACTCTTCAGATGTCACATGAAAGTATCAACACAATGGCTTCAACAATTGTATATACTTTGAATGAAATCGCTCAGCACACAACCAACCAAGATTGCTGGCTTGTCATCAATGGCAGAGTAACCATTCTGCTCCATTTTCCTTGCATTAATAAGTTGACACATGTTTGCCGTGTTTGACATAAATGTACACTGTTGTGCAGGTTCTGAATGTGACGAAGTTCTTGAAGGAGCATCCAGGTGGAGATGACGTGCTACTGGAAGTGGCAGGGAAAGATGCCACCAAAGAATTCAAAGACGTTGGACATAGCAATGCAGCTGAGCCATTACTAGCTAAGTATCAGATTGGCATTCTCCAAGGCTACTCGGTCCAAGATTATGTGCAGACTACTACTACAACAGCAGAACCCATAAACAGCACAAAAGACATGCCTGCTTTTGTTGTTAAGGAAACTAAATGGCGCGCTGAGATTCCTGATTTTCTTGAATTTGCTGTCCCTCTAATGGCTGCTGCATCATTCTTCGGTATCTCGTACCTTAACAGATTGGCTGCATCGTCTGTTTAGGAGGCACTCTGAAACAGTGAGAAACTATTTATATCTGAATGGCGAATAATTCATTTCTCCAGTGGATTTGTGGTTCTAGCAGCAAAGACATTAAAATGAATCGTTACATTACAAGTTAGTAAGTTACAAGTGTTTATGTAATGGTGCAATAATGCATATCATTTGGCTGAAAAACCATTGCTAAATTATTTATGGAACTAAGATTGTCAATTGCATCATATAATTGAAACAAGTGTTATTCAAAATTGATCACAAGACAAGATCAGATCGATCAATAGAGCCTCAGACTAATAGATTCCTAGTAGAGGTGTCAAAATGGGCGGGCGGGCGGGTAATGGGCGGGTTTTAAATGGGTGATGGGTAAATGAGTGTTTTATCCATTTAACCCATTTAATTAAACGGGTTAAATGGGCGGGTAATAACGGGTGACGGGTTATCCGTTTATACCCATTTATCCGTGTATGTTCGTTTACCCGATTTTACTCGTTTATTCATTTATACATATTTAAACTTGTTAAAATGGTAGTTAAAATATAAAATGGACGCAATAACATACTCAATTGTGCTTTGAATAATGACTTTTGAATTTTAGTTTTAAATTTTATTTTATTAAAGAAAAAGAATTAGAAATTTATATAGAGGCAATAAAGTTAAGCATGATAATAATTGAGTTTAAATATTGCTTTATAATTTCGTGTTTGTTACCTTAATTTCGTGTGGAAATATTTCTTTATAATAATTGAGTGTTTCGTTTATAAATGTGTATAAAAATAAAAATGTAATAAAATTAGAAAAAAAATTTAATGAATTTTTTAATTGAAACGATGAGTTGCATAATAAATGGATAGTGGTTGTTAGTAGGTGTTGTGGGTGTTAATGGATAGTGAGTGTTATTGGATGTTAATGGGTAGTGAGTGTTAGTGGGTGTTAAGGGCATCCGCACCCATAGAGAACTTTCTATCTCTTACAGGAAGTTCTCTACGAGAACGTCCTACCATATAGTTACAATATTTTAAGGGATTTGTGTAACGCAACATCCTATTAGAGGATGTTCTATTACTGTTCAAAATAAAAATAATATATTTTAAATACTTTTTCATATTTTTAATACAATAATAATTGAGCCAAAATAAATGGCTATAAATTATTATTTATTTGGTGTTGGGTCAAGATAAATGGGCTGAAATTAAATTAAATAAGCACCTAAACCCTAGTTTCAATTGAATGGAACGTCCTCTCCAACATCCTCAATCAGCACGCGACCTTGAACGTCCTCGGAACATCCTCTCCTCCATCGTTCTGCTGCACGCTAAATTGGGGTCGGACGTCCCACAATCCCGGATATGACGTCCTATTTTGAGTGCCGCTGCAGATGCCCTAATGAGTGGTAAATGGGTAATGGGTTACCCTATTATAAATGGATAATAATGGGTAATGGGTATATTTTATCCGTTAAGCTAAATGGGCGGATATGGGTATAGTTTTTAATGGGCGGGTATAGGGCGGGTAGCAGGTAATGGGTATATTTGACGGGTCTAATTCCTAGGTTCAAGTTTTTCTGCAAAGTTAACACAAACCTAAAAACTGACTATAAGCAAAGGAACACAAGATTTACGTGGAAACCGTCGCATCTATAACTGAATTAACAACAATTGCCTTAAAGAAATAAAAATTGAATTCATATACCCTTTCTATTAGGTTCCAATATTTGTATAAAACAAATGTGCATGTGTTTTGCACCGGTGATAAATGATTAATCTTATAGTTTTAGTTTATAGGAAATTATGTGGTATATATGTAGTTTACTTTTTTTTTCTTTTCTTTTTTAAAGATGTAGTTTACTTGTAGTAATTTATTATTTACTTTATAGGATAGTCGCCATTTATTTATAAGATAGTCGCCAAAAGCCTCAAATTTAAGTCGTCAAAACGCGCGTCGTAAGCAACGTTTCACCTTTGCAAGTATGAGTGCAAGAATACTGAAAAACTCCATAATTGAGATGAGGCAGCAAGTACGAGTGCAAGAATTATCTATAAACTCCATAATCATGATGTATGACATAATGAGCTGAAGGATGATCTTGTTTGATTCGTATTTCTTAATTACATGCACTTAGTTTTGAGATGATTTATGAATGTCATCTAGGATTGATGCCAAACCAAATAAGAGGGAGCTTCTCATTCGTAAGAAAACTTGGGATTTTTACTTCAATAAAGCCTTAGACTAATAGATTCCTAGGTTCAAGCTTTTCCGCAAGAGAATGGATCAAATAAAAAATAGTAGTTTGGTTATAAAATGCAATCAAATTTAAACCACTCATTAGATTTCAATCAACGGTTATAATTAAAGCGTATTAATTAATATAAAAATTTACAAAAGGGCAATAATGGAAATACACTTTATAGTATATTTTTCAAATATACTCATTAAATTCAATCCCTTATTTCAAGGGAATGAAGTAACCGACATTCAATTTTTTTTTTATTCTTTCCATTTTTTCTTCACAGATTTCCCAGATTCGAAAACAATGGGTTTCCAATTCGATAGTAACTATATCATCTTCCAATTAGGAGATTTTGATTATCATATGTCAAATTCTAAATATGTGGATACAACTTCTTCGAAAGATCTATATTTTCCAACCGATATGTCTCAATTCTCTGTATTTGCGCACCTCAAATAGTCAGAAAAACGCATTAAAAAACCTGCATTCGTGCATGTTAATAGATTAACACAGATTCACTATTTACCTACATTTGATTCATGAATCATATAATAGCAAATCATGAATCATATACATTTTATATTTTAGAAATTATTTTTCGTATATTATTCTTATAATGATGTTCGTATCTAATTTAAATATCGAAAGTAAACGTAATCTGAACAATGTTAGTGCAAGGTCAACATTTACATATATTTGATTCATGAATCATATGGTAGCAAATCATGAATCATAGAAGTGTAATACTAAAACCTTATTTTTTACTCTAATAAATTGGTTTATTTCAGGTGAGATGAAATCTAAAATGGACAACAGTACTCAGGAATCCAGCAACCAACATTTTGTTACAACGAGAATATCAGTGAACATATATCGTATGAAATTCTAATTAATATTACATGAGATCAATGTACACGAACTTGGTGATTCATTCGCTTCAAAATACGTATCTCGTATATCTCTAATGAGTGAGATTGGGACGATGGTCAGCTTGTTTTTGTAACTAACAGTCTGTCTCTCCCTTTTACTCCTATAAAAACAAGAATAAACAAATGTGTCACAATTTTTCTGCATGTATCACAAATGTTTTCTCTCACCTCCACGTGGCACAATCCAGACTCCAAAAGCAAATCCAACCAACGGTCATGATTGGGGTCTCAGGGTCTCACCCCTTAATAGGGGTCTCAAAAGAGCACCCCTCTCAACCCTAATATCATCAAACTAAATTGTATCAACAACTGCATTAACGACAATTGCCTTACAGAAATCAAAATTGAATTCATATACCCTTCTATTCGGTTCAAATATTTGTATAAACAAATGTGCATATGTATTGTACATGTGAAAATATTAATTTTTATAGTTTTAATTTATAAGAAATTATGTAAAGCAAGATATTGGTCAAGCAGGATAACAATACTTGTATAACATCAAAATATAGTTTCAACTTTCAATCCCAGGAATAGCACATCAAAATTTAATTACACATACGGGGAATGTCGCAAATCCCAATCCCTAACTATCACAGCAACTTTATTGATTAGTCAAATCAAGTTATTTTTTTGATTGGCTCCATGGACATAAAGTAAGATTTTTGAATATTGTTATTTTAGTTTTTAATTAGTAAGACATGATTTTGAATTTAGAAAAATAAAATAAAATTTATTTTTTTTAAAAATTATTCCTTTATAAACGGGTTCACTTGAGAAAATATGGTTATAGATTTGGATAAAAATAAAAATTGTTTTAATAAATAAAGTTTTAAATTATATTTTCATATTAAAGGGTTTAAATTGTATGCAGCATCGGTTTCTAACCCCTCTGACGCACGCCATCATATATATATATATATTAAAAGGGATGTATGATTGGACACGTGTCGTCGTGTGAGCAATTTGGCCTATGTGTCATTTTTTTAGAATTTTGATTTGTTTTTTCTTTTTTCTGATTGGCTGGCTTTTTTGAATAATAATATTTTTAAAACATAGAGGACTGAACTGTAAAAACTTTTAATTTCAATCCAGATTGCAAGCTACATTGATGTGTTTCCTTTTTGGGACACTAAATATTATGTGTTTTCTTTTGCGGACACTAAATATTATGTGTTTTCTTTGTATTTTCAATTAATTATATAGAAATACATTTCGTTAAATCCATCACCGCGCGCACAGCGCGGGTCAATACCTAGTTAGTTAATATTCTGATAGATATTAGTATCACTTACATTGTGTTACCATCAAATAAGAATTTATCAATTCTTTCAAAAGAAAGAGTTGATATCAAAAAATTAAATTTAGTTATAGCCAATCTCGAATTGAATAATTCAAGTTTTAAAGCAACATAAAAGTTATCAGTTTGAAAATACTAAAATCCAGACGTATGACATTAAATAATGTCAATCTATTTAATTAATATATTAACTTATATATTTTAGTGATTACAAATATTATGAATAGTTTTTTCTATCATTTTAAATATGTGAGCGAACCATGACTTCATTATTTATATCAAAATTTTCAGTTTAATTTAATCGTTTAAACGCTTTAGCATTCTACGGTGCTCTTGAATTTCATTTTGCAGTTGCCCCATTTCGGCAGTTATTTATAAAAGTTCATCAAAACATGTTGACACAATATTTGATGATTGTAAATGATCATTGTGAATGGTGCTCTTACTAAATATGGTATCGAAAATATGCTACACATTATTTCATCTCACGAAAAAAATGTTATTCCAAATCACGAAGATAACCAGTCATTATTGTTTTACACATGTTATACTATTATTGTATTCAAATCTAGAGAGACAATTAATTTTTTAAGAAATGAGAACATTTCAACCGTTAATTTTGAATTAACATAAGTGTTTGAATTTATAAAATACATACACGGTTGAGAATTACAGTTATTAATGTCAATCGTTAAATTAATATCAATCTTTGAATCATTTATTATATTTATTTTCATTAAGTTATAAGAATTTATTTATTTATTTTCTTATATATATGCATCTTAACACAACTATTTATACTTGATTCAAAATCTTAATTTCATCTCACATTGCAAGTTGATTTGACATTTCAGTAAGCAACAACTTTTCATTGTTTTTAATTATCATGTGAGACTGTTTGCAGTGATTTTAATATTTTCATGTTGAGCATTAGCTTTTAGTTTCAAATTGCATGAGGGAGAAGATTGAAAATAGTAGAAATGTTGCTAAACACTTTGTTATTTCATATGTAGGGAAAGTATCATGTGGAACCCCCACCTTTTCATGGATCCATGGATCCCACTTTGCAGCCGTTGATTGCATTTACTGTTTGCATTTTGGACGCACCAGATTGTGCCAGCGCATTAATGAGCATGTGCAACTCACGTGTGCATTTGTCATGTGCAACTCACGTGTGCATTTCAAAAATGCAAACACGTGGCACAATCTGGTGCACACAAAAAATGCAATCAACGGTGATGAAGGAGAATCCATGAATCCATGAAAAGAGGGGGTTCCACATGATACTTCCCCTTCATATGTATACTTGTCTTGCGAATGGATTCTTGTGAATATAACAAATATATTATTTTCTAGTTAAATATGGAATGCAAACCATGGCTATGGCTTCTTCACATATCAGTGATGGTGAACTTGGGTTTCTCGGTTATCGATGATAACTTTGTAAGGATTAAATTAAACAAAATAATGTACAAGGATGTGCTTGAGACCTGAGTCGATAAAAATAATATTGGCAACACTGAGGCCTTTAAGGATTTTCACACTGTTCCATTAAAATTCAGTTCTATGTTATATGGTGAGATCAGTATTGACACTCCACCTCAAAAGTTTAAAATGATTTTTGACACAGGAAGCAAAATTCTTTGGGTGCCATCTGCAAGCTCCAATTTGGTAACACTTGTTTTATCGATAAGTAAATAATTTTAAAGTTGTGACTAATGATTATACTTTTTACAGAAAGCTTCTAAGCGTGCCAAATTTAATTCAAATATGTCTAGCACCTACCAAAGAAACGGTGACTCACTACAACATATTGTTATCTTAAAATATGAACTTCATATATACCTATTTTGCAATTTCACGAGATGGCCTTTAAAAATCAAGTACTTATATACTCTTTATTTAATTGAAATGAAAATATGATCGAGGCTTGTTTTAATTGATATATTATTTTGTGTGTTATGTTTGTCAAACAGGAAATTCTATAGAATAGGATACGCTGAAGGCGATGTTAAGGGGTTCTATGGAAATGATGTTGTCAAAATCGGAAATATAATTGTTAAAAATCAGGTTTTTCATTAAATTAAATTATTTGATGATTTGACGGTACATGTACATTGTTTTAGCTCGTATTTCAACAGGACATAGTTGAGGCCACTAATATAAGTGGCATCGCATTCAACTCTGGATATATGGATGGTGTACTGGGACTCAGTTTTCTAGACAATCCAAACGTCAATTCTAAAAGTATATTGTGAGTTCAAACATCTTGTCTATGTTTAAATTGATTAAAAATTGTTTTTTTGTTGGGCCTTATGAAGATATCGCATAGGCTTCAATATGGCTAAGTCGGGATAAAGGAGGCGAAATTATATTTGGTGGAATAGATCAAAAACGTCACAAAGGAATTCACACATATGTTCCTCTCATTAATCATAAAATTTGGATGGTTAGTGATCCCGTTCATTTAGATTTTCATAAAAACTCTATTATTTTCTTATAGTGATATCATACTTACAGTTTCGTATGGGTGAGATTCTTATAAATAACGAGACAACCGGTATGCTACATTCACTAATTCTTATAGTGATTTCATATACACTTACAGCTTCATCAATAGTAATTTATTGATTTATATAAATGAGTGTTTAATCGTTTATGTCAAGGATATTGTACCAATGGATGTCCGATTATTATAGATTCTGGAACTACTTTTATTTCAGGCCCACCGGTAAATAATCTTAGCATGGATATATATATTGAGGGCGCCTCTGGTGGATCCACTACTATTTGGTGGATCCATGAGTCCAGATCTGGACCACACATTTGATAGATCGGATGATTGATATTGTGACACGTGTGAGGGGTAGTAAAAAGATGGTTCGGTTAGTAATGAACTGGATTTAATGCGTGTCACTGTTGTGAGGGTAGATGTGTCTTTTAGGTTATAACTCGTCTGACACTTCTCACCCTCTCACCCGCTCCTCTGTTACCACTCTCTCACTTCTCACCTCACATCTCACATTACTCACGAAATCAACTCAATTGCAGCGGGTGGAGAGAGGGATTTGAACCTAGAGAGCTCGACGAAGAGGCGACCGACGTGTGTTTGATTTGGACGATGAAGAGGCAGGCCGTGGATCTGAGGCGGTAAGAAGTGGGTTTGATTTGGGTGGTGAAGAAGCAGGCCGTGGATCTGAGGCGGTGAGAAGTGGGTTTGATTTGGGTGGTGAATAGGCAGGTCGTGGATCTGAGGCGGTACGTGAGAAGTGGGTTTGATTTGGGTGGTGAAGAGGCAGGCCATGGATCTGAGGCCATCGATTTGGGCGGTGAGGCGACCGACGTGGGTTTGGGCGGTGAGGCGACCGACGTGGGAGAGAGGAAAGAGAGGGAGGTGGTTGGAGGCGACCGCCAGCAGGTCGAGAAGTATCATCAATGGAGGTGGTTGCATTGTATGAGTTTGGTGGAGTAGGATTAGGGTAAAATGGTGGTGATGATATAGTTGGTTTGTTGGATTGGGGTGGTGGAGTACTTGGATGGTGTGGATACGGAGGTGTTGAGGTGGTTGGTGTGGGTGGAGAGATGTGATGAGGTGGCAGAGGAGATTAATATTGCTTTGGAGGTGAGCTGGTTTTGGTTGGGGTTGGTGGAGCTACATGAAGTTGCAGGGGTGGTTTTGGTTGGGGTTGGTGGAGCTACATGAAGTTGCAGGGGTGGTGGTGGATGGGGTTAATGCTGTGACGCTGGTGGTGGTAGGACTCGGTTAGTTGGCGGGTAGATGCAAGGTGCTGGTGGTGATGGGTCGGTAGTGGGGATACAGGCAATAGTGGTGTATCAATGCGATGTTGAGGTGCTGACCCCTGTTTCGTACTAACCCCTAATCTTTCCTGTTTCGTACTAACCCCTTCGTTTGTATGTCTGTGATATTTTCGTTAGCGTTTGAGATTAGATTCAAGTTTAGTAATGGCTCTAGACGGTAAAGTGATCAATTAGACAATTACAATACACATTTTTACATTAAAATGAAGGACTTTTGGATGGCTGCATGAATGTTATTAACTGATAACTTACGTATTCTTTAGGTGGATATTTGACGTGAATTCTGTCATTGTGTTTGAAGTTGCATTTTATAGTTGCATTTTATAGTTGCATTTTATGTTTGCATTTTATAGTTGCATTTTATAGTTGCATTTTGTAAATGCATTTTATAGTTGCATATGATAAATGCATTTTAAATAGAAGTTGCCGATTTTATAGTTTGATTTTAGCTCGTGCATTTAAGTTTTGCACTTTATTGTTGCATTTTGGTGTTGCATTCATGGTTATCTGTTTGTATGAAATTGTGTATATAATTGCATTTTGTTTCATTGATTTGATCATTACCCCTTTCTCAATCTTTTGACTATTACTCTGATGTTTATTGATTATTGCTTTCATGTTTACCTAATGTGTATTATGTTGTTTGTTCGTAAAGCTGAGACTTTTAATGTTTGTTTGTTTACGCAGGTGTTCTTCTTGCTGTGGTTGCCACCTTAGGAAGTGCATCAGCATGATCGATCAATATGGCTCATTCATTCATGCATGTAATGTGTCTTGTACACTTGTCATATGTTTTAGGATCCGGATCTGGTGTAGCGTGAAATTAATTTGTAATTTGTTTTTTATTAATGCATTTTGATTGCATTTGTTAGATCATAATTTGTAATTTGATTACTGCAAAGCCTGGTACAAGGAAATCAATTTGTAATTTGTAATTGCATTTGTTAGATCATACTGAAAACATTACTGTGAAGCCGGGTAAAAGCAACACAATGAACATGGAACACAATTATAGCTTTAATGCAACTCTAAAATGCAACTGCAAAATGCAAGATCAAAATGCAAGTGTGAAATGCACATGTGAAATGCAGCAATGAAATGCGATAACTAAAGAAATCATTTGTTACCGTACAACTATGATTACCATCTGCCAACACAACACAAAAAAGGGTAAATGATATGGAAACATGTTAAATTTATACAAAAAAGCAATACAATGAACATGGAACACATTTGTAGACTTAATGCAACTGTAAAAATGCAACTGCAAAATGCAAGATCTAAATGCATGTATGAAATGCACATGTGAAATGCATGCTGAAAGTGCAAGTGGGAAAAAAATGCAACTATAGGATGCAACTACAAAGTGCAATAGTAAGGTGCACATGTGGGTGCAACAGTTAAAATGCAGTTGAGAGTGGGATTATTTGGTTTACAAACGGGTTAGAATGGGTTGAAATTATGAAAATGGTGGGGAAATGAAAAGCTTAGATTATGAAAATGGTGGGATTGATTAAGGAGAGAGGGTTTGGATTATGAAAATGGTGGGGAAATGAAAAAATTTGAATTATGAAAATGGTGGGAATGTGGGATTGATTAAGGAGAGAGGGTTTGGATTATGAAAATGGTGGGAAAATGAAAAAGCTTGAATTATGAAAATGGTGGGATTGATTAAGGAGAGAGGGTTTGGATTTTGAAAATTGTGGGTTTGTAAGGGGAGAGGGAAAATTATGGGGAGAGGGAAAATTATGGAGAGAGAGAAAATTAAGGAGAGAGGGAAAATGAAGCCATCTAATCAAGCATTAAATGCTAACTAGGCTAACTAAACTAACTAAAATCCTAACTATTCCCATATTACCCTTTAGTTTGACTAATAGTTGACCATTGCTAACCATTGATCTAAACCCATCCAATGGCTGAAAGTTGGACTCATGGATCCACCAAATAGTGGTGGATCCACCAGAGTAATTCTCTATATATATTTCCTTTAGTATATTTTAAATTTTGTATTTCATGGATTTTCCTTTCTCAAATCACTTAACTACAGTTATAATTTATTAGTTCCAAATGAATTTCCCAATTATAATTACAATCTAGTAGGCATCTTTTCGGTCTGTTCATACTGTACTATTATTGTTCATAATATTAATTTTTAGTCGGAGACTTTATGTATCTGCTAGTACATTTTTTTTACTCTTCAAACACTTGATTTCTTGCATTGACGTACATCAAATTTTCCTTATAACCAAAGTCTGTCGTCACTCCGCTACTTCATCGCATTGGAGGAAAAAAATCTTTTAGCGAGGGATGCAAAACGATTGTTTCCAAATATGGGAGGAAAATTATAAATCTCGAATTCGCAGTAAGAGAGGTTTGTGTTAGTCTCATTTTGTTGTTGCAAAAAGCTCTAATTGGGAGACTTGTTTGTTATTTTACTATATTATTACCAACTGTTTTATAAAATCATGTTCAGGCAACACCGAAAAATATTTGCTCTCGATTGAGACTATGTACAACTCGTACTAGGTTGGTATAGAAAATTATAATAGAAATGATATGAATCCCTTTTGAATTTACACAATAATTTACTTATTTTTGAGATACAGATTTGTTGTTGACAGTACTGATGTTTCGTGCTCAACTTGTGAGATGACAAGCGCATGGATGGAGAAAAAATTACTACAGAACAAGGAGCGAAACAACATGCTAAATGAAGCACTTGAGGTACGTTGTACTTTTAAAATCAACTTTTTATTATTGATTAGAAATAAAAATTCACTTGACATTTTATATCTCCTTTTACAGCTTTGTGAAGATTTACCTCTAGTATATAAATTGCCCACAATCAAATTTAACAAAATATCAACACTGCCTTCAGTTTCTTTCACTATTGGTGGTAAAGTTTTAGAGCTTTCTCCAAAAGAAGTGAGCTACTCTTTCTCTTATTTTGTTCTATTATTTTATATATAACTC
Source organism: Sedum album (assembly GCA_006409495.1). Classification (NCBI taxonomy): domain Eukaryota; kingdom Viridiplantae; phylum Streptophyta; class Magnoliopsida; order Saxifragales; family Crassulaceae; genus Sedum; species Sedum album. The sequence continues at coordinate 342,786 of QZGG01000029.1, forward strand.
AACTAATACATTTTAAGGTTTAGATTGATATATGTGAGCGACCTAACAATGTCATTCACTAACTATATATAACTCAAATATTTCTTGACAATAATTTGACTCTTTAATTATTATAGTACGTGGTATGTCTTTTTCGATCATGGTGCGTGGTTGGTATATCGCCTACGGACATTTCTAAATCAGGCGCTCTTTGGTACGTTGCATGTTCAATTTTGTAATGTCACTTCGTCAATACAAATAAACTAATTGTTATTTATTCTTCGATCAAAATTCACAACACAGGGTACTAGGCCAGACTTTCATGCGACGATACCACACTGTTTTTGATTATACTAATCGCAGAGTAGGAATCGCTGAAGCTACTTAGTGGAGATTTATATCAATCAAGTATAAAATAAAATATTCTCACAAAAATGTGATTTTATTTTCAAACAAAAAGAACATTTATTAGATTCTAAAGCATGTTCAGAATTTTAATCATGTGCAATCCTTTAATTTCGGACGCTCGAAAGATTTAATCGACATTTCATTTTATTCGATCCTCATTCTTATTTGATCCAATGGTTGTCATGCACTTTTGTGAGATCCAAGAATATATCTCATCCGTTTATTTTTATTCATGAATGACCCACATATCTCTACCATCCCGTGATTGACCAAAACATTCATCCAAGCCTTTCCCTGCATTTCATCAACTGCATAACAAACCAGATCTCTTGCCACAACAAATATTCATGTCTAAACTAGGAGTAGCCTCAACAGGATTATTTCAGTGAAACGATCTAAATGGAACTGGGAGTGGAACTTAAGTATCTGATAGTTTGGTTGCCCATTTGTTGTTGGATGCTGGTGCATATGTTCCAACATATTTGCCACCAACAAAAGCTCACGAGAAACTGTGAAAGTTTGAATTTGGAGCAGTAACCACAAGTGTTGGAACGTTGTCGAAATTCAAACATATGTTGGACCTGATTTTTAAATCTGTCTGTTATCTAATACTATAAAGACTGTCAAGCTTCTTATTCAAAAGAGATTACCATTACCAGGTTCTTGACACTCCAACCTGACTGTCTATGATTGGAGATTACCAATCTACATTGACGGCTCCTCTTGGCTTCCAGCATTTCAATTGAATGTTTGAGCGTCTTTCATGGCGTACTGTATGCAACATGTCAAAACTCAAAACTTGTTTTACTGCATTTCTCATCTGTGTGCTCAGGTGCATTAATATGTTGTGAGTTTATAAAACCTCCTCTCAAGCAAATATGAGCCATAGATGTGTCTGTGAACAGGAGGAGCTTCAAAACTTTTAACAACATCTATCCATGGTTTGTCAACAACAAACATGAAACAGTCTGAAAGTTGTCCGAGGAATAATACTGGATCATTCAAAGGGTAAAGGTTTTGTTCACCAAGCCAATTACTTTTCAAACTCTTTCCACTTGCGCTTCAATTTCCCAATAATTGATGATTGTTGCAGATTCCTAGAAACTGAGTCCACACCGTTAACCAGTTCACGTTTATCACCTCCTACGGCTGAGTATCCGATTTCAATCAAGCATATTGTCCTTTTCTTCGTGTGGAAGTATATGTCGACCCGGATACCGGACTCATTCTACATCGCCACCGTAACCACACCACCAGTTCCTGCACCGGACGCTGACATATTCTTCCACACGAAGAACATGAAAGTGACGATTGACGTTGCGTATTTTTGTCCCTTAAAGTCAGTGACTAAGAGATTCCAAATGCAATTCAAAAACTATTTATAAACCGAAGTATTCGGGTCGTCCAAGGAGCAAACTTAAACTTGTGCACTATATAAGATTTAGCTTTAATCTAGCTAACTCAAAATCAATATATATTTGTTTTGTTTTTAGGAGGATAGATAATACGAGTAATCAAAGTAGATACAATCCAATAAAGAAGATTTCAAAGTCCAACTTTCCTAGTCTAATGCATCAAAACAATGATCATAAGAGTAATATGATGAAATGTCTAATGATTCGGAGTTGACTATTAAATCACTACTCAAAACAAGATTTCGCCAAGTTTGAATATTGATTTCATAAATTCAAGTCTCACTCTTCCGATTTGTTGACTTGCTCGATACAATCACATTAATCACGAACTTCCGTTATGGTGATTAATGTGAAAGCTCGGATAAATCAAAAGCCTACTCTTCTAATCTCTAATGCTACTTCCGTAGTCACTAAACAATTAGATAGCCTTACTCAATGATTACTCTAAATCCCTATCTTCCGATATGAAACCTAGAGCAAGTTATGTTCATACAAGCATTTTATCAAACACCTAGTATGCATCGCTATTAAAGTATGAGTAAGAACACAAATCATCAAACAAATCATTCCAACTCTCATCTAAACTGATACATTAATTTTGAATACATCAAACAAGGTCCATTAGACCTTGAAACAAGAGACTACTCACAATCCATAGTAAAGAAATCCATAGATTGTATATCAAAGTGAATTCACAATCGAACAAAGTTTAATCAATGAAAACAAGAATCAAATACACCTGTGGATCTTTTCTAAGCGTGGAGGTTGTCTTCTTCTCTCTTGATTTTCTTCCTTTTTCGTAAAATCTGCCTCCTTTTGAAATCTCCAAAAAATATGTTTTTATAGTGTAGGTTAAAAAGGGGTCGGTATGCTCTGTACCATACCGAGCATACCGAGGCATCGTGAGAATGCTGAACTTCCTGACCAAATTAAGCTCGGTACGCTAGGTAGAGTACCGAGCTTACCGAGGTGACTTCTGTTTTTGTCTTCAAACTCATTTTTGACAATTTATACCTTAGAGTTTGACTTTGATGTAAACTAGAGAGTTGTAGATTATTGAATCAGCTTTCCAATGATATATAGCTTACTTCATTTGGACTTCATATGAGTTCTGTACAAGCTGTATAAAGAACGGAGGTCAAGCTGTCCAGATTGTAATTCTGCTGAATTCTTCACTTATTTGAACCATTTTTCCTCCATAATGCATCAAATCACATATTCTGGTTAATCAACTCTTCACATCAAATAAATGGGTCAAATAAAAATAATAATTCGAGGAACGATACAAAGTTCTTAAAATATGAAGCAAATAATCAATCTAAATATCGACCGATCAACGATCGTCCTTATACAAAACAGCGTCGTCTAATGCTGGCTTTTAGAGAATTTTACAGAAGCTGTTTTTGCCTGCCCACCTCCAAATTTATTTTTCCATACGTAACGAAGATATTGACTAAAACATATATGAACGCTAACCAGAGGTTCAGCCTCATCCAGGTAATCATCCAAGGACTTTTTATCAGTCATCTTAAACCCAAAGAACCTTCCCTTCAAGTAAACCCTATTAGTCAGTGTCTTGGTCATGTAGAGCTGTTCCAGCTTCAGCCAAACCCCTGCTGCGGTCTTCTCCTTGGACACCTCCCTCAACACCTTGTCCCCAAGATACAAGATCACTGTGATGTAGGCCAGCTCCAGCAGCTCTTTCTTATATTCCTTGGACATAGTCTCCGGAAGCTCCTTCTCACCTTGCAGAGCTTTGACAAGCTTTATTTGAACCAAGATGGCTCTCATCCTTTGCCTCCAGAGGGAAAAGTCTCCCTTCCCATCAAACCTCTCCATCTCAAACCTCGTCGGAGTCATTCTGGTTGCCGTACGGGCTCTGATACCAATTGTAGAAGCCTATGCCCCAATCCATCGGAGACAACTCAGAACAACAATCTGCAACACCCCTGAAACAAACGTGAAACAAACCTGAAGCAGTACTCAGTTACACTAGAGATTTACCTTGGTTTCCTAGTCACACTCTGGGTGGCTAGACTAGTCCAGCAAACAGGAGTTTATTGATGTTTCAAGGAGGAGGAACTACAGAGATTACAGCAAATCTCTAGCCGGAAACCACCAGCTACCGCTCAATTCTCTCTCTACAACAGACCAGCTGCTCAAACGCTCCACAGGACAGACCACGCACATCACAGGAGACTCACACACTGGACTCACACTTGCCCAGCTACAAGACAGACCGACACCTTTATAGCACCTGCTGCAGACACACAGAATATGAGGCATGTGTTTGACTGACGCAACACACAACAGACTGTGTGCTTTGTCTTGAACTTTACATATTTGTAACATGACCCCAGACTACTATGTATTTGCAACTACATACCCTGAGACTCAAATACAAATAAATTCAAACTCTTGTAGCTATCTTGGACATCAAGCAATCTTCAAATGATCTTCTTCCACCAGATCAAGTAGGCACTCAGATTACAATAAATGATGACGTTTAGTAAGGGTCGATGGAGGACTGGCTTTACGGATACGGGCAACATAACTCATGAATTTGAGTGTTTTATGACTACTTTGATGGTTGCAACCAAATTGGAGGTCGGTAAAGTGCTAAAGCTTCCTGTTTTTTTCTTGGATCTACCTCCATGCATAATGTGAACTGCAGTATTTGCATGTGTCACTTTGAGGAGGGATTCAACAGTTTCCGTAGTGGCAATTCGGACTCCTGCAGCCACAGCAGTAGCTAGCAACACGGAATCTGATCTGATTGAAGAGTTCACAGGAATATCATCAACTCTAAGAGGTGGTCTCTTTTGAGATCCTTACTGTTGGGTGAGACCCTGAGACCCTCATCATTGCCGTTGGTTGGATTTGCTTTTAGGGTCAGAATTATGTCACGTGGAGGTGAGAGAACAAAAGCAGCAATTTCTCTCACCTCCAATTTCGAATTTCTCTCACCTCCACGTGGCACAATCCGGACCCCAAAAGCAAATTTAACCAACGGCCATGATTGGGGTCTCAGAATCTCACCCCTTAATAGGGTCTCAAAAGAGCACCCCTCTCAACCCTAATATCATCAAACTAAATTGTATCAACAACTGCATTAACGACAATTGCCTTACAGAAATCAAAATAGAATTCATAAACCCTTCTATTCGGTTCAAATATTTGTATAAACAAATGTGCATATGTTTTGCACAAGTGAAAATATTAATTTTTATAGTTTTAATTTATAAGAAATTATGTAAAGCAAGATATTGGTCAAGCAGGATAACAATACTTGTATAACATCAAAATATAGTTTCAATCCAAGGAATAGCACATCAAAATTTAATTACACATACGGGGAATGTCGCAAATCCCAATCCCTAACTATCACAGAAACTTTATTGATTAGTTAAATCAAGTTATTTTTTTGATTGTTTCCAGGGACGTAAAGATTTTTGAATATCGTTATTTTAGTTTTAATTAGTAAGACATGATTTTGAATTTAGAAAAATAAAATAAAATTTATTTTTTTTAAAATTATTCCTTTATAAACGGGTTCACGTGAGAAAATATGGTTATAGATTTGGATAAAAAAATAAAAATTGTTTTAATAAATAAAGTTTTAAATTATATTTTCATATTAAAGGGTTTAAATTGTATGCAGCATCGGATTCTAACCCCTCTGACGCACGCCATTAGTTAATATTCTGATAGATATTAGTATCACTTACATTGTGTTACCATCAAATAAGAATTTATCAATTCTTTCTAAAGAAAGAGTTGATATCAAACAATTAAATTTAGTTATAGCCAATCTCAAATTGAATAATTCAAGTTTTAAAGCAACATAAAAGTTATCATTTTGAAAATACTAAAATCCAGACGTATGACATAAAATAATGTCAATCTATTTAATTAATATATTAACTTATATATTTTAGAGATTACAAATATTATGAATAGTTTTTTCTATCATTTTAAATATGTGAGCGAACCATGACTTCATTATTTATATCAAAATTTTCAGTTTAATTTAATCGTTTATTTGTGTAAGAGTTATTGATAATCTTAAGATAATCATAGATAAAATATATGTAAATATTGAAATATTGAAGATAATCTACGGTGCTCTTGAATTTCATTTTGCAGTTGCCCCATTTCGGCAGTTATTTATAAAAGTTCATCAAAACATGTTGACACAATATTTGATGATTGTAAATGATCATTGTGAATGGTGCTCTTACTAAATATGATATCGAAAATATGCTACACATTATTTCATCTCACGAAAAAATGTTATTCCAAATCACGAAGATAACCAGTCATTATTGTTTTACACATGTTATACTATTATTGTATTCAGATCTAAAGAGACAATTAATTTTTTAAGAAATGAGAACATTTCAACCGTTAATTTTGAATTAACATAAGTGTTTGAATTTATAAAATACATATCAATCTTTGAAACATTTATTATATTTATTTTCATTAAGTTATAAGAATTTATTTATTTATTTTCTTATATATATGCATCTTAACACAACTATTTATACTTGATTCAAAATCTTAATTTCATCTCACATTGCAAGTTGATTTGACATTTCAGTAAGCAACAACTTTTCATTGTTTTTGATTATCATGTGAGACTGTTTGCAGTGATTTTAATATTTTCATGTTGAGCATTAGCTTTTAGTTTCAAATAGCATGAGGAAGAAGATTGAAAATAGTAGAAATGTTGCTAAACACTTTGTTATTTCATATGCATACTTGTCTTGCGAATGGATTCTTGTGAATATAACAAATATATTATTTTCTAGTTAAATATGGAATGCAAACCATGGCTATGGCTTCTTAACATATCAGTGATGGTGAACTTGGGTTTCTCGGTTATCGATGATAACTTTGTAAGGATTAAATTAAACAAAATAATGTACAAGGATGTGCTTGAGACCGGAGTCGATAAAAATAATATTGGCAACACCGAGGTCTTTAAGGATTTTCACACTGTTCCACTGAAATTCAGTTCTCTATTATATGGTGAGATCAGTATTGGCACTCCACCTCAAAAGTTTAAAATGGTGTTTGACACAGGAAGCAGTATTCTTTGGGTGCCATCTGCAAGCTCCAATTTGGTAACACTTGTTTTATCGATAAATAAATAATTTTAAAGTTGTGACTAATGATTATACTTTTTACAGAAAGCTTCTAAGCCTGCCAAATTTAATTCAAATTTGTCTAACACCTACCAAAGAAACGGTGACTCACTACAACATATTGTTATCTTAAAATATGAACTTTATATATACCTATTTTGTAATTTCACGAGATGGCCTTTAAAAATCAAGTACTTATACACTCTTTATTTAATTGAAATGAAAATATGATAGAGACTTGTTTTAATTGATATATTATTTTGTGTGTTATGTTTTTCAAACAGGAAATTCTATAGAAATAGGATACGGTGAAGGCGATGTTAAGGGGTTCTATGGAAATGATGTTGTCAAAATCGGAAATATAATTGTTAAAAATCAGGTTTTTCATTAAATTAAATTATTTGATGATTTGACGGTACATGTACATTGTTTTAGCTCGTATTTCAACAGGACATAGTTGAGGCCACTAATATAAGTGGCATGCTGGCAACCAACTCTGGATATATGGATGGTGTACTGGGACTCAATTTATTAGACAATCCAAATGTCAATTCTAAAAGTATATTGTGAGTTCAAACATCTTGTCTGTGTTTAAATTGACTAAAATATTGTTTTTTGTTGGGCCTTATGAAGATATCGCATAGGCTCAATATGATCGATCAAGATCTCTTAAGTGAAAAAATATTTTCAATATGGCTAAGTCGGGATAAAGGAGGCGAAATTATATTTGGTGGGATAGATCAAAAACGTCACAAAGGAATTCACACATATGTTCCTCTCATTAATCATAAAATTTGGGTGGTTAGTGATCCCGTTCATTTAGATTTTCATAAAAACTCTATTATTTTCTTACAGTGATATCATACTTACAGTTTCGTATGGGTGAGATTCTTATAAATAACGAGACAACCGGTATGCTACATTCTCTAATTCTTATAGTGATTTCATATATACTTACAGCTTCATCAATAGTAATTTATTGATTTATTAAATGAGTGTTTAATTGTTTATGTCAAGGATATTGTACCAATGGATGTCCAATTATTATAGATTCTGGAAGTACTTTGATTTCAGGCCCACCGGTAAATAATCTTAGCATGGATATATATATATTTCCTTTAGTATATTTTAAATTTTGTATTTCATGGATTTTCCTTTCTCAAATCACTTAACTACAAAAAAATCACTTAACTACAATTATAATTTATTAGTTCCAAATGAATTTCCCAATTATAATTACAATCTAGTAGGCATCTTTTCGGTCTGTTCATACTGTACTATTATTGTTCATAATATTAATTTTTAGTCGGAGACTTATGTATCTGCTAGTACATTTTTTTACTCTTCAAACACTTGATTTCTTGCATTGACGTACATCAAATTTTCCTTATAACCAAAGTCTATCGTCACTCCGCTACTTCATCGCATTGGAGGAAAAAAGTCTTTTAGCGAGGGATGCAAAACGATTGTTTCCAAATATGGGAGGAAAATTATAAATCTCGTATTCGCAGTAAGAGAGGTTTGTGTTAGTCTCATTTTGTTGTTGCAAAAAGCTCTAATTGGGAGACTTGTTTGTTATTTTACTATATTATTACCAACTGTTTTATAAAATCATGTTCAGGCAACACCGAAAAATATTTGCTCTCGATTGAGACTATGTACAACTCGTACTAGGTTGGTATAGAAAATTATAATAGAAATGATATGAATCCCTTTTGAATTTACACAATAATTTACTTATTTTGAGATACAGATTTGTTGTTGACAGTACTGATGTTTTGTGCTCAACTTGTGAGATGACAAGCGCATGGATGGAGAAAAAATTACTACAGAACAAGGAGCGAAACAACATGCTAAATGAAACACTTGAGGTACGTTGTACTTTTAAAATCAACTTTTTATTATTGATTAGAAATAAAAATTCACTTGACATTTTATATCTCCTTTTACAGCTTTGTGAAGATTTACCTCTAGTATATAAATTGCCCACAATCAAATTTAACAAAATATCAACACTGCCTTCAGTTTCTTTCACTATTGGTGGTAAAGTTTTAGAGCTTTCTCCAAAAGAAGTGAGCTACTCTTTCTCTTATTTTGTTCTATTATTTTATATATAACTCAACTAATACATTTTAAGGTTTAGATTGATATATGTGAGCGACCTAACAATGTCATTCACTAACTATATATAACTCAAATATTTCTTGACAATAATTTGACTCTTTAATTATTATAGTACGTGGTATGTCTTTTTCGATCATGGTGCGTGGTTGGTATATCGCCTACGGACATTTCTAAATCAGGCGCTCTTTGGTACGTTGCATGTTCAATTTTGTAATGTCACTTCGTCAATACAAATAAACTAATTGTTATTTATTCTTCGATCAAAATTCACAACACAGGGTACTAGGCCAGACTTTCATGCGACGATACCACACTGTTTTTGATTATACTAATCGCAGAGTAGGAATCGCTGAAGCTACTTAGTGGAGATTTATATCAATCAAGTATAAAATAAAATATTCTCACAAAAATGTGATTTTATTTTCAAACAAAAAGAACATTTATTAGATTCTAAAGCATGATAGAATTTTAATCATGTGCAATCCTTTAATTTCGGACGCCTCGAAAGATTTAATCGACATTTCATTTTATTCGATCCTCATTCTTATTTGATCCAATGGTTGTCATGCACTTTTGTGAGATCCAAGAATATATCTCATCCGTTTATTTTTATTCATGAATGACCTACATATCTCTACCATCCCGTGATTGACCAAAACATTCATCCAAGCCTTTACCTGCATTTCATCAACTGCATAACAAACCAGATCTCTTGCCACAACAAATATTCATGTCTAAACTAGGAGTAACCTCAACAGGATTATTTCAGTGAAACGATCTAAATGGAACTGGGAGTGGAACTTAAGTATCTGATAGTTTGGTTGCCCATTTGTTGTTGGATGCGGGTGCATATGTTCCAACATATTTGCCACCAACAAAAGCTCACGAGAAACTGTGAAAGTTTGAATTTGGAGCAGTAACCACAAGTGTTGGAACGTTGTCGAAATTCAAACATATGTTGGACCTGATTTTTAAATCTGTCTGTTATCTAATACTATAAAGACTGTCAAGCTTCTTATTCAAAAGAGATTACCATTACCAGGTTCTTGACACTCCAACCTAACTGTCTATGATTGGAGATTACCAATCTACACTGATGGCTCCTCTTGGCTTCCAGCATTTCAATTGAATGTTTGAGCGTCTTTCATGGCGTATTGTATGCAACATGTCAAAACTCAAAACTTGTTTTACTGCATTTCTCATCTGTGTGCTCAGGTGCATTAATATGTTGTGAGTTTATAAAACCTCCTCTCAAGCAAATATGAGCCATAGATGTGTCTGTGAACAGGAGGAGCTTCAAAACTCTTAACAACATCTATCCATGGTTTGTCAACAACAAACATGAAACAGTCTGAAAGTTGTCCGAGGAATAATACTGGATCATTCAAAGGGTAAAAGTTTTGTTCACCAAGCCAATTACTTTTCAAACTCTTTCCACTTGCGCTTCAATTTCCCAATAATTGATGATTGTTGCAGATTCCTAGAAACTGAGTCCACACCGTTAACCAGTTCACGTTTATCACCTCCTACGGCTGAGTTTCCGATTTCAATCAAGCATATTGTCCTTTTCTTCGTGTGGAAGTATATGTCGACCCGGATACCCGACTCATTCTACATCGCCACCGTAACCACACCACCAGTTCCTGCACCGGACGCCGACATATACTTCCACACGAGAACATGAAAGTGACGATCGTCCTTATACAAAACAACATCGTCTAATGCTGGCTTTTAGAGAATTTTACAGAAGTTGTTTTTGCCAGCCCACCTCCAAATTTATTTTTCCATACGTAACGAAGATATTGACTAAAAGATATATGAACACTAACAGAGGTACGGTATCCAAACAAAAATTCCGGATTGGCAACACCAGTCCCCACCCCCAAAGGCACCACACTCTCCTTCGACTGCTTCGGTACGGTATTCAAAGCTTTAAAAAATCACTGTTGGTCTGATTTCGACAACTCAGATGCCCCAGAAGTGTTAAAATTCACAGTAAACAGAAACAGAGCGTTAGGGTTTTCGAGGTCGAGTGATGATGATGAACACGATGACGTCACACATTTGCAGAGTATGAGTTTGGGCCAGCCCAGTCTTTAATTTTGATGTTCAAATCTAAATATTTCCTAGAATATGCAGCCTATTATTATATAGAGATTTACTCTGGTGGATTCACTATTATTTGGTAGATCCATGAGTTCTAATCTCACCTCTTGATTGAATTAAGGAGATGAAGCCACATGCCCCATTCACCCCCACTTTTTCCAACTTTCTTCATCCAACTAGGAGTACTTTAGGCATAGTTAGGTTGTTGTACCAATTAGTTGCATTAATTGTGTTGATTGTAAGCATTGATGTTGCATTAAATGCATTGTACCTTCCTCACCTTCTCTCATATTCTCTCTCCTTAACCCCTTCCCTCCCAAATGTTATCATTTTCACCATTTTCTTCATCTTAAGTTCTTAACCATTTTTGAACTTAAACCAAATCATTTCGACCATTTTTTTATTCCAACCAAATTATCACCTTCAACCATTGTACTACTCATCCGTTTTCCACCGATTCTACTTCCCAACTATTAAAACTCGTACTCATTTTAAGCATACAATAGATAATGAAGAAAATGCTTCTCAAGGGCTTTAAGGTTTTGCAAGATATCATACAAGAGATGGGTTGCCCGCAAATCATGGTTTGGGTCGGAATGAATGTGAAACTGTATTGGGATCGCCCCCAGATGACCGTTCAGAGCAATGTGCTGATTGTTAGCCCTGCTGAATGAAATTCAGTTTGTTTGACATCGCATTTCATTGTCGCACTTCACACGTGCATTTATGTCTTGCATGTACATTTATTTGTTGCACCTTACATTCAGTTCGTTTACTTTGTTGGGCCGGCCCGAAATAATTAAATTGAATTAATTCAAAATAATTATTTCTTTTTTATTTTGCATCATTTAAATAAAAATTTAGTGCCTTCAAGGATTATGTCACGTGCAACATTTGAGTGTTGTTTAGTGATATGGTTGACTCCATTTGTTTTTGTGCATTTATACGTGTCAAGCTCATCGTGAAAAAGTTGCGTTGAATGTTGTGTTCAGTTATTATCCAACTCATTCGTTTGACGCAGTGACTTGATCTTCAAATGCTAATTGGTTTTGCCATTGTTTTGAGGAATTATCTAACCTTAATTTTGATAACTATCTTGATGCCTCGTGATTTCTTTCCAAATCTCTTTTGATAATGTTGATTTTTGTGATAATGATGGTTCAAACTTCAGTATAAATAATGTGGCTCGTGTCTCGCTTCATGCATAGTCTTCTTTGTTCTGCATTGCTGTCTTTATTTTTTAGTGATGATGCTTAAATTATGCTGTTGTTCTTCTTGGATTTCCTTTTGTTTGTGTAGCGGCTTTGTGCAATGATTTGATTTTGTTGATGGGTGTTGCTGCTAGCTTTCTATTGCTGACTTTTAACCAACGATTGAACTTATGAGTTTGACTTGGCGTTTAATTGCTGCTTTTTTTGTGTGTAGTGCTGACTCTATCTTTCGATGACGATGCTTGTGTTTTTTTTAAATCACGTCACGTTGACATGTGTTCTTGAATCTTTATGAACCATGCAGCCATTAATTATTACACTCAGTCTTTAGTTTCTTGTTTTCCATCTTGCAATTCTTTAGCAAATATGCTCCATCGTGTTTTCTGATTTTTTTCTTTAGCATCATCTGCTTTTTTGCTATTGTTGACGATGAAGATGCTGCAACACCTGTTGACATTGTCTCCGTTATAGATGACCACGCCGATGACGTTGCAGCAACTATTGATGAAGTTAAACTCGCTTACGCTGCACCGCTGAGGCTGAAAGTAGACGTTGCACCACCATCCATGAAGTAGACGTTGATGTTGTTAGAGTTGCTGACCCTCGCTTACGATGAAGCTGATGTTGTTCCTTTGCTCATAAGTCATAATGAAGTTGAAGTTGATTCCTGCTAACGATGAAGTTCGAGTTGACGCTTGTCCTGCAAATGCTACCGCTGACGATGTGCTGCAATCGCTGACGATGAGCTGCAACCGCTACCACTGACGATGTGCTGAAACCGCTAACGCTGACGATGTGATGCAACTGCTACCGCTGACGATGTGCTGCAACCACTACTGCTGACGCTGAGTTGCAACTGCTACTACTGACACTGAGCTGCAACCGCTAATGCTGACGCTGAGCTGCAACTGCTACTGCTGACACTGGAGTGTGTGCAGTTTAGGCTCTTGCTTAGGAGTGTGTGCAGTTTAGGCTCTTGCTTAGGAGCGTTGCAGTTTAGGCTCTTGCTAAGGAGCGTACTTCTGGAGTTCCTTTGGGAGCTGCTTTGTTGAAGAAGCTTTTGGGGAAAAAGTCTGCTAGCGTCCTTGGAGTTCATGCATTTTGTTTCAAATTTTCATTGAGAAGCGCACGTTGTGGGGAAACTTTCTTTGATTTCTTCTTTGAGAGACATGGTTTCTTCCTGCCCCCAAGTGTACTTGGCGCTTATAACATCCTTCAGTTTTCTGGCTTTCTACGCGTGGTTGTCATCCACCCTACGTCTTGAGTATCTCGTGGAATGCCCCAGGAGTCTCCTTTCCTGACTTTGTCTGTGTTGATCGCCTATGCATCCATACTTCTGTCGGCGTAAAGCTACCAAACTGAATGCTGCATTTGCGGAGTGATTTACGACACGTTGTCACCAATGTTTGATTTGCTTCTACTACTTTTTCTGTGCTGAGGAGGATCTTCCTGTCATTGGTCAATTTCGTGATCGATTCTTCAGGGCGCTTTGCTTGCAGTCCCTTGGGAGTTGGTTTGTTACGTTTGGAGTCTTGCAATGATGTCTTTCTCCTTGTCTTGCTTGCATTTTGCTAAGATCTTCGACAAACAGCTGCTAATGCTTATAGCCATTACCTCTTTGGATGCGCTTTTGTCGACGTCGTCAATGCTCTTATCCTCGTCAACATGCGCGTTTGAGTACGACACATGATTCATTCCATGCCTTCTGACAATTATTTCCATGTCATGGGCACGCGTCGTCAGTTCCTAAAAGCTTCTTGGCTTGATTCCTTTAAGGATGTAAAGAAGTTCCCAGCTCATCCCGTCGATGCACATTTCCACTACTGAGGTCTCGCTGATGCGATCTTTGCATTGTAGGCTCAGTGCGCGCAAACGGTTGATGTATTCAACAATAGGCTCATCTTCCCCTTACTTGGTGTTGGCTAGTTCGCTCATGCTACCGATGCGTCTTGCGCTATAGAATCTGTTGAGGAACTCATGCTGCATTCGGTCCCAGCTGTCAATGGATTCAGCGCCCAAGTCTGTATATATACCAATCGAACGCGATATCCTTTAACGAGCGTACGAACTGCTTCACCAGCTGATCACCCTCGGTTCCTGCGTTACTGCATGTCTCCACGAAGTGAGCGACATGCTGCTTTGGATTACCATTGCCATCAAACTGCAAGAACTTGGGAGGTTGATAACCCACGGGAATGCGTAGTCCATCGATTCTTTTCGTATAAGGCTTGACGTAGCGCGGTCCGCTGGAGGAGTCTCCGCTCACCTGACTTTTGACTGCAGTTGCCACCATAAGTTGTAGCCGCTTCTCATCGTAAACCATACTTTCATTCTTCATAGCTTCTTCAAGAACAATCTTGTGCGCTTCATTGTCATCCAATGCGGCTTCGTGATCGACTACTTCAGGCTTGTCCTTCTTGTGCAGCTTGCTCACCTCTTTTTGAAGATCATCAAGCGTCTTATTATTTTCTTCGTTGTCCTTCATGACACGCTCAAGCATCGTTCTCATCTCCGATATTTGTTCTTCAATGGTCTTTGCTCCTACTGTCATGACAGAAGCAGTGAAAATTTCAGTCTTTTGTTGTGGTGACGCCTTGATGGATAAGGAAAGACTTTCACCAAAATGTGGATAGTAAAATGTCATAAGAGCATCCGCACCCATAATTGCTATATGTTCTCATAGAACATCCTATGATAGAACTTTCTATTTACTATTCACAGCATTTTCTCATATTTTGCGCAGCCATACATCCTCTTAGAGGACTTTCTATTACTATTCATGATAAAATAAAATTTTCTCACATTTTGCTCAACTTTGATTTGTGTTTCAATTTTTTATGTTGCAACTTTGTTTCAATTTCTTGTGAGTATTTTTTTATGATCTATGACAAATAAAGTTTATTTTTTAATCAAACCAAATTGAAATTACAATAATAAAGGAAATTCAAATAACAACAACTACTCTAATCATCAAAGTTAATTGGTCGATAACAATTAGAGATATCAGCGGATCCGCTAGCTTCGTATTCGTCATCCTCATCATGGCGTTGGAGAATTTCACCCTTCCTCTTAGTGAAGAACTTCTTCGACTTTGGGGTCATTATGTCAGTATCCATTAGCATGATTTTTGTTTCTTCCTCCCTTTTTTTGAAGTTAAATTGTTGTTCTTGCATTTTCCATTCTCGATCCAATTTTTGTTGGTTCTGATCAAACAATTGTTGTTGCATTTTCCAGTCTCGCTCCATTTGCATTTGGTTCTGCTCAAGATGTTGTCTTTGACTTTCGGCAATGCTCAATAAGGCTTGATTTTGTGACTCATTAGTAACTTTTTTACCTTTTTTTCTAGCTTCTTTGGTCGCCTTTACACCCGACGGTCTAATAGGGCTCGATGAATTTCCAGGATCAACATCTGGGGTTGAAAATGGCACTTCATCGTCGAAATAACTAGGCAGCTCATTGGTTTGTGTTTCATCAATTATCGGGCTACTCTCATATGTGTGAGCATGCGGAGTATTTGTTTCAACCGTAACAAATGTTGGATGATTCTTCACTAGTTCCCAACATTCATAATCTTTGAATGGTTGTTTAAATTTAGTAATAAACATTATTTGAGCTTTCCTTATCTACAAACAATTAAATAAATATAAATTTAACATTATAGTAATAAATTATAAAATTAAATAAGGTAAAAATATAATACAAATAATAAAAACAATTACCTCATCTTGAGCATTACATCCGGAAGCTAAATTTCTTCTTGCAAAAGAGAGACAAGCACCCCAAAAAACCAAAATCGGTTTTAACTTGGCCATCCGTGCTTGAAGTGCGGATTGAGTACGCTCCGGCGTCAACATTTCGATTGCATCTCTCACCCAGTTTTGTTGGTAGTCGGCATGAATTTTTTCCCATAATTTGTTCACCTTTTGTCGACTTCCGGAAATGGGATCAATGGATTGACGGCAATACGATACGCACAATTGCATATTTTCGGATGTGGACCAATTAGACATTTTGTGAATGTGAATATGTGATTTAGTGAAAGTGTAGTGATTTGTAATGTAACATAGTGCTTATTTATACAAGAAAAAATGATACCTAAGGATAACTTTTGTTTCTTCAAAAATATCTGATTTTTTTTTTTTTTGAATTTTTTTATTTTCCAACGGATCTTTATTATGAGCCATTGGATCAAAATTCAATGGCTGAGATTAGAGAGCCGTTTAAATGTATCCGTTGGGTTGAAATTTCATGACCCATTAACCAAAAATTAGGGTTAATTAAGTCACGTGTTAGCACGTGACTCCCAAAATTAGAACAGGGAACGTTCTCTCCCAATTGCTCCGATAGAACGCCGCAGCGGACGTGCGCTGCTCGTCCTCGAAGAGCAAGCTGCGCTGCTCACTTCCTCCATCAAAACGTTCTACAATTAGGTCGAAACGTCCTATTTGCTATCCCCGGTGCGGATGCTCTAAGTATGATTTAAAATATTAATATTGTGAAAGTGAGAGACATAATCCTACCAGTTCAGCACCTTGTCTGCAATCATACTTTGATATTACCAATTATTAATTGTCAAATTCGATTATGTTGTTTTTAAATGGGACGGTTTTACAAACATCAGCTCCTTTGTTGGGCCCACTAGGCTCATTTTTTATCAAGACCGGAATAGTTGGGCCCATGAAGCCCATTATGGAAAAATATTTTGAGCAGCAGATATTTATTCAATTTTGTGGTAAATGTGTTAGAGCACTCGATTTAAAACCTAAATTAAGCATCGAATCAACACAGAATTTGTTGCATGTATTTTATATTAAACATGCAATATCCTGGTCAAATAGTTTATTAAATAATCCAAAAAATAGTTTATTGATCCTGAAGGAGTCAAATTCAGGTCAGAATATTGTGCTGGAGTCAAAATTACAAAATAATCCAGAATAGGAGTAAGGTTCTAGGAGGATCGATAAATATATGTGAGACGGTGAGACATGATCTCAACCGTTGATTGCTAATATTCCAACGGAAGAGATTTGATTCAAAAAAGTAACTATCGCTCTCAACCGCTAGGGTTTTTTGCAAATCCAACTGCCCATTTTATAAAAACCAACTTTAATCTCAACCGTATATTAATCTAATCTAACGGTTGAGATTTCGTCTTTCCGTCTCACAAATACTTAATGTCCTTCTAGAACTTAACCCTCCAGAATAGAATACCATGGAATGAACAAGATGGTCAATCATTATAAAAAAGCTGAGATTTAGAGTAGATTGGAGGAGAGCGCACAACCACCAATCGTAACTAAGCGGTTGTTCTAAACATATCAATATTGTGTTGCCCGACGTGAAGAACTTTAAAGTTTAGAATAATCATAGTTGTTAAATAAATAGGGTTAATTACAGATGACCACCCGCATAACATGCCATATTCCACGCAACCACCCTTATATTGTAATATTACATTCGACCACCTTTATAACTAAAAACTTTCCAAAGAACCACCTCAGTTAACGGCAGTTAACGGAAAGGTGGTTAAATGGAAACAAAATTGATTATAAAGGTGGCGAAGTAGAAACATATTTATTATAGAGGTGGTGTATTGTAATAAAAATACTATTATTATATTAAAAAATTAATATATTTAACGGTAACGGTGACAGTACAGTGCGTGGGTGGTTGATTGGAAATTTTATACTTATAAGGGTGGTGGAATATATTATTACAATATAAGGGTGGTTTGGTAGAATATAGCATATTATACGGGTGGTTATCCGTAATTAATCCAAATAAATATGCAGAGAAGCAAATAACAAGCGAAACATCATATTATTGATAAAACCCTTCCACAGAGGTGATACCTACTTGTCTGGGTCGGAGAACGAAATTAACGCATGGAGCGTTGCCCATGAACGAAATTACATGAACCCAAATTTGTTGTCCTACTGTACAAAAGCTGCTCTTATTGGGCATAACCAAGACTATCTCAACTATTTTTTTCTGATGCTAACTTTTAAAAAGGGAGGTTAAAATTCTTCCATATCTAAAACTAACATTCTAAGCGCTATGCTTGGATTGGGCAGTCAGCTACTCTTTTCCTCCGCTTTCACGTAACTTGCCATCATTTCTTCAGTACCAGGTAATGGAGGTTTGACTCTTGCTGTACTTGAAATAACATTAGAATGATGACGTTTAGTAGGGGTCAATGGAGGACTGGCTTCACGGACACTGGGCAACATAACTGATGAATTTGAGTGTTTTATTACTTTGATGAGTTGCAACCAAATTGGAGGTCGGCAATGTGCTGAAGCTTCCAGTTTTTTTCTTGGATCCACCTCCATGCATAATGTGAACTGCATTATTTGCATGTGTCACTTTGAGGGATTCAGCAGTTTTTGGAGTGTCAATTTGGGCTCTTGCAGCCACAGCAGTAGCTAGCAACACGGAATCTGATCTGATTGAAGAGTCCACAGAAATGGTTGGCTTTGTTAAAACTGCTGAACTGGTCGCTTGAGTAAATTGATTGACTGATGCAGTTCCAGCAACTTCAGATAAAAATAAAAATAATTAAAAGCAAGCTAGAAAGATGGTTACATACTAATTACAAAACTAGAAATTCAAACCAAAATTTCCGAAAACATCAAACAAATCAAAGTTCAAAATAATAACAAAGGCTTTAAAACTAATTGAATCGGCTAAAAGACTAACAAGGGTAGTGGCATCTAAGAAAAACAGTGATAAAAAAGAACAGAGACAATGGAGAAACATAACGTGTGGACATATAAGAAATGAAATGTCATGGAGCTAAAAATATTGACAATGTTAAGGAAAACAGAAATTGAATGAGAAGAAAATAAAAGAAAAGAATTACCAGTAGACGCTTTAAAAGAAGCAGGCATTTTTAAAGCCATTGATATTGCATTGCGAGTTGCAATTGTCGCTTGCTCATTTGAAAGTTGTTGTCCGTTTACATTGGGTCTCGCTGAGTGTGGGTATTTCTTCTCCATCTTTTGCTTCCACCTCTGAGAAAAGCTTCAACAACATCCGTAATAACAACAAAAATAGCTAAACAACCAATGAGAAAAGACAAATCATGCTTCGAATATTATTTTCACTATAAGAAATTCAAACATTGGATAAATTCTTAATCCGGCGTGCCTACTGATTAAGGGAAGTATAGTACGTTGGACAACATAAACTATTGATTCTATACAAGTGACATTTGCTGCTACAAGTAAGAGAACTCGCTAATGATTACCATAATAACATTATTTGTTATCATTATTGTTACAGCGCCAAATATGAATAGTTACGGTGTTTATGGATGCTACAAGTGTTTAAGCTTCAAAACTAGAAATTAACTATTCAATAAGTGAATGGTAGAATAGTTTTACCGATCCAACTTGTGCGGCAGTTCTCTTCCCATTAAAGATTTCTCTTGAAATGGTAGCCCAATTACCTACCCCATACTTCTTTACCCCATCAAAGAGAATCTTATCATCTTCTGTTGACCACATATGTCTCTTCTTTTTAGAAAGTGGATTGCCTCCAATAGCAGCTATGTCATTCGAGAATTCAGGCGCACAAGACTGCCGCTTTGGAGAAGAGCCAGTGCAGAGCTCGTTAGCGCCTAAAGATGCGTTAGCAGCCAAATTATCAGGAAATTTTGAAGTACTTTGTGGCCAAGACGCAAGAAGAACCTACAAATACGAAAATAAAAATCTTAAACTTTAGATTTCAGGATTCATCTATATAAACATACACATTTAAGACATAAGCATACAATAGTATAATACTGCACATTAGCAACACCAAAAGGTGATTTTCGATGTTAAACTTAACTTACAATAAGAATGCTCGATGGCAAAACAAATGAAAAATAGATCATGTATACTAGGGTAGCAGATACTAACTTTTACGCATGCCTGAGCCTCTGCTAAACTTTTAGGACTTCCTTGAGGTATTGCTTCCAACTCAGTTTCCAATCACTTTCATCGTCCTGCAAAAGAGCTCAAATCAATTATCCACACACTGACATTATTCAACAAAGTGTGTGTTGAAAGATTCCCCAAGATAGTGTGATTTTGGTTGCAGAATAAATTATATACCATAGCGGAAAAGGAATCAGATATACATATATACTGTATAGAATTACAACATACTGCAAACAATGGAATAACGAGCACAAACTAAAGCAAACAACACCAAACAGAATCTATCGCAACAATACTGCAATAATTTTTTGTTTCAACCAAATTTCTTTTTACGTATGAAACGAACAAATTGACTAAAAGATATATGGACACTAACCAAAGGTTCAGCCCCATCTTCGATCTCTTCTTCCAATGGATGTTTATAAGCTAAATGTCGCCACAACGTCTGATACTCTCTGGCATTCTTAATCCCAGTTGAAGTACTCTTCACTAACTCCTTCCAATCAATCTTCTCGCCGCAAAATTTCGCAATCTCTTGATACAAAGTTATAACATTAGATTCCGAATACCTAATTTTCAACAATAATGTTAAAATCACAATTCTTTACAGTACACATATTCCATATTGAAATTGAAATCAGTCAGTATTGAAACCTCTGGAACACATTGTACACGTCATCAACGCCAATAGTCACTCTCTTCCGCTTTTTTGTACGATTCTCATCTTCAGACATCCTTTTTCGAACGAGGAAACCAAACCCTAAACCCTAGACGTGACGTAGACCAGTAGCGACGAGATTACGCCGTGAATTTTAACGATTTGAAGAATCTGAGAGTTCAACGGAGTGAACTCATATGTGTGTGGCAAGTTTGTTGCAAAGATGAGTGCGTAACTTGTTCTGCAAGTAAGCGAAAGATTCAATCAGTGTTGCAGATGTGATGAAAGACCTGCTGGAGCAAGTTGTGAAGCAGTAACATAAACACAGGGGTGCAGTCCTGACGAACAGCGACGTCATGGCCAGTGGCGGAACCAGGACGAAATATTCGCCGGGGCTCAAAAGCTTAGGACGGAGGACGGAATATTCGCCGGGGCTCAAATAATTTTTTTAGGGGGGCTCAAATAATTTTTTTAGCTGGGGCTCTAATAATTTTTTCAGCCGGGGCTCAAATAATTACTTTACCCGGGGCTCCAAATCGAATTATGATAAATTATACCTGGTAAAAAAAAAAAAAATTTTCCTCGCCGGGGCTCCAGCCCCCCTCCGCCCCCCTGGTTCCGCCACTGGTCATGGCAATCCGCGAGATTTTTAGAAGAAATCTCTAAGGCGGTTTATGGTTTAGATAATAATCAGATTTTGATTATTACCTAATCTAATAGAATTAGGAGTTTCAAAAAAGATTTAAGTTCCGACGAGCATACGCGAAGAGTGAACAAAGAAGAAGCTTGCTGCGGAAGTCTAAGTTGTTGTTGAGATTGATACTGATCTGAGTTGAGCTATATCCTTTGGAGAACAAAGTTATTGATCAGTTACGATATTTTAATTATATTAGAATTCGATCAGAATTAGGAAGTTTCCAAAATAAGGAATTTTCTATAATCTGAAGTTGATTAGAATTAGGAAATCTGAAGTCGATTAGAATTAGTAAGTTTCTATCTTTATCCTTGATAGAACACTATAAATTCAGGACAGCCTTTCTCCGAATCTTTCCATCATCAAATCCTGAAGAGAGAGAAGACACGCGCCCACGCGCGCGATTTAGGGTTTGATTTTCAATCTGTTCTCGATGACCGGAGCAGGGGCGGCGACTCCGTCTGTCGCCTGTCAGGAAGCCTTAAGAGGGACAAAGGGGGGGACTGCGGACATGGAGATAACTCCTTTGGCAGGGGTGGATGAAACTCAAGATGCGGTGCCTAAAGTGAGTTTTGAGGAAAAATTAAGGAATTTCTGGACGATGAAGAATGAAGCTAATAGATCCGCGACGGAAGGTGTGACGATAGGCTTTCACCAGGAGCTGTATGGAGAGGATGAAGTTGAATTTTCAGAGGAATTCTGGGCTGAACTTGCCGATGATTGGTCGGCATCTCTTGTGGGAATGTTTTTTGGGTCGAAACCTAGCCTCGGAAAAGTCACTGGATTTGTGAGGTCAAGGTGGGGAGATGCTAGTGTTGTATCTGTTGCTCAGTTGGATCAGGGTATTTTCATTTTCAGCTTTAAATCAGAGGGTGAACGTGATCGCATCATCGACCAAGGTCCGTGGACTTTTGATAGTCGCCCTCTTGTCCTGACGATTTGGTCGCCGGATGAAGTTTATTCGCTGAATAATGTTAGCTCTCTACCAGTTTGGGTGCGTTTCCCAAAGCTCAGCCCACACCTGAGAAGGAGTGATGCTTTAAGCCAAATTGCAAGCCTTGTGGGTCGACCGCTTCAAACTGATGGGTACACTAACGGTAAGACAAAGTTAATGTATGCTAGAGTCCTTGTCGAAGTTTTTGCTTCGAATGAGTTGAAGCATTCAATATCCATCAAAGGGCCGCGAGGGGTGAGTTTTGTGCAAGCTGTTGAGTACGATTGGATACCACCAAGGTGTGGTCATTGTCAGTCGTTTGGACATCATGTGAATCAATGCAGATGGCCTAGAATTAGTATTGAAACAGAGGATGAGGTGGAGGACCGCATTGTTATTGAGCCACAAGTGTTAAAAGAGGATGTTGTAGTGGACAAGCAGAAAGGAGGTTCTGATCAGAATAAGGATGGTGGGGGGAAAATGGGCAAGAAGAGATTAGTTCTAAATGTCAGCAGGGAAGTGCTTCAGAGATGCCGACTGAGTGTGTTGCTGATGAGGAAAATTTTACAGTGGTGAAAAGGAAGGAAAAGGAAAAGGAAAAAAAAGAAAAAGAAAAGAACTTCGAAACAATTGTCCCAAGACTCTGATTTGAACGTGAAGATTAATACTCTTGCCCGAAGCTCCAAGGGGAATGGAATTGGAGCAAAATTAAACTTCCTTTGATGTCAAGCGTCGCTAGTTGGAATGTGCGGGGAATTAATCATTCCTCCAAGCAATATGAGGTTAGAAATCTTATCTCTAAGTTTAATATTGGTGTTTTGGGGATTTTGGAAGCAAAAGTTAGGCCTTTTGAGATTGACAGAATTACTAGGATGTGCACTCCGAGTAGTCAGTGGAAGTCTTTTTGTTTTTTGGATGATAACTCTGAAAAGGGTAGAATTTTGGTAGTGTGGAATGAAAGGGTTATTAAGTTGAATGTCATCTTTGCGGACAATAACCCTTTCATTCCTGAAGCTGTGGGGGTGTTTGAGAATCAAGGTATCTCCGATCACTGTCCTGCTATCACGAGATTGGTTACTGAAGCCAAGAGGAAGCATTGGTTCCGTTTTCAGAGCTTTTGGACTTTAACTGAAGAGTTTAAATCCTCTTTGAGGAGAAATTGGAGAAAGGGAGGAAAAAATCTTTTTCAAATTCAATCAAATCTGAAATCCCTTAAGAGATGCCTCAAGGTTGATATGTTAGAGTACAATGGCGATATGAACAAGAGAGTTGATCGTGCAAGAAAAGAGCCGTACCAGACGCAAGAAAATCTTACAACTAATATTGATGATCAAGGCTTGGTTGAAGAAGAAAAGTGTAGAGTGACGGAATTCAGGAAGCTGCTAAGATATCAGTTCATATTCAATTGCCAGCGTGCTCGCATCAACTGGGCTAGGGAAGGGGATTTGAACACGAGATACTTTCATAATGTCATCAAAGGGAGACGTGGCAAGAATAAGATTTTGGCAGTTAAGTTGGATAATGGGAGTACCTCTTATGCTTTAGATGTAATTAAGAGGGAATTTGTTTGTTTTTTTGAGGGTTTATTTAACTCATAGAATGACAGCCCACAGCCTTTTGATGAGACTATCTTCTCGGAGGGAAGTAAAATATCAGAGAATGCTTGTATTGAGCTGGTTAGTGATGTCTCGTATAATGAGGTGGCTGACGTTGTGAGAAATTTATCGAACAACAAACCGGCGGGGCCTGATGGATATAATGGGGAGTTCTACAAGTCAGCTTGGAATTGGTGTGGTAATGATATCTTTCGGGCTATCTCTCAGTTTTTTAAGGATGCAGTGATGCCTTTTGGTGTAAACGCAGCATATTTAGCACTGATCCCGAAAGTTGAGCATGCATCAAATCCAAAGGAGTTTCGGCCGATTAGTTGCTGTAATATGCTATATAAAATAATCTCCACTATTATTGCTAATAGGCTAAAAAAGTGTCTGCCACTCTTGATTGGAGAAACTCAGTCGGCTTTTGTTCCCGGAAGAAACATATCGCATAATAGCTGCCTCGCCCAAGAACTGGTTGCTGGTTATTGCAGAAAGAATGTTAGCAAGAGGTGCGTGATGAAGGTTGATATCACCAAAGCTTATGATATGGTGAATTGGGAATTCCTGAGAAAAACTATGCAACTAATGAACTTTCCTGGGAAATTTGTGAAGTGGGTTTTTGCTTGTATATCTACTGCTAGATTTTCGGTATTGATAAATGGCGAGCTTGTTGGTTTTTTTGGGAGTAATAGGGGCCTTCGTCAGGGGATCCGCTATCGCCGTTTCTGTTTACTCTCGTCATGGAGGTTCTGTCCAGGGATTTAAATAGATTGTCTCGCAAAGAGAATTTCCAGTTCCACCCTAAATGCAAGAAAGTTGGTTTAACGCACTTGATGTTTGCAGACGACCTGCTGATTTTCTCTAGTGCAAGACGACATGCTCTCCTATGTATTCGTGATGTGCTGACTGGTTTTGCGTCTTGCTCTGGTCTTTGTATGAATGTTGATAAGTCTAATATCTTTTTCGGAGGTGTTAGCACTGATGCGAAGGAGAGTTTGGCAGAGCTTATGGAGTTATCTATTGGGAAGTTTCCAATTATGTACTTGGGTGTGCCGCTGGACTCACAGAGCATCAAGGCTGGTAACTTCAAACCTATCATTGATAAGATGCTTGGTAAAATTTTATCATGGTCTGCTAGAGCTCTTTCTTATGCCGGGAGACTTGTGTTGGTGAAACACGTTTTGTCTACAATATGTACATATTGGATGAGAAGTATGATGTTGCCAAAGGAGGTTTTGAAGAAGATCACCAGCATCTGTCGCAGTTTTCTATGGTCGGGTAAGAGCTCCACAGGTAGAAATCTGATGGCTTGGAGAAAAGTTTGTCGAGCTAAAAAGGAGGGTGGTTTGGGTGTTAAAGATCTTGAGGTTTTCAACAAAGCTATGGTCCTTAGTCATATTTGGGATTACTGTCATAGAAAGGAGAGTCTTTGGATTAAATGGATTGATAAATATTACTTTTCAAACTCAACCTTTTGGGAGATGGTAGAAAAGCCTCACTTCACTTGGAAGCTGAAAACGCTGCTGAGGTTGAGAACGGCAGCTCTGAATTGTATTGAGACAAACTCTCTGGGGTGCATTGAATGGAAGGGTGCAACAAACCAGTTTACTACCAAAGGATCATATGACATTCTCATCGGTCGGGCGCCTAAAAGGAAATGGACTAGTATGATTTGGAATTGTGTTTCTCATCCCAAACATAGCTTTTGTACATGGCTGGCTTTTAACAAAAGATTGCCAACCAAATCAAGGATTCGTGGTACCGCGAAAAATAGTTTGTGCTCTTGGTGTGGATGTGAGGAGGAGACAGTAGATCACTTAATATTCTCATGCAACCGGATGAGTGCATTCGGGAAGTGCTTGAGCCTCATTGGGTTAAACACCGACTTCTATAGTTGGAGTGATGTTGAAGCTTGGCTGGGATCTTATAAATGAGTTGTCGTGCGGAGAAGCTGGCCACATATTTCATTGTCAATGCAGTTACTTATGAGATTTGGCATAGCAGGAATGCTTTAATCTTTCGAGACAGACGGATTGAAGAGCAGGAGGTAATCAATAGAGTTATTAAAATGTTGTGTTTGAAGATGGAAGTTATGAAGACAAAGCTGAATTGGTCACATATTATTAACAAGTTGATTCAAACTACTCCTGCCTAGTATTTCTGAGATTACATAGCTTTTGTGGTCTTCTTTCATATGTTCACAGGTTTGAGTTTTTTCTGTGGTTGCGTGGTTGTGCCTTGTGCATTCCTGTTGGAGTGTGTGTTGGTCGAGTTGTTGGGTGTTGGGTTGTTGTAAGGCTCTGTTAGTCTATCTTTTTTGAATAAATTCACCTTTTTCAAAAAAAAACACTATAAATCAGAAGAAAAAGAGTTGATCGAAGGATGACTTTCTGGTAGAAGATTGAGGGAGCAGAAGTATTGAGAAAGTCATCGCACGAGCTAAGGATATTAAGCTAATTGCACAGACAGGTGCGCTGAAGGAGCTTACTGCAATTCATAGGTGATTCGCTGTGTCCTAGGAGTTGTACTTTGATACACATTCAGAAAGAGTAGAGGGTCGTTCACTTGACGAACAAGAGATCAGTGGAGTTTTGATATGGTGGATAGCTGATAGGTAGTCAGTACTCTTGGACTGTGTTTTCACGAGTTGTTTCATTAGAGTTCTTTGAGAAAGTCAATTTGGTGTAATTGTACTTGAACTTATTAGTGAAACGTTTCCATCGGGCTTTGGAGTAAGCCCCCCAGACTAAGCCTTAAAGGAGCCGAACTGGGTTAACAAGATTGTGTGTCATTTATATTTTTGCATATACGTTAATCTGCTAATCTGAAACAGTATCTGCTTAAGCTAACCTGGAACAGATATCGTACAAGAATCTGTGACAGACCGGATAACTAAATTTCAATTGGTATCAGAGCCGATCACTCGACAAACTGAGTGAGATCCTACTAAAGACTACTGTTTCAGATAGGGGAACATGATGAAATTTAGAGAAGCTCAGATTCGACCTCCAATGCTCGATGAAACGAACTACTCGTATTGGAAGACTAGGATGAGGGCACACATTAAGTCTATTGATTATCGTGCATGGAGGAACATCATTGTTCGTTGGGAACATCCAAAAGAAGTTGATAAAGATGGTGTTACATCTCTCAAAGATGAGGATAAATGGACAGTTGCTGAAGAAAGAGCTGCTTCAGCTAATGCTCGAGCACTGCATGCTATCTTTGGAGCAGTAGAACCGGATGTATACTCATTAATTTCTGAATGTCAAGCTGCCAAAGATGCATGGGACATACTGCAGACCACATATGAAGGAACCGACAGGGTGAAAGAGACTCGGCTGTTAACCTTGACCTCCCAGTTTGAGAATCTCAAAATGATGGAAGATGAATCGGTGACGGAGTTCAACAAGAGGTTGATGGACATAGCTAATCAGTCACATTCATTGGGAGAGTTTATCAGTAATGAACGATTAGTAAAGAAGGCGTTGAGGGCTCTATCTAAAAAGTTTGCCATGCACAAAATTTCCATTTTGCAGACACAGAATTTGAAAACTCTTAAATTGGAGGAGTTGATGGGAATCTTGAAGTCTTATGAGTATGAGATGGAGATGGATGTTCCACCTAAGAAAATAAGAGATGTTGCATTTAAAGGAGAAGTGACTCAATCTGACCCAGAAAGAGATGATGATCAAATTGACATGATTGCCAGAAACTTTTTGAAATTCATGAGAAAGCTGAACAAGAAGGAATCAGATATGAAAAATTCTGCTCAAGCAGTTAAATCTGGAGGCAACCTCAAAAGAAACATGATAGAAAAAAGGGGACAGTTAGTTGAAAAGAAGGAGAAAACTGTTAGATGCTTAGGATGCGAGAGAATGTCCTACTGAAAAGAAAAGACAGAATAAGTTTTTTGGTGCAAGCCTTAGTGACTCTGAGAGAGAAGACGAATCTGAGGATGAAACCGAAAAAGTGAGTTGGATAGCACTGGCTGCTGTAGCAGAGCTGACATAGGAAAAAGATGAAGAGGATGACTCCCATTCCATAGAGAATGACACATTTACTGAAATTACTAAGGACTCAACTGTTGATAAGAGTCGATCAATGTATGAGAAGTGGGAAGAAATTGTAGAGTTGAACCGTATACTTAAAGTCCAAAAGGAAGAACTATATAACAAATGTGAGAATATGAAGGGAGAGTTATCTGTTGCAACAGCAGAACTAAGAACTGCTCGAACAGAATTGAAGCAACTTAACAAACTTGTTAGTAAGGATGAACTCGCAGGTGTAGAGGTTGAGTCACCACAAGAAGCAAGCTAACCTGTTATCAAAAGTGCACAATCAGATATTGTGACCAAATCGAAAACTGTTCTAGATGGTCGGATTAGGAGCAGTCAGCAAGTATGTTGCTACTGCAATCATAAAAGACATATTAGACGTGACTGCATATACCTTCATAGGTCATACAGACAAAGAGAACAGAATGTTGCTGGAGCAGGATTTTCAGGAATGCTTGGACAGCAACTCTGAAAGAGGTTTCTTCCATCAGGATACCATAATAATTATCAAGGATACTCTAATCTTCTGCAGGTTATTAGTCTCCCAGACACTACTAACTGCTATATATTAAAGAATGTTAAAGACGTTAGGGAACTTGACCTAGAGCAGACAAACTTTATTGAAGAAACTGTTGACCTGGTTGCTGAAGCAAGGAATGGAGCAGAGGGAGATAACACTGATACATTTGATCAAGTAAAACTTAATGACAAAGTGTATGTTGCTCTACTTAAACAATTCAAGAATTCGCAACATCCTGAATATGTTCATCATCTCAAAAAGGAGTTGTATGGGCTAAAGAAAGCGCCCAAAGAATGGTACCAAATATTAGCAATTTCCTTGATTATCCATGGCTTTGTGCGAGGGGGAGAAGACAACACCTTGTTTGTGAGAAGAAAAACAAATGACAAAATGTCTGAGCAGTTTGTGGAGCACACTATGACTGAAAATCAGCTAGCAGTTTTGGTCTGCTGTATTGTTCAAGAATAATCTAATTTCGCTGCTTAAGCAGACCTGATGCAAAGAATACTATCTGAGGAGTCTGTTTAAGAAAGTAACTTAGGAGGTTATTTTAAGTTTGAATTATATTTTTTGAAGTCCAGAAAAAGTCAGGGAAGAAGTTAGATTTTTGACCTGTTAGATTTTTGACCTATTCAAGAAGATGCTAAGGATATAAAGAAGATATCCTATTGAATGTGAGAAAGCAAAGTCTAGCCACAGAAGGTGGGGAGATCCGTAGAGAACTTGAAGATGCTGATATTGATGTTATTTAGATCATAGTAGAATCTGTTGAAGCAGAGCAGGAGTCTGAGAAATTTAAAGAAGGTAATAATTCTGATTGAGTAACTGCTGAAGCAGTAGATGAGACAGAGACTGTTGCAATAGTATATGTGGCAAATATTTCTGGAAATGAAGAAGAGGTTGTGGATGAATGATGGAGCGTATTTATACGATCCATCATTGTCTTATTTCCTTTATTCTTATATGCTTTATTTGTGAAATATTACCTCTTTGTAGTGTTTTGCGTTTCACGCATATTTGAAGTGGAAAAGAGATTTCACACGCTTATGGAGCAATTTTAGACGAATTCGGAGCTAGGAAACGAAGAAAGAGCTGGATGACATCATGCTGACGTCAGACATGGACGCTGAAGAGTTTATTTACGCGGAAGCTGAAGAATTTATTTAATTCTTACGGGTCCGCGGATTTTATTCCTAAGGGTCCGCGGATCTGTCTGGCCCAGCCCAATTTGACATCTTCAGCTACATTATAAATAGGGTTTTAACCCTAATTGAGAGAGAGAGCCTGCACGGCCACCAAAAGTTTTCCTCTTCAAACTCTTTAGATTAATGTTTTGTAGTTGTAGCTAAATTTCCCTACAGTTTGGGGAATTTAGTTGCAACGTTGTTTGAGACCATTAAATAGCATGTTTTAATTTAGTGAATTCTGTTCTTGTTATAAATTGCATGCTTTGTTATTTGCTTGACCTAGCCTAGCGGTGAAATTAGGTTTATATCAATTGCATGATACTTAATTGAATTATCATAGTAGCAAAGCCTAGCGGTGGAGCTATTGTGGTAGTTTGATTAGGTTATTGTTACATCTTCTTGAGACTCTAGCGGGTAATAGAAGGTAGAACTAGAATTAGGTAACAACCCTAGCGGGACTATCTAATTAGAACAATTATAATTTACTAGATTGATGCATGTCTGGTCTATGATTACAAGTTGTAACGAGATTCCCTGAACTGTGTTTTCTCACTTATTAGTAACCCTTTAGTTTTTTAGTTTACAAACCAATCCCAAAAAACCCCCTGATAGGAGTAGGAGTAGTTGTAGTATAACTCTTAGACTAGATTACTTTCCCTTGGGTTCGACCCTGCTTACTACTGTACTAGTATTGAGTAGGTTTATAAATTTAGATTTGCAGTGCACAACGACGCGCTGTCAAATTTTGGCGCCGTTGCCGGGGAAAGCAACTTTAGTTTAAGAGTTTTAGTTAAATTAGTTTCTTTTCAGTTTTTATTCAAAAAAAAAGTTTTTGACCTTTTGCCATGGATTATGCAGATGAATATCAAAGAGATCCATACATGCCACATGATCCATATCCACAACGGTACATGTCTCCACCGCAATATCACTACCAGCAGTACCCAGCATATCAGACTCAACAATATTCAGAACAACAGCAGTTTCAGGGAGGCACAACTCAGATGCTCAAGGATATTAGAGAGATGAAAGAGATGTTGCGGCAGTTGGCGGCCAAATCATGTAAATTTTGTGGTAATACTGGTCACGAAACAGATGAGTGTCCCACAATTTATAATGATCAAAGAGATGATGCATATGCAATGGGAGGATACCAGGATTACAGTAGCACATATGAACCTAGGGCGCAGTGGACTGAGCAATATAGTCATGATTGGGACAATCAACCTCCACCGTATCAGCCACCATTTCAGCAACATAATGTATATCCGGCCAACAACACAAGCTCAGGCAAAACACTAGAGGATATGGTCAGGGAATTGGCTGCCAACCAAATCGAGATGAACAAGAGATTGACCCAAATGGCCACAGCAATTTTTGAGCTCCAGAATGAGAAAGAAAAGCTCCGTTCACAAATAATATTGGATTCCAGCAATAGTGTCAATTTGATGAGCTTGAGCAATGAAGAGGAGCTAGAGGAGAGTCCAAAGTGCAAGAGTATAACACTGATTGTCGGAGGTGTTAGTGTTGTAGAAGCGCAGATTCTAGTTGAATTGATTCCCATATAGGACATGTCCAAGAAAAGTTGAATTTGGCATGGATATGATGAAGCGTGCAGTTGAGTTAGTCACCGCAAAAGAGTTACATATGTCGTGAATGATTAAAAAAAGAATGAAAAGGTAGTTGTGACAGGGGGAGTAAAGACTGAAGAAGATTTTGGCTAACTCAGAATTCACTAAGACATCTACTGCAGGGGAGCAAAAGCAGATGCTATGAGATGCTGAAGGAGAAGCAAAGATTTGTTCTAGCACTATCGGATGAAGAACTGAAGTAGAATATAGTAATTAAATGAGTATGATGGTATGAGAAAAGTGCTTAGGCGGAACAATTCAGAAAGGAGCTGGATGCACATCATAAGCAGAGATAAGACAGAGCTAGAGCAGAGATACGCCAGAGCTAGAGCAGAAACGATGAAAAAATGGGAGTTTCTCAATAATAATGGCATGAACTAGAAGTTATTTGGTGGAATGCATTAAGAGGATGTTACTGTGTAAGAACTGTTGAAGCAAACCAGTTTGCTGCTAAAGAGAGGTTGTATACCTAATTCCTAAATATTCTAATGAGGAGACCCGCATTGAGGGGGAGGACGTATGTCAAAACAGAAGGATATTATTTAGGGGGAGAGAGCTCTAATTTAAACTGTTGTTGACCTAGAAACAAGGGTCGTATTGTGTCATTGCCAGATTTATTGGCAAAAAGGGGGAGTATGTTTAGATGTTTGAAAAGAATATTGCTTGAGCAAAAGAAGTGTACTGCTGAAGCAAAGTAGGTCAAGCAAAGCAGATATAGTATTGAAGCAGTTACGTAAAAAACAAAGCTTGAGGAGGATTTTGTAACAAATTGCCAAGGGGGAGATTGAGAGTTCAATGGAGTGAACTCATATGTGTGTGGCAAGTTTGTTGCAAAGATGAGTGTGTAACTTGGTCTGCAAGTAAGCAAAAGATTCAACCAGTGTTGCAGATGTGATGAAAGACCTGCTGGAGCAAGGTCTGAAGCAGTAACGGAAACACAGGGATGTAGTCCTGATGAACAGCGACGTCATAGCAATCCGCGAGATTTTTAGAAGAAATCTCTAAGGCGGTTTATTGTTTAGATAATAATCAGATTTTGATTATTACCTAATCTAATAGAATTAGGAGTTTCTAAAAAGATCTAAGTTCCGACGAGCATATGTGAAGAGTGAACAAAGAAGAAGCTTGATGCGGAAGTCTAAGTTGTTGTTGAGATTGATACTGATCTGAGTTAAGCTATATCCTTTGGAGAACAAAGTTATTGATCTGTGATAGAGCACAGTTGTACGCTATTTTAAGTCCTTTACATTACTGATATTCTAACATATTTTAGTATAAGATTACGCTTTGATGTAGTTTTGTACTACAGGTCTAAAAGAAGAGTTAGAACAAAAACGCAACAAGAAGGCTGAATTCCAGAACAAAAGACAACAACTTGACAACAAAGTACAGAAGACCAATAGCGCGCGAGCACTATGGCGCGCGAGTGAAGGTCGCGTAGAAGACAGCAAAACGATGACGTCAGCAGACAGCGAGATATCCGAAGCGATTACGTCATCACGCGCACAAAATATTTCTAAGTTCGTTTTTGGAGATCAAGTATTTCTTAAGCTGATTTTTAGAGATGCAGATGATTTCCTACAGATATCCTTGCCAAAATATTTATGGAAACCCTAGGAGGCAAGGACTATAAATACAAAGCTTCATGGAAATCACAAGCATGCACGCAGAAGGGATCAGAAGGCACAGAGCAGAATTCTGACTTGGCCGTGCGCGCAAGCTGTCACGCGAGCCTGATGACGCACCATACAGATTTGTCTTGTTATTTTAGTTGTTCTATAGTTATTCTTGAGATGTATTCATTCAGTATGTGTAGCTAACTTACTGAATTCGGTTTGGATTTGAATCTATGAATTATATGTTTTGAGGTCTTGTTCTTAATTTGCATGATTAAGTTTAGTATTATTATTCCGAACTCAATTGCATGATAATTAGGTTAGACAATTAAGCGAAGCCTTGCACCGCAGACTTAGTTGTAGAATCTATTTTCTATAGTTAAACTATCAGAGGTACGTGACTGTGAATGATATGAGTAACACTAGAATAGGCAATAGCTACCTTGACCGGATTCGTTATTGACTGACTAGATTGAGTAATAATATCATACAGACTTTGACCGGAATGTATGTGTAGGTTATTAAGCTGTGACAGGACCTTAACATACGTGAACACTACATCATGTATCATTAGTGACCGAGGACAAACATAGAAATTCATAGTGAAGAATCTGAACCGAGCTCATCTCTTGCATATTATTTACATCTTCTATACTTGCTGTCTGTGTGTGCGCCAGTTGTACTTGCGCAGCAGTTTTTCTTTCTTTTAATTGTTACTCACAACCCCAATTCTTAGTTTGTAGTTGAAAAGGAGAATTCTCACCGTTCCCTGTGGATTCGACCCCAGCTTGCCAATACTATACTAGTAGGAGAGCCGGGACAAATTTGTAGCACTCAACGACGTGCTCGTCAATCTGTTACGATATTTTAATTATATTAGAATTCGATCAAAATTAGGAAGTTTCCAAAATAAGGAAGTTTCCAAAATCTGAAGTTGATTAGAATTAGGAAATTTGAAGTCGATTAGAATTAGTAAGTTTCTATCTTTATCCTTGATAGAACACTATAAATTCAGAAGAAAAAGAGCTGATCGAAGGATGACTTTCTGGTAGAAGATTGAGAGAGCAGAAGTATTGAGAAAGTCATCGCACGAGCTAAGGATATTAAGCTAATTGCACAGACAGGTGCGCTGAAGGAGCTTACTGCAATTCATAGGTGATTCGTTGTCTCCTAGGAGTTGTACTTTGATACACATTCAGAAAGAGTAGAGGGTCATTCACTTGACGAACAAGAGATCAGTGGAGTTCTGATCTGGTGGATAGCTGATAGGTAGTCAGTACTCTTGGACTGTGGTTTCCACGAGTTGTTTCATTAGAGTTCTTTGAGAAAGTCAATTTGGTATAATTGTACTTGAACTTATTAGTGAAACGTTTCCATTGGGATTTGGAGTAACCCCCCCAGACTAAGCCTTAAAGGAGCCGAACTGGGTTAACAAGATTGTGTGTCATTTATATTTTTGCATATACGTTAATCTGCTAATCTGAGACAGTATCTGCTTAAGCTAACCTGGAACAGATATCGTACAAGAATCTGTGACAGACCGGATAACTAAATTTTAGAATCGCTTTATTTTGTGACTTGTCCCGAAACGTATTTTGAAATTTCTGGATGGGGCTTAAATTTTTAGTATACAGCAGATTCAAAATTGAAATTTTTGCGGAACGGGTGTGGTCTAGGGATTGGGATTTTGGTTGTAGCATTTTTCGCCAAATAAAACGGGAAAGTATTTTAATTTTAATGTAATTGTCATTTAAAGGTTTAATCTCAAGTAGAATAGAATAAAAAATAAAGAATTGCCTAGAATATGTTGTACATTGTATGGAATTCGGTGGTCTACTGATCATGTTCTTAGTGTAAAAGTCAACGGAAGTTGATTTTCTCTTCAACTTTTTGAAATATTTTTTCTAAATTAGATAATAAGGTTAATTACAGATGACCACCTGCATAATAGGTCATATTCCACGCCACCACCTTTATATTGTAATATTACATTCGACCACCTTTATAATTACTAACGTTTCCAAAGAACCACCTCAGTTAACGGCAGTTAACGGAGAGATGGTCAAATGGAAACCAAATTGATTATAAAGGTGAAGTGGACACATATTTATTATAGAGGTGGTGTATTATAATAAAAATACTATTATTATATTAAAAATTTAATATATTTAACAGAAAATTTGACGGAACAGTGATAGGTGGTTGTTTGGGAACGTTAGTAATTATACGGGTGGTCGAATGTAATATTACAATATAAGGGTGGTGGCGTGGAATATGGCCTATTATGAAGGTGGTTTTTCGTAATTAACCCTAGATAATATTAATTATTGAATGTTTCTGCGATAGCAATTACACATGGTACAGTTCATACAGATCTTAATGTATTCTAATCAGTAGAACATGTAGTTATCACAAACATCTTCACTCAAGTATTGACAGGCAGTTGATGGGTTTTCAACGAAACAGAAATCATTCTACTACCTGAATCTAAGGATGCAGAATCAGTGGATGAATATAGACTAATTAGCTTGTGCAACATAGCAATGAAGATAATCACAAAAGTGATTGCAAACAGATTGAGAGTGTGTCTTCCGTCGGTGATTTCAGAATCTCAAAGCGCATTTTTGAAGGGAAGGTTGATATCAGACAATGTAGCACTTGCCCATGAAGTCACCCATTTCATCAAGCATAGGAAAAAAAGGTCAGGCTGAATATTTATCGGTAAAGGTGGATATGAACAGTACAACTCCTCGTTTACTACTGTTCTAAGCTGCACCCCTTGATTCTCAGGCACCAATCCAAGTTGAAGTTCTGCAGCAAGACGTCTCAAACTAGATGGACCAATGAAGTCTCTAGCCTAAGCCTAAAAGCCCTCAACCAACGTGATAAACGCGGTCACGCTCGCTCTCCTCACTGCCGTTGCTCGTCTCCTTGTGCTTTGGTCTCGATCGCTCCTCTAGCTATCTCACAAAGTCACACGGCTACAAGCTCCTGCTGCTGGCTTTTATACTAAGCCACTCCTCTCAATCAAACCCTACAATCCATGCAAGATTCAATTTAGGAAATATCATATCTTTTCAAATCTTTGTTCAATATATCTTTTCTAAACTCCAAAAAACAGTTAGGACATTATCATTATCAATATAGGCAGTTAGAATATTATCAAAATCGATCTAATCAATTTAAGAAACAAAATATTCTTCCCTGATTTTTCTGGGTCCGAAATATCAGGAACTGCCAACGACTTTAGACTAGTCGTTCGGTAAGTCCAGTGAAGCACAATCTGCACACTCAATACACTAGTCAGTATTGATCACTTGTCATCATCAAAACCCCAGGGGTTCAACAATTTCCCCCTTTTTGATGATGACAAATAATCCAGAGAAATTAAGAACAAGACAAGTGATGTGCAGATTCAATTACCGACCAAGCTACCGAGCATTCCCCCTAAGTCCATGCGCTAGGTCGTCATCTCAAGGTTCCTTAGGAACTGAGTGAACTGAGTCCTTTACCTGCACATAACAGCCACTACTTCCCCCTTTTGTCATTATCAAAAATATCATAATCCGGGTTAGTAGAACAAGAGACAAGCAGAACACCAAAATATCAGTCAATCATAAGCATGTGTAAAATAGTGCAGTTCAAAATAAGACCGCCCGTCACATCAGGCAAAACAAGACAACTTCAGTTCAAAGTTTTATCAAGGAAAACAGAAAAATGTGCTAGGTCAAAAGCAGAAGGGGCCTAGGGACTGGTCATCAGAGATCAGGAGGTGCGACTGGTGGACTGAGCAGCAATAAACTGATCCATCTTCAACAACTGGTCCACCTTCTCATTTAGAGACCGAAGCAAGCTGATAATTTCCTTCCTCTGAGAAACAGCGCTAGTATCCTCAGCTTGCTCTTTCACTTCCTGATCATCGTCCAGGTCCACTACAGGAACGGGCTCCTTCGGTTCCTTCTCCTTCTCCTTCTCTCCTTCTTTGGCTCCTCCATCAGCCAACTCGTACTTGTGCACCCAACCAATGCCTTCACTCCAGGCATAGTTGATGCGACCCATGTGGCCCTCATTCAGTTGGCGAGAGCAACAAACCTCAATCTTCGGGTTATATGCTTCGAAGTACTGGAGAATCTTCTTGACCAGTCTGGGATATGGGAGCTTCTTGGACAGAGATTTCCTCACAACCACCATCAGTTGGAGGATGATCTTAGGCAGATTGACTGGTGCCCTTGTCAGAATTTTCCACAACAAAACCTCCTCATATGTGGTAGGAACAGTGTGCTTACCTCCCCTTGGCAGCAGACAGAGTGCTAGATACTCCAAGAGCACTCGAGAAATCACGGGCATATTCTCTCCCTTGCCCAGCACAATCTCATGGACCTCTGCTTCAGCCACATCCATGGGGATCCCTGCATTCAGCTCATCATACCCCTTGCATGGTATTTCCAGAATAGTAGCAAGGTTTCTTTCAGTAAGCTTGAATTTCTCCTTCCCAACCTTAAATCGCACAGTCAATAATTCACCACCAGGCACAACCTCAAGCGATTTGTAAAATTCCTTTACTAGGCCAACATCCACCAGTGCTGGACCAACAAATAACTCATCCCAGCCTTGACACGTAAACAGGTCAACCACAATACCAAGATCATTATCTAACAAGTAGTCAGGGTCAAAAGCCATATCTCTAATGATACCTTGGCATGCCTTATCCGAGGACTTGGGGAAATCTTTGGCTGCATCTCTCTTAGCCTTCACCTGACGGTCACCAGAAGCAGTAGACTCTGCCTTCCTCTTGTTGCTTGGCAGAATGCCGGAAGCAACCTTCTTCATCTTGTTTCTGGTGCCTATCCTTTTACCCAGAGATATTCCCATGCTCAAGCTGTCCTCCTGGCTGGACTGTTTACCATCTGCGTTATCATCCAGAGACTCGTCATTACCACCTGCTGATGTTGCTAGGATCCCATCATCCTCAGTCGGAGCAGGTGACTCCACAATAACCTTCTTTTTACCAGCATCAGCTGTCTCGACCTGTTCCGTACCCTTGGCCAGCAACTCATCAGACCGAATCTCATCACTTTTCTCCTCGTGACTCACCACCACCTGAGTCGTCTCAATCTCCAAATCCATACCATCAGTCCTCTCCGTTGAGTTCTCCTTCTCAGATTTGTTGTCTTCCTTAGGGACTGATTTCACCACCGTGTCAATTACTGCATCAACTTGCTCGTCAGTGGGAGCAACCATCTCAGGAGGCGGAGCGACAACCTGGGGAGCGCCAGATGTGGAAGCCGATGCCTTCACGCCCTCAGCCGCAGCCTTTGCTTGCTGCATCTTCTCCATGGCACTTGCCATAGCCCGTAATTCCTCTGGTGTGAGCATTGCAGCAAGGTTGAGGCTTGAGAAATCCATTGGAGATGAAGGTTGAGGGAATTTTGGGATTTAGGGTTTCTGCAATTAGGGTTTCGAATCGGCGCCAATTGTGAGGTGAATTGATCCCAAAAATCTGAATATATACCTCCCAAAATATCCTCCTAAATATTTCTCACTCCAAAATTTGAATTTCAAAATTATCCAAAATTATCACCTAACCTGATAAGTCCAATCGTTTCTTCGGGTGTAACAAAATCTGCATCACATTGGTCAGTCCAAACGGTGGGTAATAAGTGCTGTCTGGCAACCAAGTCTTACCACTAGTCTCTCTGATTAACCAGTCCCAAGGTATTGCGAAGGAAGTAATGCGGCAGTTGTCCAAGTGACAGAAAAACATTACTCCAAATATGTTAGTCAGAGAATCATACAAACACACTCAAGCATATAATCATTTTAGTATATGTGTGTGTACTCTATCACTAGTGTCTCCGAACTACTAGTTAAAACAGATGGGGACTGGAGACATCTAGTTCTGGAATAGGCTTGGGATAGTCTCAATCACTTCCTTTGGGCTTATAATGTGGGATCAAACAGGAAGTGTTGTTAGGCACAAAGAACATACTGAAATATATCACAATTTTACCATGCGTGACGGGAGACTTAAGCTGTACTGAATCTACTAGCACACAAGATATGTGACCTCTAATCGATGGTCACTAGTCACTTCTATCTACTAACACCAGAGTATGAATATTCAGATCAGACAGAGGTTAGTAGTAGAAGTTATATACTGATTAGGATAGAGAGATCATACCCAGCTCCAGTCGGAGCCTCTCGAATACTTCCCTATGCAAGGCCTTCGTGAAAATGTCAGCGACTTGATCATCTGTCCTACAGTAGTTCATTGTGACTATTCCTTTTTCAACCCAGTCTTTCAGAAAGTGATAACGTGTCTCTATATGCTTTGTTCTAGTGTGCTGCACAGGATTCTTAGAGATTTCAATAGCACTAGTGTTATCACAGAAAATAGGAACTGATAGTAATTTAAGACCATAGTCACTTAGCTGTTGTCGGAGCCATAACAGCTGAGAGCAGCATGCAGCAGCTGCCATATACTCTGCCTCTGCAGTGGAAAGTGCCACTGAATTCTGTTTCTTGGAGGACCAGGAGACTAAACATGAGCCAAGAAACTGAGCTGTTCCAGAGGTCGACTTCCGGTCCACTCTGCTTCCAGCGAAGTCTGCGTCGTGTATCCCACAAGTTCTAGCGTTTCTCCTCTAGGATACCACAGCACCAAGTTGTCAGTTCAGATACCTGAGTATTCTTTAACTGCCTTCAAGTGTGTTTCTCTGGGGTCGGCCTGAAACCTGGCACAGAGACAAACACTATACATTATATCTGGTCGGCTAGCAGTTAAGTAAAGAAGTGAACCTATCATTCCCCGATAGAGTTTCTGGTCAACTGGTGCAGTACTCGTCCTTCCCAAGCGAGTCATTTGGGGAAATCGGTGTACTGAAGTGTTTGGCATCGCTCATACCAAACTTCTTTATCATCTCTCTCAGGTACTTCTGCTGGTAGATCTTGGTTCCTTCCTTTTCCTGTGACACTTGTAAACCAAGGAAGAAGGTGAGTTCACCTTCCATACTCATTTCAAATTCTGTTCTCATGAGCTCTGAAAATTCCTTGACAAGAGAAGTGTTAGTGGAACCGAAAATAATGTCATCTACATATACTTGAACTACTAGTATATCACTTCCCTTTTTCAGCAAGAACAAAGTCTTGTCTACCTGTCCTCTGGTATATCCATGATCAAGTAAGAACTGGGACAATCTCTCATACCAGGCGCGAGGGGCCTGTTTCAGCCCGTACAGTGCTTTCTCCAATCGGTAGACATGATTTGGGAACTGGTGATCTTCAAACCCAGGTGTCTGAGACACATACACCTCCTCTTTCAGAATTCCATTCAGAAAGGCCGTCTTAACATCCATTTGGTATAACTTGAATCTATGGTAGGCAGCATACGCAATCAGCAGTCTGATTGCCTCCAGTCTTGCCACTGGTGCGAATGTCTCATCATAGTCTATGCCTTCCTGCTGATTATACCCTTTGACCACCAATCTTGCTTTGTTTCGTACAATGTTCCCTTGATCATCGAGCTTGTTCTTGAATACCCACTTGGTTCCAATGATGGTCCGGTCAGATGGACGAGGGACTAGTTCCCAGACTTTGTTGCGCTCGAACTGGTGGAGCTCTTCTTGCATGGCTACTACCCAGTCTGGATCTTTCAGTGCCTCAGCTACTGTTTTTGGTTCTGCAAGAGAAACAAAGGCAGTATTAGCACAGTAACTCAATAATGCAACTTGACCATTACCACTAGTGTTCGGTGACGACAGATTCGGAAGTTCAATATGATAGTCTCTGAATTTGATTGGAGGATGACTCTGTCGTCCGCTTCTTCTGGGAGCTTCTTGTTGTTGCTCTGTCTGTCTCTCTTCCGATGGAACACTTCCAGACCCTGGTAACTGATTATTATCATTTGCTTCATCTTGTTCATCAGCATCCACTGGTTCCACAACAGTATCTTCTTCCCTGTTAGATTCTTCATCTTCTGTATTGTTGTCATTATGAGGCCCTTCTCCTCCACTTGTTCCTTGAGGCACAGGAACTGGTTCGTCTACAGGATCTTCCTCTGGAGTCCACTCATCTCTGGTCAGTTCGAAGTCGTCATCGTCATCTTTTGTCAGCTCCAAAGATCTCACAGACTTT
This sequence comes from Sedum album, assembly GCA_006409495.1. Classification (NCBI taxonomy): domain Eukaryota; kingdom Viridiplantae; phylum Streptophyta; class Magnoliopsida; order Saxifragales; family Crassulaceae; genus Sedum; species Sedum album. The sequence goes on from QZGG01000029.1 coordinate 384,133, forward strand.
CCTCCCATAACTGACTCGTCGAACCTGACGTGTATCGACTCTTCTACTCTCTTCAACCGATGATTGTAAACTTTGTAGGCTTTGCTTGAAGATGAGTATCCAACAAAGGTTCCTTCGTCACTTCTCGGATCAAACTTACCAAGACTGTCCTTACCATTATTGTGCACATAGCACTTGCAACCAAAGACACGCAGGTGGACAGGTTTGGTTTTCTACCCCTCAGAAGCTCATATGGAGTCTTGTCAATCCCTGGTCTTAGATAGGCTCTGTTGACGATATAGCATGCGGCATGTAGTGCTTCAGCCCAGAAGTTTCTAGGTAGATTACTGGCTATCATCATGGTCCTAGTCATGTCCTCTAGAGTTCGATTTTTCCTTTCAACCACTCCGTTCTGTTGAGGGGTCCTAGGAGCAGAGAAGTTATGACTTATACCTTCCAGTCTGCACAAGTCAAGAAATTGAGAGTTCTGGAACTCTGTCCCATGGTCAGTACGTAGTGAGATAACAGATAAGTCAAGTAATCGTTCAACACTAGTTTTCCAATTTTCGAACTCATCAAACGTTTCATCTTTAGTTCTAAGAAAGATAGTCCAGGTGTACCTTGAGTAGTCATCAACAATGACTAGTACATATCGATTACCTCCTCTACTCTGGACGCGCATCGGTCCGCACAGATCCATATGAATCAAGTCTAGAGGCTTCTTGGAACTTACCCAGTCCTTTGATTTGAAGGAGCTTCTCACCATTTTACCTTTGACACAAGAATCGCATACTCCGTTCTCAGATTCCTTCACGCTGGGTAATCCTTCTACTAGATTCTTCTTTTGGAGTTTGGAGAGAAGACGTAGACTGGCATGTCCTAGTCTTCGGTGCCATAAGTCAGAATCATCTGAGTGCGATAACCAGGCACAACTCTCCTTCTGGCTCAAACGAGTGATCAACAATATAGACATTGTTATTCTTATTCCCTTCAGAAGAATCTTTCCTGTCTCAATGCGCTCAACCAAACAGTCAGTGTCAGTGAAAATAATTCGATTTTTACCTTTTTGCGATAACTGAGAAACACTTAGCAAGTTATAACTCAAACCTCTAACATAACTAACATCTTCTACATGAGTAGTACTAGACAGACTTACAGTACCGATCCCACAAATTTCACCTCTGCTCTTGTTTCCAAAGGTGATCGGTCCTCCTTGATGTTTATTGAGAGTTAGGAACCACTCCTTGTTCCCTGTCATGTGGAGTGAGCATGCACTGTCTATGAACCACTTCTGTCCCTTCTTCTTTACCTGCAAGAGAAACATCAGTCTTACGAACCCAGATCGACTTGGGCTTAATTGCTTTTGATTTATAGGAAACAGCATTAATGAATTTGTTAGTAGGGTTAGGTTTCCATTCTGTTCCAAGATCAATCTTCCTTCTTGGAGTTTCCCTAGGTCTTCCTCCTGTGGATGTCCAGTGAGGTCTAGTCAAGTGTTGTCCAGTCCAGTGTTGTGGTTGTTCTTTGATACCGAGGTGAGGACTGTCTCTGTCTGTTCCATGTTGTGGTCGCTTCTCATGATAGTGATGTGTTGATTCATAGCCTCGGAAGTACCTTTGTTGTGATCTCATGGGTTCTTTCCACTTGTGGTTCCCCCTGACTTCCTGACCATTATTCCTAGTGTACATCTCGTTCCTTTCCTTATCAGCTTTTAGCTTACCACATTCTCTGCGGTAATGTCCATTATTACCGCAGTGCCAGCAAACACGGTGCGATCTCAAGTTTACATACTTACTGTTTCCCGGTCTGAACGGTTTACCCTTCTTTCTTTCCTGGAAGTTCAATGGTCCAGTGTTGTCTGCTTGCTTCTTCCACATATGATATGCCTTAGAACCATCAAATGGTACATACTGATCCTTAAAATCTTTCTGGCTAGTATGTGTTCTGTCAGAACTGGTGGAGACAAGCTGGTTTTCTTCAGCAACGTATCCAAGACCTGGTCGGAATCTTTCACTCAGTGTAGGTACCTTTTGTTCAGCAGCATCAACAACAGGTGCCTTCATCTTCAGCTTGTCCAGTTTTGTGACCAGTTCGTCATTCTCTAGACTCTTCCTTTCCAGTTCATCAGTCAGTTCTGTTTTCTCCTTTTCCAATTTCTGTATTTCATTCCTCAATTTGTTGACTTCCTCTTTCAGATCTGGACAGTTGTTACATTTGACGGACTTCTTCTTAATCGCATTCTGAAGTTCTTTAGCAGTACCAGACCATAACAGATTTTCCTCAATAAGACCTGCAATTTCAACTTTCTGCTCCTCCAGTGTACTACTCATCTCGTCATTCACGTCGGCTAGTTTTCTCAGGAGATCTAATAAATCAGCACGAGACATTTTAGAAGGAGATTTAGTAGTTACCTCATTATTCGCGTCATCTCCAAGTGCCATTAAGCAGACTTCCCGATTCACTGGTAGCTCACAGTCACTCTCTTCTCCTTCATCTCCCCATGCAGCTAACATTGCTTTGCCATCCTTTTCAGTAGCAGGCTTTCCTGCCTTCTTTCTCAGACACTCAGATGCTCTATGTCCTTTCTTTTGGCACCACCAGCATATGATGTCCTTCTTGTCCTTAGGACCAGTCGATTGTGTGTTCTGATTAGAGGACTGTGAGTTCTGGTTGTCTTCTCTGTTAAACTTTCTGACTTTCCTCATAGCATCCAGTTTTGTCATTCTTAGTGCTCTGGTGATCAACGCAGTAGATTCATCAAGGTCCTCATCATCTTGATCATCAGTCTGGACTAGTTCAAACGCTTTTTCAACCTTAAGTGCCAGTGACTTGGACTTTGTAGCTTCTCTGGAGGCCGTCTTCCCTTTGAATACAATAGCATGTGACTGAAGTCTCGCTACAAGTTCTTCCAGTGATATAGCTTTAATATCCGATTGAGCGTGTAGGGCCATTGCTATATGATCCCAGCTAGGATCCAGTGCCTGGAGGAACCGGTGAGTGATTCTCCAGTCTTCCATCTTCTCACCCAGAAAGACCAGTTGTCCCACACATGTCTGGAACCTGGAATGAAAGTCCTCCAGGGATTCATTCCTTCCCTGAGCAACCGACTCATACTCCTTAAGTGCTGTCAATATTCTGTTCTTCTGAATATCCTCATTCCCAGAGTACAGTCTTTTCAGGGCCTCCCAAATCTCATTGGCAGTGTCATATCCTAGTATCTTCCGTTTGTCTCCTTCGGTCAGTGCTTGAAGGAGAACTCTTTTAGCACGATGGTTCTTTTCAACGATCCTATAGTCTTCTTCATCATAAAGATCCTCATCTTAACCATCATCATCTGGTCCAAAATTGGTTCATCTCCTCTAGTAATAACTTTCCAGACCTGAGCATCCAGTGAACACACATGTGACTTGAACTGTTTGACCCACCAGTCATATTCTCCCGATTTCAGTGGTGGGGGTGTCCAATCTCCAAAGTTTTTGGCCATTGTACCTGCAAGCTAACACTAATCTAGAGCACCGGGCTCTGATACCAATTGTTGGATCGAGGTTAGCTTGTACTTCTAGTCGTGAGGGTCGACTTGTCCCTCGATACGACTAGTCGCAGCGGAATAAACAAGAGTACTGTAATAAACACAAGTAAAAACAATACTCACGATTTTAGGTGGAAACCCAACTGGGAAAAACCACCCCTTCCAGCAGCAACTGGAAGGATTCTCAACTTCGAACTTTATTGATATCCTCGAACCGAATACACTCGAATCAGCTAGTACAACTCCTCGTTTACTACTGTTCTAAGCTGCACCCCTTGATTCTCAGACACCAATCAAACTCCAAAGTTCTGCAGCAAATCGTCTCACACTAGATGAACTGACGCAGTCTCTAGCGTAACACGAAGAGCACTCAACCAATGTGATAAACACGGTCACGCTGGCTCCCTTGCTGCCCTTGCTCGTCTCCTTGTGCTTTGGTCTCGATCGCCTCCTCTAGCTATCTCACAAAGTCACACGGCTACAAGCTCCTGCTGCTGGCTTTTATACTCAGCCACTCCTCTCAATCAAACCCTACAATCCATGCAAGATTCAATTTAGGAAATATCATATCTTTTCAAATCTTTGTTCAATAAATCTTTTCTAAACTCTAAGAAGCAGTTAGGATATCATCATTATCAATATAGGCAGTTAGAATATTATCAAAATCGATCTAATCAAATTAAGAAACAAAATATTCTTCCCTGATTTTTCTGGGTCCGAAATATCAGGAACTGCCAACGACTTAGACTAGTCGTTCCGTAAGTCCAGTGAAGCACAATCTGCACACTCAATACACTAGTCAGTATTGATCACTTGTCATCATCAAAACCCCAAGGGTTCAACAAAATGCCATTTGTTAACGTTATTTCTGTGTTGTTTTTTATTACAATTACGAGTATGGATTTACAAGTATCTCATTGTTATATATTTTAGAACCATCTAACGATAATCTATTAGAACAACGGTATCATTAAGCTCTTTGTAAGTATTTCTAATCTATACATTTTTTTTGTAAGTGTCCACCATTAGAACCATTAAGCTATTCATCTTGAGAATTCACTAATGGACCATCTCTATGTAAGGCGTCTTCTTCGTTAAGTTTCTCACTCTCTAGAGAATTCACCAATCAATCATCTTCATGCAACTCCATTTAATCATCTCCATGTAGCTCCACCAAAGCAAGCATCATCCAATTACAAATCTTCAATTAAGGTATGTGATCTCTAAGATTGAACCTAGGGCCTAGAACATTTATAAAGATGCTCTAACCACTAGGACACCACTCCAGTGGTCGTTATATTTATGTTGTTGTTACACCAACTCGTCAATCAGCACATCATATCGGTTTACCGTGCGCCAAAATTAATAGTGATAAACCATCCAGTCAGCACATTAATCGTTACTAAACCTTCATTGGTCACGTATATCAAGAAAACTAATAACAAAATTATCATGGGCGTGTAGCAATGAAATTACATGAAATATTGATCAAAACATGTATATTTCCAAAATATCCCGATGCGAGATCAACTGAATCATCCATAGTGGATAAACCTTATTTCTGCAGAACTTATTCCAATGATTAATTTAATAAAGAGCGACACAATATAAATATCACGAAATCTAAATATCCTAAAATGAGGCAACGTCCCAATAAACTTTAATTTCTTGTAAGTGGCCACTGTGGAGAGTTTTACACCAAATGTTCTATTCACTTTTACTTTGTACTCAACTTCACAACTAAGAATCCAAATTTAGTGATCTTTCAAAAAATTATTCTTAATTATGAAATGAATGATCATATTTGTCACTTAACAACTGAAGTGGTCAATAACACTGTAATCAAAAGTAGCACCATGACAAAAAAAATCACTAATATTTTTTTGTATGATATGGAGTATCATCATAATTGATCTCGACTTACTTGACATCCGTGAGTAAGCATTTTTTATACAAATATTCTCATACTTGAAATTCAATCCAGAATTACCAAATATATTTGCACAATATGCAATTAATATATGCACTTTTGAATACATACATAATTACCAAAATAAATTTTCAGCAATAACATATATCACAAGTTCTATAAAGAGAAAAATTAATCTTTCCTCCCACTGAACTGTGATATATATATAAAATGATCTACACTCATCTCTAATCCAAATGAGAAGACAATACATGCATAAAATTCCTTTCAACAACTTCTATTCTTTTGCATATGCCGAGAATCAAAATTCCATACTGTTATGTTTTGTCCGATTCTGAAAAAACTGGGTACAGCATTGTGCCATTCTTCCATGGAACATTCAAAGGTTGACAATGCGTCAGAGAAAATTTCAAGCACATGTGTAAATTAGTTCATTCTTATTACTTTTCTTGTACCTCTTGCCCTACACCAACTCTCCATCAGCAGCCTTCATTAACATAGGAAAAGATGACCTGAAAACATTCCATCTCAGTTCAGGACTTAAAAGGAGACTGCTTTACCTACGTTCTTCGGAAAATTGCTTAGTAGGGTATTGAAGTCTACTTCATTTATCTAGCAAATTCAAGCATGGAACTAAAAGCTTCTATAGCCATACAAGTGGGTCATAAAGTATGATTCACACCATAAAACACTCCATTTACTTTCAAGATGGTGTTATTCTTCAAATATTATATTTTGCATATAAAAATCAAACTAGTAGAAAAGTGACTGAATATCCCGCTTGCCGAGCAATTTACTTTCTCATATTTGAAAAAAAAACATGATTTGGACTTAACATTCAAAGATTGTTTGAGTTTGAAGATGGATAACGTGAGTGTTTTGCGTCAGGGGGCTAAGGGAGGAGTCCGGCACCATTCCTGTTAAAGACTTATGATTTACTTGAGAAGCAGGAGACGATAGTGGATCGCAGTGGTAAAAGGATCGTGTATGGAATGCGAATGGGAGCGGCCTTGTTGTATGGTCCACTTCAGAGTTCGCTGAGATGTTATTGCCAAGTACTTCAAGCATAATAATTACTCAAGCTCATCCGACAGCTCAGTACTTACGTAAGTGTATGTGTATTTTCCTAAACCTTAAAAAACAGGACTTGAGCGGTCTCAATGATATTTTTCTTACAGGGTTCAAAAAAAGTGGCTTTGAAAAGATGGGAGTTTCAGCATGAGATGTTCAGGAAGGCAGTAAGGATTTACTAGTCGAGATCAAGAGGAAGAAATGCGAGCCAAGTGTTATTCCCAACGTTTTTAAGCATCGTCTGAGAGTAGTTCAGGAAATGGGACTTTTGTGAGTAGAGAAACAAAGAATGATGCTGATGGAAGAAAATGAAATCTTAGGAAGGAAAATATGGAACTGCAGATGAAGATACAAGAGTTTAAGGCATTGGAGATGAAGCTTTTGGATTTATATTCACAAAAAAATGTAACTCATATTTATTTGAT